>JAGFNQ010003943.1:457779-856348 GCA_024364735.1 Boesenbergia rotunda | reverse complement strand
GCATTAGCTACGTGCTACCATCGTTGAAGAGTGATATATTTTATTCCATGGGGACTTTGACCATGGATCACCTGTACCTAGTTGATGACCTAGAAGGTACAGTTTGATAGGTGGCTTACGTTGATATGAAAAAGTGTGAAGCTATTTGCTTGACACCTTAGAAAAGGGCATCTTCATTGCCCAAATATATGTTGACGACATAATTTTCGGATCCACCAATTCAAACTTCTTAAAAGAATTTGTAAAAATAATGGAAAACGAATTCGAAATGAGCTTAGTTGGTTAGCTCAACTTCTTTTTAGGACTACAAATTAAGCAAACTAGGGATGGAAATTATGTTCATCAATCCAAATATGCTAAGGAGTAAATAAAGAAATTTAAAATGGATAACTCCAAAAGCATAACTATCCCTATGGCTACAAATGTAAAAATTAATAGTGACCCTGAAGGTAAACCTATAGACCTTAAACTATATCGAAGTATGATTGGAAGTCTACTTTACCTTACAGCTAGCAGACTTGATATCCTTTTCGCTGTAGGAATGTGTGCTAGGTACCAAACCTGTGCGAAGGAAATGCACTTAGCAGCCCTAAAAAGAATACTTAGATACATTAAGGGTACCCTAAATGTAGGGATTTAGTATCCTACGACCTCAACTTTTGACTTGTCAGGATACTCCGATTCTGACTATGCTAGATGCAAACTAGATAAAAAGAGTACAAGTGCAAGATGCCAACTCTTAGGAAATAGTCTAGTCAGTTGGTGCAGTAGAAAGCAACACTACGTAGCTCTATCTACAATCGAAGCAGAATATGTTGCTATAGGAGAGTGTGTAGCACAACTCCTATGGATGATGCACACTCTTAAGGACTTCCAGCATGATTACACCCAAACCCAAGTCTACATTGATAACATAAGTTCAATTAATCTAACTAAGAATCCTATCCAACAGTCTAGAATAAAACATATAGAAGTCAAACATCACTTCGTAAGAGATCATGTAGCCAGGGGTGAAATAGTCCTTAAGCATGTAGACTCAAAGTCAAACTCAGCTGATATCTTCACCAAACCCTTACCTGAGTCTGAGTTCAGCTCACTAAGAAGGCAGTTAGGGTTATGCTTAGTAGAATAGGGTTGCTCTACTTATGTTTCTATTCAAATAAAACCGTTTTATTTCTTATTTGTTTTTATTTGAAAAATCATTTTTTTTGTCTTTAAAATGATTTCCGACTTAGTTTTTTGAATAACTTACCCCCTTCAAAACTAGGATTTTTTCTCAAATGGACTTAGCTTAGGCCCTAACCTTAGAACAGCATGCACCTATAGATCTAGAAGCCAGCATCTCACAAGCACCTTAGGGTACTTTTGATTGATAACCTAGACTGGGTTGAGATGCTTAGGTCTATGCTTTGATTCAAGATGCTTTAAGTTAGTGCATCTGCAGTAAGTGGGGCAATTAATACCAATTGAATAGTAATCAGGTTATGTGTCAAGCTTAAAAAATCTAACTTGATCAGATCACTTAGCTTAACTAACCCTAGCGAAAGCTACTGTTTATAACAGTTAGTAAGTAGCTAACTGGGTTACACAAGACCCGAAAGATAAAATTTAAATTGATTTGGTCCAGTTTATGCATAGAATTGGTTCAATACAGCACTTTACTTTCCTTAATTTTTTTTGCTATATTTTTTTTGATATATGGCAAAGGGGGAGTGATTGGAAAGGTGAGAAAAGAATGTTTCAAAATTAAATTTTCGTTTCAAAACATTTATCTCCTTTTTCAAAAACTAAAGTAACTCAAAAAATGGTTTAAAAATTTTCTATGTGTTTTGAAAATTTTCTAAGTGTTAACTCAAAAAATGGTTTGAAAATTTTCTAAGTGTTAACTAAAAAAAAATAGTTTGAATATTTTCTAAGTACTTAACTAAAACAATGCTTTGAAAATTTTCTAAGTACTTAACTCAAAAAATGGTTTCCAAATTTTCTAAGTGTCCAACTCAAAAATATTTTGAAAATTTTTCTAACTTGAAAATCTCTTATGAAAATTTTCTAAGTGTTGAAAACTTGAAAAATCTCTTCATTTTATGGGTAAACAATGACTTTGAAATGTTTTCAAAAACCCCACATATTCTTGAAAAACTCAGGGGGAGATTTTTTCCAGGGGGAGGAAATTAAGTATATTACTTGCTTTATTAACTTAACTTTTTGAAGCGTGTTGCCATAAATCAAAAAGGGGAAGATTGTTGGTGCAGGAAATACCTAAGTCAAAGCTGGGTTTTGATAATGGCAAAGGGTTCAGAAGTTAAGATGTTATTGTGATCTAACTTGTTTGCTGAGTGTGCAGGAAGAAGTCCTAGGTACACTAGGCAAGAAGTCCTGGCAAAGGGCTGGGCAAAGAAGTCCTGGTCAAGGATTGGGCAAGAAGACCTGACCGGAAGTCGGGCAAAGAAGTCCTGGTCGAGGACTGGGCAAGAAGTCCTGGTAAGGGGCTGGGCACCGAAGACTTGACCGGAAGTTGGGCAAGAAGACTTGACCGGAAGTTGGGCATGAAGACCTGGTCAGGTGGATTGGGAAAAAGTCCAACCGGAGGAGCCGGTTAGCAAAAGGTTAACTCTCCTGAGAGGAGTAGGTGAGGACACGCTCCTCGTCGAGGGAACAGAAGGCGTCGGTTCGACCTAGGGTTCCATTTGGGAGACCCGAAGTCAGAACCAAGACAGCTACGGTTGTAAATAATAACTAACACTCTTGCTTGGTTTGTTTTGGAACTAACCTTGGTTACAGGGACCGAAGGATTGTGTTTCTGTAGCTCAGACGCCCCAAAGGAGTGGGGTGGTTCTCTGGGCTAGGCGCCCGGGAGGTCACGGGCGCCCAAGGTCAAGGCCAAAAACCTGCCAAGAAGCAAGACTGCTTCGAACCACACTGGGCTAGGCGCCCAGGAGGTCTCGGGCGCCCAAGGTCAAAGCCAAAGCGGCCATCGAAGCAAATCCGCCACGAAGCCAATGGACCAGGTCAACCTAGGCGCCCGAGAGGTCCCGGGCGCCCCAGTCAGCCCAGGTGTCGAATCGAAGGGGATAAGCGCTGACCGAGCTGCGAATTGAGGTTCTTGCAGGAGAAGGCACGTGTCAGGTGTAATGCCCGCCTTTTTCCACACCTTACGGTGTGGTGGGAGCCGGTATTACGCTAACATACATATAGGCATTTGAACATCGTATTGCAGCGGAATAATTTAAAACTTTATACATACATGCAACTAACACTTGAGTTAAGTAGACATGTCTTAACCATCATTCCTAAACATAATGACATTGTAACTTAGCATGTTAACATCATGCGTAACATCATGATACGAACATCACATAAATCATCCATAAGCATCATAAGTAGTAAGTTATTCTTTAGGCATAACTATCATAAGTATAGCATGAAACTTAAGAAGACAATGCAAAACACAAGACATATAACAAAGTATAATTATGAGAATATTTTTCTTTTTCCTTTGCCATGTCACTGCCACACACACACTTTTGCCCCTCCTGCCGCTTCCCTTAATATCCTCTTTCTTGATCTGCAGTATAAGAAAATAAAACTATAAGCACATAGGCTTAGTAAGACCCTTTCCTACTCACCAAAACCATACGTCTCATAAAATAAAACATATAACTTACTTATCATAAATAAGTTCTTCATATAAAACCTAAGCATATGAAATACTAACATGACATGGTTCTTAACATAAAGCTTAAGCACATGAAACATTTAACATGACATGGTTCTTAACATAAGATATAAGCATATGAAACATTTAACATGACATAGTTCTTAACATAAAACATAAGCATATGAATTTAACATAGCATGGTTCTTAACATAAAACATAAGCATATGAAACATTTAACATGACATGGTTCTTAATATAAAACATAAGCATATGAAACATTTAACATGACATGGTTCTTAATATAAAACATAAGCATATGAAACATTTAACGTGGCATGTTTCTTAACATAAAACATAAGCATATGAAACATTTAACATAGCATGGTTCTTAATATAAAATATCAGCATATGAACAGTTAACATGGATGCATAGCATGAATGGATGCATGAGTCAAATGCATATATCCTAAGGATACTTATTTGAAAATCATACTTATAAATACTTAAACATAATCATCACAACATGGGGGCCCTGGCTTGTACCACATACATACATCATATGCGTGCATCCCTAAGTAAATACGAGGTAGCTAGTCTCGACCTACTAGGGTAAGGACAACTGCGGTAGTCCCAAAAACTGAGGCTTTCATGAGGATCCCATCCCTGTTGGACAGCTGCGGTAGTCCCAGAACCGGGGACAGCTGCGGTAGTCCCACACCGAGGCTTACATGAGGAGCCCATCCGTTGGACCCTTACTTCGGTCTGGTACAAGCCTATTCATAAAGTAAAATAGCTTCACATGCTTCATCATTTATAGAACATACATAACATATTTAAAGACATAAACATAATAGCATAAAGCATACTTAGCATTTCATCGTTCATAATTCATGCATAACATCATAATGCCTTAAAGGCATAAACATCATCTTCATTCATTGTCTTCTTTCATTAGTCATGACATACATACATAATTATGGCTTGAAACATAAACATCATCTTAGTTCATAAAGCTTGCATGATCATGGTACATAAGGTAAGCATGTATTACATACATGATACATATCATGTAGCATACATAATCATAGTATTTATCATAAAGCATGCATGAGTAGGATTCCTATGAACATGATACATATTACATAGGTTCATGGCCTTTAACATAAAACATGCATAGGTCTTCATAACCATATAGGCATTTAACATAATACATGCACCATTCTACACCAACCATAAGGCCTATTTCACCATACATGTGTTCATGGTATATGGTTTAAAGCATTTATAAATAAAACATGGCACATAACATAAGTATACAAAGACATTATACATAGCTCATAAAGATAAGGTTTTAGGTACCATATAATTCATACAACATACTTGAACATATATCTACATTATAATAAGTCATAAACACATACACTTGAAACCTTAGATTAACCCAAACCCTAGAACTTGTGCTTGGCCGAAAGTCATAAGTGGGGGTTCCCATGGTTCAAGTAACATGTGAGGTGCCACAAGTAATATATCACCCATACATTATATACAATGCTATAGGAAACCATTAGAATACATGATTGGAGCTAACCCCAAAGTCCTAGCCCTAAACCTTGACTTGGCCGAACCCTAGAAGGGTTTTAAGTCCATGGGGATTTCATTTAATACACAAATAGCATCCGTTATATCCTAGATAAACATAATAAACATGCTTGGAGGGTTAGATCTAATCCTAACCATGAAGATGAGGGATGGTGGCCGAAACCCTAGAGGGTCTTAGGGTGCTACAAAATTTCTCCAAACCATAATTTATCCTTTATTTATCATAAGAAAATATTAGGGAGCATGAATGAGGGTTTACATCATCCCCAAACCTAAATACAAGGCTTGGCCGAAACCCTAGAACCCAAACCTCATGGTTTTCTCACTTAGATCCTAAACAAACACTTAAATCATGATAGACATCAAAGAAAACAATTATACCACAGGTGAGGGAGTCTTACCTTTCTTGATCTTGGTTATAAACCTTGAATAGAGGAACAAAAGAAAACCTTCTTGACCCTAGAACTCTCCTTAGCCCTTGTAGCCTTGTAGGAAGCCTTGGATCCTCAAGATTAAGGTCTTCTTGTGAAGCTTCTCCAAGGGAAAACCCCTTGTGGGTTTCGGCTAGAAGGAGGAAGAAGAGGGAGAGGAAGAGCTTTGGTGGAAGAAGAAAACAAATAACTTAGGTGCTAAGTTGTCTCTTCCCTTCCCCTCTCTTTTATACTAAATGAAGGGGGCAAGTGAAGGGGCATGGTGCCTCTTCTCTTGATGACTCTTCACTTCCTTTAGCCTCAACTAAAATCCTCTTCCTTTTCCACTAGCACTCCCTTGCTAGGTGAATTGGTTAGTACATGCATGATGAGGCTTTGCCTCTACCTTAGGTCCAAGGTTCAATCCTTGGTGCATGCACTTTATTTTTATTTCTTTTTCTTTTATTTTTGACAAAGCCCACATAAGAGCCCACTAAGAGTTATGCTAATTTTTCTAATTGGAGCCCAATTCTATTCATGCTAAAATTCTACCCAATGTTCACTAATAACCATGGTACTAGAAGAACCCATATAAGGCCCATTGTACCTAGCTTTTAATTTATATAAGAGATCTTGCTACGGTTTATGCAAGTATTCATACGTTATTTGAGAATTCGTATAGGCATGATCAATATTTTAAAGAAAAATATTGAGAGGATTTTACGAATCGTTACATCAGGCGCCCCCATGGCCACTATAAAAGGGGGCTCGACCCCAAGGCTTCAACATCCATTCTTTTCAATGCTCCAAACACTTTCGCTTACGCGCTGCGCTCTAGCAAAGTTCCATTTTGAGACTTCAGCGCCGCCAACGACCCTCTGCTCCGGAAGTCGATCCATCTCAGGCGTCGGTAAAGTTTTAAATTTACGAAAGTGTTGTGACTTAGTTTACAAATTCTATATCTGTACTTGCAATCTGTAAAAATCATTCCGAATATAGAATTGCCCAAAGTAAACGGTCAAGGACCGTGGGCCTTGGATTAGGAGTCGACCGCGACTCCGAACCAAGTAAAAAATCGACTTATGTTCTTGTGTACGTTATTTTCTTTCTGCTGCGTATTTGCTCTTTCTTTGTCCAAAAATTTTATAACGATATTCACCCCCCCCTCTATCGTTTTCTTCGATCCAACAAACATATGAAGCTTGGGTTAAGCACAACATCATTTTCTGGTGATCCCTTATGACCTTGATCCCAAGGATGTGTCCTGCTTCTCCCAAGTCCTTCATATCAAACTGCTTAGATAGCCAGACCCTTACGTCTGATAACATTTTGACATTGTTTCCAATTAACAAAATGTCATCTACGTATAGTACATGAAACACCACGACATTTCTGTCACATCTTTTGTACACACATGACTCATCCGGACTTTGAGTAAATCCATAGGACTGGATCACTTCATCAAACTAGATGTTCTAAGATCTTGAAGATTGCTTCAATCCATAAATCGATCGATTAAGCTTGCACACTAGATGCTCTTTGCCCTTTGCAATAAACCCCTCCAGTTGCTGCATGTAGATGGTCTCCTCAAGACTTCCGTTAAGGAAATCTATCTTGACGTCCATCTATCATACCTCATAATCCATGTGAGCTGTTATCGATAAGAGAATCCGGATCGACTTAAGTATAGCTACTGGTGAAAAAGTCTCCTCATAATCGATACCCTCTTTCTGAGTGTACCCTTTCGCATCAAGCCTAGCTTTGAAGGTTTTGACCTTCCCGTCTGATCCTCTCTTTCTCTTGTAGATCCACTTGCATCCTATGGATTTTACACCATTGGGTGGTTCTACTAGCTCCCAAACATTGTTAGAATCCATAGATTCTATCTTAGAGTTCATTGCCCTTTGCCAAGAATCTGTATCCTTATCTTGGAGGGCCTCGTCATAGGTCCAGGGATCCGGTTCATTTTTACCAGGGACCAAGTTCGAAGACTCTCCCAAAAACATGAACCTTTCAGGCTGCCTGACAACCCTCCCACTGAGACGAGGTACCACCTGTGTATTCTCAGTGACACGCGGTGCAGTGACTTGTGGTGTATCCTCTTGTACAATTGGTCCTAAATTCGGAATACCCCCTCTTAATTCTTCAAGCACTAGTCTACTCTTGGGTTTATGGTTCATCACATAGTCCTCTTCTAAGAATCTAGCATTCGTGCTTATGATCACCTTCTGATCCTTAGGACTATAGAACAGACCACCCTTCATTCCCTTAGGATAGCCCACAAACAAGTGTACGTCTGTCCGAGATTCCAACTTATTAGTATCTCACTTCAGCACATGTGCTGGACTACTCTAAATCGTAACATGTCCTAGACTAGGCTTTCACCCAGTCCACAATTCTATTGGAGTAGATGAGACTGACTTAGATGGTACCATATTCAGAATATACGCATCTGTATCTAGACCATATCCCCAGAATGAATCAGGTAAGTCTGAATAGCTCATCATTGACCTAACCATTTCCATAAGTGTCCTATTCCTTCTTTTTGCAACACCAATCTATTGGGGTGTACCAGGTGCAGTTAGCTGGGACTGGATCCCAGCTTCTGATAGGAAGGTCCTAAATTCTCCAAAGAGGTACTCGCCACCACGATTTGATTGTAGTGTCTTGATACCTTTACCTTGATGCTTTTCCACATCAGCCTTGAACTCTTTGAACTTATCAAAGCATTCAGACTTGCGGCTCATCAGGTAAATGTATCCATACCTTGAATAATCGTCAATGAAGGTGACGAAGTGTTCAAAGCCACCTCTAGCCTGGATTGTCATAGGACCACACAGATCAGAATGAATCAGTTCAAACACATCTTTGGCCCTATACCCCTTAGCCTTGAAAGGCTTCTTGGTCATTTTACATTCCATGCAAGACTCACAGGTCGGGAGATCCTCCACCACCAATGAACCCAAGGGCCTATCGGCTATTAACCTTTGAATCCTACTAAGGTTAATATGACCAAGCCTAAGTTGCCAAAGATACGTTTGATTCATCTTAGAAGGCTCCTTTCTCTTATTTGAGTTAGATAATGAGCTATTTATTTCAGTATGCATCGTGGGAGGTTTTGGTTCTAGAGTATACATATTGCCGACCATTGACCCAAACAGATAATCTCTATATTTCTTTTAATAACAACTTTATTATCAAAAGTAACAGAATATCCATCCTTAAAAAACTTAGAAACTGGAATTAGATTCTTTCTAAATGAAGGTACATAAAGGCAATCTCTCAGAACTAACACTTTATTTCTCTCAAAAGATAAATAAAAAACTCCAACTGCAACCACTGCCACTCTTGTAGCATCACCCATGTAGACCACGATTTCTTCATTAGCTAGCCGTCGGGTTTCCTGGAACCCCTGCAATGTATTGCAGACATGGTCAGTGGCTCCTGTATCTACACACCAGGTGCTGGTAGATAGCACCACTAAACATGTTTCAACGACTAAGGCTGAAGTAATACCTTTGTTTTGTCGACGGGGACAGTCCGCCTTCCAGTGCCCGTTTGCTTGCATGTGAAGCACTTGCCTTTCGGCTTCTTCACGCCAGTCCGAGGTCCTTGCAATGCTGCTTCCTTCTTGAACCCACCTTGTTTCTTCTTCTTCCGGCCTTCCGGCATAGAAGTAGAAACCTTTTGAGCAACTAAGGCCTGCGAGTTCTGACGAAAGAGACCCTCTGCCGCCTGGAGTTCTCCCAGAAGTTCCTCCAACATATACTCATGGTTGTTCATGTAACGCCCGTCTTTTTCCCACACCTTACGGTGTGGCGAGAGAGACGGAGTTACGCTAACATACATACACATACATACGGAATAGGAATATCGTAATGCAGCGGAATCAATTTTTTTTCTTCTTACACATGCGTTTTACCATGCAATTATTACCTGAACATATATGTATGCCTTAACTTATCATTCATGAACATGGTAGCATTGTAACTTAGCATATCAAAGCATAACATTCCGTACTTTATCCATGAGCATCATAAGAAGCAAGTAACTTATCATAAGCATAGCATAGAATCTAAAGAGGCATTTTAAAACACAAAACATAATAGAAGAGTCTTGTTCCTCTTTCCTCTGCCATGTCACTATCACACACACACTTTTGGCTCCTCCTGCTGCTTCACCTAGTAAACTCTGTTTGCTTGATCTGCGGTATGAGACAATAAGACTATAAGCACATAGGCTTAGTAAGACCCTTTCCTACTCACAAAAATCCATACGTCGCATAAACATAAACATAATGCTTAAATCCTACTCATCATGGCATACTTCTTATCATAAACATAAATACAATCATGGCATCACTCTTAGCATGAACATAAATATAATCATGGCATCATTCTTAGCATGAACATAAATATAATCATGGCATCATTCTTAACATGAACATAAATATAATCATGGCATCATTCTTAACATGAACATAAATATAATCATGTGCATAAACATACATTGCATTAACATACTTTGCATACACATACTTTGCATAAACATACTTATCATAGCATAATACATAACATGGATGAATGAATGCGTCAAATGTGTATATCATAAGGATGCTTAGTTGAAATCATACTTTTAAATACTTAAACATAATCATAACATCATTGGGGTCCCCAGCTTGTACCACATACATACATCATAAGCGCGCATTCCTAAGTAAATACGAGGTAGCGTGCCCCGACCTACTAGGGTAGGAACAGCTACGGTAGTTCCAAAAACCGGGGCGTTCTTAAGGTGCCCATCCCTGTTCGACAGCTACGGTAGTCCCAGAACCGTGGACAACTTCGGTAGTCCAGAACCGAGGCGTTCTTAAGGTGCCCATCCCTTGGACCCTTACTTCGGTCCGGTACAAGTCCATTCTTAAAAATAAATTACTTAACATGCTTCATCATTCATAGAACATTCATGGCATAACAAAATATTGTTTCATGAAACTTGACATAGGAATAGGAACAGCTGCGGTAGTTCCAGAACCGTGGACAGCTTCGGTAATCCAGAACCGGGCGTTCTTAAGGTGCCTATCCCTTAGCATGACATAGACATACTTAACGTTTCATCATTCATACTTAACATCATGATGCCTTAAAGGCATGAACATTCATAATCATTCATTATCTTCATTCATAAGGTATGTCATGCTTACATCATTTTGTCTTAGGGCCATGGTTATCATTTTCGTTCATCATCTTCATTCTTAAACATGGCATATGTACATATCGTTCATAAAGCATGGCCTACATACTTATCATTCATAAGACATGGCTTACATACATATTATTCATAAAACATGGCATACATACATATTATTCATAAAACATGGCATACATACATATCATTCATAAAGCATGACATACATACATATCATTCATAAAACATGCATGGTCATGGTACCTAAGAAGACATGCCTAGATCATTTCATACATGATACATTTCCTAGGTTCATGGCACGTGGTCTAAACATTTGTGAATCATCATAGCACATGACCTAATATACAAGGTCAGGACACATATTACATGAAGTTAGGTTTTAGGTCACATACATGTTCCTACAACATACTTAATCATATACATACATCTTAGTAACCCATAAACAAGTCTCATTTGAAACTTAACCCAACCCAAGCCCTAACTTATACCCTTGGCCAAAAGTTCAATAAGGGAAAAGACCCCTTCATTCAAGCAACATGCCAAGGTCCATAGGAAATGAAAACTCATACTTTCATACAATGTCATAGTAAGTCATGTGACCCTATAATTGGAGCCATCCCTATTTCCTAGCCCTCTTATTTGTCCTTGGCCGAAACCCTAATGGGTCACAAACATATGGAAAAATTTCCTATTATTCACCATTAAGATCCTAAGATCCATTAATCATAGGAAACACAATTAAACATGCTTGAAAGGTTAGACCTCATCCTAGGTTGACATGGGCCGAAACCCTAGGAAACTTTAGGGTGCCAAAAACATTCCCTACATCATGATCCATGTCTTACATATCATAATAAAGCATTTAAGTGAACAAAAGAGAGTTTACATCATCCCTAAGCCCAAGCATCCACTTTGGCCGAAACCCTAGAGGCTTCACTTCAAGGTTTCCTCAACTTAAATCTCAAACAAAAGTCTAAATCTTGTTAAGCATCAAAGAACAATCATACCACAGGTGAGGGGGTCTTACTTTGGTTTGTCTTTGATTATCACCTTGAATGGAGAAGCCAAAAGAAAGCTCCTTGACCCTAGGCCTCTCTTTAGCCCTTGTATCCTTGTAGAAGGTCTTGGATCTTCAAGATCAAGTTCCCTTGTGAAACTTTTCCAAGGGAGAGGGGGGTCTTGTGGGTTTCGGCTAGAGCAAGAAGGAAGGAGGAAGAAATGACTTTGGTTGAAGAAGAGAAGGGAAAATGAAACTCCCATACACCTCTCTCATTGCCTTTATACCACATTAAGGAGGGCAAATGAAGAGTCATGGTGTCTCTTCCCTTGATGACTCTTCCTTTTCCCTAAGCCTTAACCAAAATCCACTTCATCCTCTACTAGCACTCCCTTGCTAGGTGAATTGGTTAGTACATGCATGATGGTATACAAGGTCCAAGGTTCAATCCTTGGTGCATGCACTCTTTTTTTATTCTTTTCCTTATTTTCGAAAATTCCCTTAAAATTCACCCATGATCATGCTAATATTCCTAATTAAAACCCATTTATATTTATATTAAATTCTACCTAAAATCCACTAATAACCAGGGTACTAGAAAAACCCATTAGTACTTAGCTTCTCAATTTAAATGGGAAAATTATGGACAACTAGACTAAGGTTCGTACTAGTATCTCTAGGCTCCTAAAAAAAACTATCTAGACATGATCAATATTTTAAAGAAAATATTGAGACAATTTTCCGAGTCGTTACAGTTCATGTTATAGTTGAGCCGGAACTACTCAAAATGTCTAGGCAGAGATTGTAGTATTATATCGAACTGGGATTTCCCGTCGATAGCTCCTCCAAGTACCTCAATCTCATTGAGGTGGGCCATCATTTTCAGGACATGCTCCCTAACAGGTGTCCCTTCGACCATAGTGGTCGTCATCATATTTTTCATTGCCAGCTGCCTAGCTGCCCGATTCTGGTGTCCGAAGAGCTCCTTAAGGTTCAACATTATGTCACTAGCAGTGTGCATGGCCTGATGCTGATGTTGCAGCACATTCGACATAGATGCCAGAATGTAGCACCGCGCCATCTCATCTGCCTTGACCTACTTCTTGTAGCGCTCCTTATGCCCTTCACTAGAATCGTCTCTTGGCTTTTCCGGACATTCCTTGAAGAGTACAAATTTGTACTCTTCAGCAGTGAGGACAACATCAAGGTTCCTCTTCCAGTCTATGTAGTTTGGACCAGTAAGTTTGTTGTCCTTACGAATTGTTGCTAGTGGAGTAAAAGCCATTATGAAAATCCTGAGAATCAGAATACACTACTTTAGAAATCAAAAATAAATTGATTCCTCAAAACAATTAATTTTCGAAATCAACCAGCATCCCAAACACTGAGAATTTGCATGCCACGTTAGTGTGGACATATACAAACTCTACATTCGTTAGAGAAGGTTTTACCCATCAGTCTTACTATCTTGTCAACCTAACTTTTTGACAAGTAAGACTAATAGTTGGTCAACTTCGACCCTACAATTTATTAGCAATGACTCCGTTGGGGAGGGTACTAATAATTGTATCTAAGTGTTTACCATTGCATGACACTAAGGGAACTATTTAGCATTATGTGTCTTCCATTGGGGAAGTCCACACGCTCTTCAATAATCCCCTATAATCTTTTCTGAACTTGTGATCCGCAGAACAAGCCTATCCGTTATGGAGAAAGGCACTCAGAGCCAACGCGCGGGCTTGTTCGGATCACATATCAGATTGCAATGGAGGTCGTGGGACCCTTAGGGTCCCTCTCCCACTTAGTAATTTATCTTGAGGAATTTTCTAGCACTACCACACAACCAAGCAAATAACCAATCAACATGAAAAAAAACATAGAGAAAATCCTAGATCTTCCAACTTTCATGGCCCTTAGTTTCCAATGCGCCTCCAGTCATGTCATCACATCGTCTGCTCCTCCCTTCCCTCTGCGCAAGCTACCTCGAGGGATTTCCACATCGAAATGACTAGCTAATTATTTACATCATCGATCCTATACTCCTCGAGAGAGTGTACATGAGATCTTGATCAACTGTAAATAAATAACTTGGCTAAACATGTGCCGTATTTAATTACAAAAAATTAAATACCTAGCCTAGTCAACCCCAAGGATTAATTAATTACAAAAATATGCAAACCAATCACACAACATAATTTTGGCCATGGAGTTGGAATCTCGTGCCTGCAACACAAAGTTAGCCTACACACATCCACGCATCATACAGCAAAATAGAATGTATGAATTGCAAAAATTACCCAATCTTAAACACACAAAGCCAGAAACCTCAGCTCTGATACCAATTATTCGGTAGGCTTGACGGGTTTCCTAAGCGAATACTTGGTCGATCCGAGAAACCTCTCCATGTCTATGGATTAAAAATTTAATCCGAATGGAGAGCCGTCTCCCATCGACCGTCTCGTTCCCTATCGAACGATCCAAATTATAACATAGCCAATTACCAAAATTGGCCTTGTAATTTGCTCGACCGTTCGACCGAGGAAAAGGCGACGAGTTATTCGCCGACTTTTGTGTTTATGGTCGGGGTCCAGTTAATAATTTATTCACCAAATTTGGAATCAAAATAATAAATTATTAAACATGAAATGACGAGACGAATAAAACAAGCACATAATTGGCATGCAATTAATCAAAGGAGCATAGGGAAAGATATACCTTTGCGATCACCTCGCGGTCTTCTACCTTATGTCCCTCCCTTCATGGACGTCATGTGGGCGATGATCTACCACGATCCGAGATCACCAAGAGATCCAAAAGAACCCCTTCTTCTAGCCGACCAAAACCCTAGCCACTAGGGTTTGCGCTGCTGGCCTCTTCTTTCTCTACCCTTGTGCCACCAACCGCCGGAGCCGCTCCAAGCCCTCCGGACCGATAGCAGACCTAGAGAGGAAGGAGAAGGAGAAAATTCTCCTTCTATCTCACCCAAACAGCCTGCAAGAACCCTTCTCCCTCAACCTTGCGGCGCCATCGCAAGTTGGGTTGCGCCGCCTTCCACCGGCCGCCGACGCCTCCTCCGCCCTCCCTGAGCCCCACGCAAGGTAGAGGAGGTCTCTGTTTTGCTTCCTTAAGCCTCAGCCGGAGCTTGGTGGAGAAGATCAAGATAACCGAAGGGGAGAACCCCTTCTTCTCAGTTTTCGGCGCCGAAACCCTAAGAGGGTGAGAGAGAGAGAGAGAGAGAGAGAGAGAGAGAAGAGAGGAGAGAGGCTTGGGTATCAACTCTTGAATTAGGCTTGGTTTCTTGATCTCATAGGGTATTTATAGGGCTAAGGTAGGGACCAAGAGGAGGAGTTGGATCATGGCCCGTTAATCGATCTAAACTCAATCCATTAATTAAGATCTATTCCACTAAAGGATCTTAATTGAACTTCCTCGCCAACCCCCATATTTTCATATAGGCTCCACATATTATGAGTCATCCATCCCCCCGTGTTTAAGATCTCGTATGCCCGTTAATTAATTAAATTACTAATAATTTAAATTAATTAACCTCTGGATCCTTGACTAGTGCCACTCAACCTTATCAATGTGCCGGATCAAATCCACCTACAGGGTTTAGCATGATGAACCTTTTGAGCTCATCAAGGAGGCATCATCATCCTGACTCACCAGGATACAGATTCCGTCAATAATCATTGGCACATCATATTATTAATATTATCTCCCAACTTACCGGGCCTATCGATCTAACAGAATAGATCTCACCCATTGGCATAATAAAGAAATAATAATTAATAATATATGCCCAATATTATTTCAGGATTAAGGGATCGTACTCCATAATATAACTTGAGGTCCTATCTAATTATGGAGCTAGTACAAATTGGATAACCTCGGGTTTCAGTCCTGCTCAATGTACTCAAAGCACAGTAGTGTAATTCTATGGTCAAGACCAACCACACCTAATTACACTATAACCATCCCGATGGGTTGCCCAATTCCATCTTGGTTGTGGGCCTCTTATTTATACTAAGCAAGGAACTGATAATTAACACAATCTTCCGTGTGACACCACACACCATGTTATCTATAATACAAAGTAATTGGACTTTGTGTATGTACTATTATAAACAAACACCTAGTGTAGTTATGATTCTCTTTTCATAATAAAGATGTTCATATAAAGAAACTCATGTCTTTCAGTATACACATCTTACACTAACAACTGGCCCACTACGACGAGGTACCACCTATGTATTTTCTATGACACGCGGTGGAGTCACTTGTGGTATGTCATATTGTACCGTTGGTACTGAAGTTGGAACTTCCCCTCTCAATTCCTCAAGAATAATCCTACTCATGGCCCTGTGGTTCATCACATAGTCTTCCTCTAAAAATCGGGCATTCGTGCTAACGATCACCTTCTGATCTTTAGGACTATAGAACAAACCACCTTTCGTACCTCTAGGATAGCCTACGAACAAACGTACTTCTGTACGAGATTCCAGCTTATCAGCATCTCTCTTCAGCACATGTGCTGGACTACCCCAAATTTGAATATGTCTCAGACTAGGCTTTCACCCATTCCATAATTCTGTGGGAGTAGAGGGTACTGACATAGATGGTACCAAGTTCAGTAAGTACACTGTCGTTTCCAGAGCATATCCCCAGAACGAATCTGGCAACTCGGAGTAACTCATCATAGATCTAACCATATCCATAAGAGTCATATTCCTTCGCTCTGCTACACCATTCTATTGGGGCATACTGGTTGCAGACAATTGGGATTGAATCCCAACCTCTGACAAGTAAGTCCTAAACTCTCCCAAGAGGTATTCACCACCACGATCAGATCGTAGTGTCTTGATACTTTTACCTTTATGATTCTCTACATCAGCCTTGAATTCTTTGAACCTATCAAAGCATTTAGACTTGTGGTGCATCAAGTAAATATATCCATACCTTGAATAATCGTCTATAAAAGAGACGAAATATTCAAAGTCACCTCTAGCTTGGATAGACATAGGACCACACAAATCAGAATGAACCAATTCTAACACATCTTTAGCTCTATACCCCTTGGCCTTGAAAGGCCTCTTGGTCATCTTACCTTCCAAGAAAGATTCACAGGTTGGGAAGTCTTCCACCACCAATGAACCCAAAGGTCCATCGGCTATCAACCTTTGAATTATACTAAGGTTAATATGACCTAGTCTTAGATGCCAAAGATATGTTTGGTTCATCTTCGAAGGTTCTTTTCTCTTATGGTGGTTAGACGATGAGTTATTTACTTCTATTTGCATCGTGGGAGATTTTAGTTTAAGAGTGTACAAATTGCCAACTAACGCACTGTTAGGATCACGGCGTCATGCTAGAGGGGGGGGGGGTTGAATAGCTCCTTTCGATTTTGTTTACAAAGATTGTTAGCTAAACACAAACAAAATCAATAAAAAGAATAAAAACAATACTAACCCCCGGATTTTACTAGGTATCCACCTCAGAGAGGTGACTAGTCCAAGGATCCACAGACACACATGAGCTCCACTATGAATGCCTCCTTCAAGGTGGAGAAACCTTCACAACATTGCCCTCTTCCTCTTTACAAAGTAGAAATGAAGATGAGATGAAGAGTATGAGACTCTGAGCACAAACATCACAATTCTACCCTCTAGAACCATAACTTTGACCTGCTCAAAAGTCTCCCTTTAAATAGAGTAGAGGACAACTCCTTAAGCTGTCCAGCCCGATACCAGTCGACTGCCCCCAAGGCAGTCGACTGATCCCACCACAGCAGCTAGCCAACGTCTAGTTTTTCGTGTTGATCAGTCGACTGGTCCTGGACCAGTCGACTGATCTTTCTGTGAGTTCGAGTTCCCTGCTGGCAGCCGACTGATCAATTCCCAGTCGACTGCCCAGCTTACATATTCACTCTCCCTCACTCCGAAGACCCTCCTTCACGTATGCCTTCAAGTACACTCCCTTGGCTTGCCCCTTGAAGTCATCTTCCATAGGATATCGTCCCTCAGATGTGCACACAACCCCTCGGCTTGCCTCCATGCCATCCTTCACGTATGCCCTTTGAAGTCCACTTCCCCCAGCTTGCCCTTGGAGTCCTCTTCCCTCGACTCTCGTCCCTCGGATGCATCCTCCATGTGTGACTCACCAAGTCCTGCAAGACACAATCACACATATCAAAACAACACAACACCCTAACTTAATCATATTGACACACACACATCAATACCATGATCTTCCCGATCATACTTGGGTCGATTGCCCAACAATCTCCGCCTTTTTGATGTGTGACAATATGTTTAAGTTAGGTAAAAGCAACAATAAACAATTGAAAATAATAGACTTAGTAAAACAAGAGGCAGCCTCCCCCTTAACCTATGCCCTCTCCCAATTTTCAATTTTCATAAACCATAAGTTAAGTTACAAACCTAACTTAAACCTCCCAATTCTCCCCCTTTGACACCATCAAAAGGATTGCCCGAAGCACCAATAACCAATGGAATCAAAGAAGAGAACTTTCATTCTTCTGAAAAACTCCCAGATTCTGAAATCAGAAGTATCAGTCGACTGCCCCATTGGCCAGTCGACTGATACGCTATAGTCTGAAATATTCAGATTTTGAGCCAAATTTCAGAAACACACCATAAATTCTAGAAAATCTCAAAAATTATGAAAGTTTGCAAACATGTTTCATATGATATACTATAGTAGAGAAAAATATAACTTCATGAAAAATCTGAACATGTTTGACATTTTGACCAAAGTTCAAATCCTTTGAAAAACTCTACTTTGTACCAAAGTTTCATCCTAATTTTGAAATCATGTGTTTTTCAAACATATGGCATAACAAATAAAACACAGAAATATTTTCAAATTGTTTAAAATGTCCAACAATGATCTTTGGGCAAAATGTTTATTAATTAAACATTTGCTTTCCCCATAGTTGGTCTATTTTCAATAATGTGATACATCTAATAACCCATCAATATGCCATAAGCATAAGTGAATCATTTGTATCATCCTAATGGTTCATGAGCCGCCTTCCTATTGCATTACTCCAAGGACGATCCTATACTTCTATAAAACACATACCAAGTCCCCTTCTTAAAGATGTGAACTCCGCTTCGGGATGAGGCTTGGTAAATATGTTGGCAAGGTTAGACTTTGATTGAACATAATGTAATTCTATGTTATCCCTTGCCATATGATCCCTAATTGTAACGCCCCAAAATTCCCATTTTTAGTTCTTAAAGTCCTTAGAATTATTTAAAAATGATTTAGAAATATTCTAGATATTTTTAAAAAATTTTAGAATATTTTTATGAAATTTTCCGAGTCCGTTTAGTATTTTTAAAAAAGGAAAAACATTTAAGGGCAGCAAGGGGTTCGAACTCGAGACCAGCACGAGACCAGGCGCGCGCGAGACCAGCTGGGCTGGTTGGTTTTGCTGAAATAAATTGGGCGAAATAATAGATAAGGTATAGTTAGGTAAATTCGCCCCATAAGTATAAATAGATAATTAAAGAGAGAAATTTTATTTTCTCTCAACCTAAACCCTTTCTCTCCCTCGCCCAACACCTTGCGTCGACTCCTTTCCCCTCTCCTCTCTTGGGCGACACCACACCAAGGCCTAGAGGGCCGGCCAAGGCTCTCCTCCGAGAGATATTCCTATATTCGGGATCCCCGCAACGAGAGGAACGCGTAGGCGCGAAGAATTCTCCGAGATCTCAATTTTCTTCCGAGCCCTAGACGTCAATCTTGGTTGTAAGTCCAAGATATCAATGTAAGTACTGCTCACCTGCAGTAAGAGGCGGTTTTTCCGCAAGAATTTCTCTTAAAAGTTTTTAAAAGAGATATTTCCTTTTTGTTTGAGTTTTTGCATGTGATCTTAGTTCATTATATGCTTGTATAAGTTTGATTAAGCATCCTATATGAGATTAGGGGCTAAGAAAGTTATGAGAAAAGAAAAGAGAAGATAAAGATAAGAAAAGAAAAGGCCAAGGCTTTAAGAAATCCCCAAAAGTCAAGACTTAGGGATTTTAGCACGCAAGGTGCTCGAGAAAATGCCAAGGCATTTACAGATAAGAAAGAAAATAAAGAAAAGCTATTTTATTTTCTAAGGCCAGTACCCGGCGTCCAAGGGCGTCGTTAAAGAAATCCAGGTGTCCAATTCCAAGGTCTTGTCCCTGGTAGACCAAGGTCTGCTCTATTAGGATTGGTGGCTCGCTACCCCAACCTTTTAGGGAACGCGCATGAGATGGTACTTACGTCTTCAGTGGATCCAAGTGATTATTATTTTCAAGTATATGCTTTAGCAAACTTTTCTAAAGTTTAAAGAGTTTTCAAAAAGTTAAAGAATAGCTAAAGTTCCAAGTTAAGCCAAGAAAAGTAAGTTGAGATTTATAAATGCTTGAGTATACATGTTTTTGAGTTATACATGTTTAGTTTAGTTTTCTTTCAAGCATATAAGTATCTCAAGTGATTTCATATTGTTCAAGAAGCATGTTTGCACATTTCGAGATTTTGTGGGGTAGATAGTACTTACTAAGCTTTTTGCTTACTAGTTGCATTTCCTCTTACTGCAGATAAAGGTAAAGGCAAGCAATTCTGAAGGAAGGCGACGAGGCGGTGCTGAGTAAAGTGTGTATGGTGGCTGATTTTGGAGAGATCCTTGAGACGAGACAATTTAGTTATTTGAATTACAATGTTTTAGTTTATTCAAATTCCAAGTTATTGCTTTATGGAGTTTAGCGAACATTTAAGCTTTGGATAGTTTTACATGCTCAATTTCTTAGAGTAAAGATTCCATGTCATTTCATTTAGCATACATATCCTTATGATTGCATTGGATGAGTAGAAGTGTGAGTAGTTTGGAATATTGATACTTTGTTGGAGTTATTGATGCATGTGCCAAGATAGTACTAGTTCCCTTTTGAATCAAGTTTTTATTGCATAAATATGTTTAGAAAAGTTGCATTCACATTTCATAATGCTTTAGCAAGGTTATAGGACATGTATTTGGTGTTATGAATGCATAGGAGTCAAGATTGGTACAAACTCTAAGGTTAAAGTTCATATAACCTCGAATAGCTTATTTACTTCCACAAAAGTTCTAATTTCGAGTTTATGAAGTTGTTTTGATTGGCTAAAATGTTTAGGAAACTAGTATAGAGTATAGAAATGGTGTTGTGTTTTGTATGGCTCGAAAGTATAGGTTTGGTGGAGTTTTGAAACAAGGCCTAGAAGTGTGTCATGGTATCATGCATGACTATTAGAGTTAGTATATCATAGATAGATTTAAATTGAGAAGAAAAAAAAAGATTTCCACATTCTTAGTCGTGCATTAGAGACAAGAAGTAGATAAAGTAACGATCCGTCTAAGGCAGAGAAGGCGGGTCGCTACAGGTGGTATCAGAGCAGTTCCCATTCTCCAGCATCACACACACATCAGCATCAACCTTGCCATCTTCAAGTAAGAAAGCTTTAAGTTTCAGTTTTTCTATTGCTCCTTTACTTAATTACAGTATAGAGAAATGCTTAAGTACTTACTCATATGTGCATAGAACAAGGAAGCATATTTAATACCTTAGTACCACGGAATCATGTTTAATCCCTAGAATGGATATTAGAGAAATGCTTAAGTACTTACTTGATTTGCCCAAAAGTAAGTTTTGGGATTATGGCACGCATGGTGCTTGATAAAAGTTTTGAGTAAGACCAAGGTCTTACTAAGCCCTAGAACGAGTTCTAAGACTAAGAAATGAGATAAGAATCAAGACCAAGGTCTTGTTATATCCTAAAGCAAGTTTGGGAACATTACCATTAAGTGTTAAGTTTATACATTTGAGGACGTCCTAGAAAGGCCCAAAACGAGGAGCAAGCTCCTAGAAGGCAAGAAGTGTACCTCATTCAGTAGGAGAAACTGAAGCCAGGGAACTTCCCAGGCACAAGCAGACCATGGGATGCTTAAGCATAGTTCAAAACGTTGGAAAGAATAGTAGGGCTACTGGACTGGCATGAGGTAGAGAAGATAAAGTGTGCATCTTTCTGCCTTGCGGGAGATGCTAGAATATAGTGGAAGAGAGTCAAGGCCAAGAGAAATGTCAGCCAGATGACATGGGCCGACTTCGAGACTGAGTTCTTCGAAGAATACTTTCACATGCAAGTAACCAACAAGCATTATGATGAATTCACGGAGTTCAGACAAGGAGAACTATCCGTGGATGAAGCAGTGAAGATGTTTAAGCGGTTAGCTCATCTGTGCCCAGAGCTAGTTAGCACAGAAAAAGAGATAGTTAGGCTAATGCTCAAGATGTTAAGGCCTGAGATAGCGTTGAAGGGGGCTAGCGGTGTTAAGAGGCTGCAAACCACCGAAGAACTAATAAGTAGTGCTTTGATCACTGAGCACTACTTAAACAGTATAAAGGCCACCAGAAAGGTTGAACGATGAAGTTCTTAACAACCTTACCGTCAGGGGAAGTAATGGCCTCTACTGAGAGGCTAAGGGCAGTATCAATCTAGATTTCCAACCGAGAGCTCTACAGTGACTTGTTAGTCCTTGAGATGAAGGATTACGATGTCATTTTAGGAATGGACTTCTTGAGCAAGTATAATGCTCTATAGACTGCCGCAAGAAAAAAGGTCAAGTTCACACCAGAAGCAGAACCTTCATTTGAGTTTATTGGAGGCCCAAGGAGAAAGATAAATAGGTTCCTACCTACCTTACAAGCTCAGAGAATGTTAGAGAAGGGGTGCTCTGGTTTTCTAGCTCATATAGTGGATGCGAGTCAAGGAGAAGGATTGAAGAGAGAAGAAGTGAGGGTAGTCTGTGACTATCCTGAGGTGTTTCTTGAAGAGTTACCAGGACTCCCTCCCAATCGGGAAATTGAGTTTGAAATTGAGTTGGCCCCAGGAACCAACCCAATTTCGAATGCACCTTATCGCATGACACCAGCAGAACTGAAAGAATTACAAGAACAATTGCAAGAGTTGCTTGACAAGGGTTTCATCCGCCCTAGTCATTCACCTTGGGGAGCTCCTGTACTTTTCGTCAAGAAGAAGGATGGGTCTATGCGTCTGTGCATAGACTACAGAGCTCTGAACAAGGTAACCATCAAAAACAAGTACCCCCTTCCTAGAATAGATGATTTATTTGATCAGCTGAAGGGAGCCACAGGGTTCTCCAAGATAGATCTGCGATCAGGTTACCATCAGCTCAGAGTGAAGGAGAGTGATGTGCCAAGGACTGCTTTCAGTACAAGATACGGCCACTACGAATTTGTAGTAATGCCTTTTGGAGTAACCAATGCTCCAGCAGTCTTCATGGAGCTGATGAACCACATCTTCAGGGAGTATCTCGATAAATTCGTTATTGTATTTATTGATGATATTCTCATATACTCACAGACTCCAGAGGACCATGCTACACACTTGAGGATAGTGCTGCAGATCCTTCAGCAAGAGAAGCTCTATGCAAAATTCTCAAAGTGTGAGTTTTGGCTAGATCAGGTGGCCTTCCTAGGTCACATTGTATCCAAAGAAGGCATTCAAGTTGATCCAGCCAAGATAGAAGCAGTCAGCAACTGGTGTAGACCCAAGAATGCCAGTGAAATCAGAAGCTTCTTAGGCCTGGCAGGATATTACAGAAAATTTGTGGAGGACTTTTCCAGGATAGCCTCTCCACTCACAGCCTTGACCAGAAAGAACAAGAAGTTTGAATGGTCAGATAAATGCGAGCACAGTTTTCTAGAGCTGAAGAAGAGACTGACCAGTGCTCCCATCCTGACTGTTCCAGAGAGTGACAAGGCCTTTGACATCTACAGTGATGCATCCAAGATGGGCCTTGGAGCTGTCCTCATGCAAGATGGTAAAGTAATAGCATATGCCTCCAGACAGCTCAAGGACTATGAGAAGAATTACCCTACTCACGACCTTGAGCTAGCAGCTGTGGTCTTTGCACTGAAGCTCTGGAGACACTACCTGTATGGAGTGCAGTGCAGAATCTTCACAGACCATCAGAGTTTGAAGTACTTCTTCACTCAGAAGGATCTGAATATGAGGCAGCGCAGGTGGCTAGAGTTGGTCAAAGATTATGACTGTGAAATCTTCTACCACCCAGGTAAAGCTAATAGAGTGGCAGATGCACTGAGCAGAAAATCCTGTGCCACACTGATGTCCCTATCATCACTGTCTCTACCACTTCAGAAAGAAATAAAGGATTTTAGAGTCGAGGTAATAATTGGGCAACTTTCTGCATTGACTCTAGAGTCAACCCTGCTTGTGGATATACAAAGAAAGCAAAGTCAAGACCCAGAGATCCAGAAGATCAAGTAGGAGATCCAAGAGGCAGAAAATTCAGAGTTTCGAGTATTAGATAGTGGCATCCTCTATCTTGGAGACCGCCTTTGCGTCCCCAATGATGAGGAACTAAGAAAGAATATTTTAGAAGGGGCCCACAGTACCCCGTACTCTATGCATCCTGGTTCTACCAAGATGTACCAAGATTTAAAGAAGAGGTTCTGGTGGTCTGGACTCAAGCGAGACGTGGCCAGATATATCAGTACCTGCTTGACCTGCCAGAGAGTCAAAGCAGAACACCAGAGACCAGGAGGAGTTCTACAGCCACTTCCCATTCCAGAGTGGAAGTGGGAAGAGATATCCATGGATTTTATCACAGGTCTCCCAAGGACCACCCATGGACACGATGCGATATGGGTGATAGTGGATAGATTGACCAAGTCTGCCCACTTCCTAGCCATCAAGTTATCGCATTCGGTAGAGCAGTTAGCACAGCTGTACGTGAAAGAAGTAATCAGGCTTCACGGAGTTCCGAAGGCGATCGTTTCTGACAGAGATGGGCGGTTCATCTCCCATTTTTGGAGGTGTGTTCAGAACGCCCTAGGCACCAGACTTCAGTTCAGCACAACTTTCCATCCCCAGACAGATGGACAAACAGAGAGAGTAAATCAGATTTTAGAAGACATGCTCAGGGCTTGTGCGTTGGACTTTAAAGGTAGTTGGTGCAAATTTCTGTGCTTAGCCGAGTTTGCCTACAACAATAGCTATCAGGCCACCATCAAGATGGCGCCTTATGAGGCATTGTATGGTAGGAAGTGCAGATCACCCATATGTTGGCAAGAAGCTGGTGAGAAGAAAGAGATGGAGTCAGGACTAGACAGCCAGACTGAGCTTATAGATGAGACCACTCAGGCTATCCAGACGATCCGCCAGAGGATTGAGACTGCCCAGAGTAGACAGAAAAGTTATGCTGACACACGCCGTAGGCCACTTGAATTCCAAGTTTGAGATTCAGTATTTCTCAAGGTCGCTCCTATGAAGGGAGTGATGAGATTTGGTAAAAAGGGTAAGCTAAGTCCTCGCTACATAGGACCCTACAAGATCATAAGGAGGGTTGGTAAGGTAGCATATGAGTTGGACTTACCAGAGGATATGTCAGCTATCCACAGTACATTCCATGTCTCCATGCTAAAGAAGTGTATTCACGACCCTAGCCAAGTGATTCAGCCTCAGTCAGTACAGATCCAAGAAGATCTTAGCTATGAGAGCAGACCGACACAGATAGAGGACAAAGCAGTTAAAAGATTAAGAAACAAAGAAGTGCCACTAGTGAAGGTCATCTAGCAGAATCAAAAGCATGAGGAGGCTACTTGGGAACGTGAGGACAGCATGAGAGAAAGATATCCAGAATTATTCTAAGTTCGAGGACGAACTTTTTATAAGGTATGGGGGATTGTAACGCCCCAAAATTCCCATTTTTAGTTCTTAAAGTCCTTAGAATTATTTAAAAATGGTTTAGAAATATTCTAGATATTTTTAGAATATTTTTATGAAATTTTCCAAGTCCGTTTAGTATTTTTAAAAAAGGAAAAACGTTTAAGGGCAGCAGGGGGTTCGAACCCGCAACCAGCACGAGAACAGGCGCGCGCGTGACCAGCTGGGCTGGTTAGTTTTGTTGAAATAAACTGGGCGAAACAATAGATAAGGTATAGTTAGGTAAATTCGCCCCATAAGTATAAATAGATAATTAAAGAGAGAAATTTTATTTTCTCTCAACCTAAACCCTTTCTCTCCCTCGCCCAACACCTTGCGCCGACTCCTTTCCCCTCTCCTCTCTTGGGCGACACCACACCAAGGCCTAGAGGGCCGGCCAAGGCTCTCCTCCGAGAGATATTCCTATATTCGGGATCCCCGCGACGAGAGGAACGCGTAGGCGCGAAGAATTCTCCGAGATCTCAATTTTCTTCCGAGCCCTAGACGTCAATCTTGGTTGTAAGTCCAAGATATCAATGTAAGTACTGCTCACCTGCAGTAAGAGGCGGTTTTTCCGTAAGAATTTCTCTTAAAAGTTTTTAAAAGAGATATTTCCTTTTTGTTTGAGTTTTTGCATGTGATCTTAGTTCATTATATGCTTGTATAAGTTTGATTAAGCATCCTATATGAGATTAGGGGCTAAGAAAGTTATGAGAAAAGAAAAGAGAAGATAAAGATAAGAAAAGAAAAGGCCAAGGCTTTAAGAAATCCCCAAAAGTCAAGACTTAGGGATTTTAGCACGCAAGGTGCTCGAGAAAATGTCAAGGCATTTACAGATAAGAAAGAAAAGAAAGAAAAGCTATTTTATTTTCTAAGGCCAGTACCCGGCGTCCAAGGGCGTCGTTAAAGAAATCCAGGTGTCCAATTCCAAGGTCTTGGCCCTGGTAGACCAAGGTCTGCTCTATTAGGATTGGTGGCTCACTACCCCAACCTTTTAGGGAACGCGCATGAGATGATACTTACGTCTTCAGTGGATCCAAGTGATTATTATTTTCAAGTATATGCTTTAGCAAACTTTTCTAAAGTTTAAAGAGTTTTTAAAAAGTTAAAGCATAGCTAAAGTTCCAAGTTAAGCCAAGAAAAGTAAGTTGAGATTTATAAATGCTTGAGTATACATGTTTTTGAGTTATACATGTTTAGTTTAGTTTTCTTTCAAGCATATAAGTATCTCAAGTGATTTCATATTGTTCAAGAAGCATGTTTGCACATTTCGAGATTTTGTGGGCTAGATAGTACTTACTAAGCTTTTTGCTTACTAGTTGCATTTCCTCTTACTGCAGATAAAGGTAAAGGCAAGCAATTCTGAAGGAAGGCGACGAGGCGGTGCTGAGTAAAGTGTGTGTGGTGGCTGATTTTAGAGAGATCCTTGAGACGAGACAATTTAGTTATTTGAATTACAATGTTTTAGTTTATTCAAATTCCAAGTTATTGCTTTATGGAGTTTAGCGAACATTTAAGCTTTGGATAGTTTTACATGCTCAATTTCTTAGAGTAAAGATTCCATGTCATTTCATTTAGCATACATATCCTTATGATTGCATTGGATGAGTAGAAGTGTGAGTAGTTTGGAATATTGATACTTTGTTGGAGTTATTGATGCATGTGCCAAGATAGTACTAGTTCCCTTTTGAATCAAGTTTTTATTGCTTAAATATGTTTAGAAAAGTTGCATTCACATTTCATAATGCTTTAGCAAGGTTATAGGACATGTATTTGGTGTTATGAATGCATAGGAGTCAAGATTGGTACAAACTCTAAGGTTAAAGTTCATATAACCTCGAATAGCTTATTTACTTCCACAAAAGTTCTAATTTTGAGTTTATGAAGTTGTTTTGATTGGCTAAAATGTTTAGGAAACTAGTATAGAGTATAGAAATGGTGTTGTGTTTTGTATGGCTCGAAAGTATAGGTTTGGTGGAGTTTTGAAACAAGGCCTAGAAGTGTGTCATGGTATCATGCATGACTATTAGAGTTAGTATATCATAGATAGATTTAAATTGAGAAGAAAAAAAAAGATTTCCACATTCTTAGTCGTGCATTAGAGACAAGAAGTAGATAAAGTAACGATCTGTCTAAGGCAGAGAAGGCGGGTCGCTACACTAATGAAGTGATGCTTCACTTCAATGTGTTTTGTCCTAGAATGATGTACCAGATTTTTAGTCAAATTAATAGTACTTATATTGTCACATAAAACCTTGACCTTGGAGTAATAAAGCTCATAATCTTCTAAGGTATGCATGATCCAAAATAACTGAGACACACAACCACCGATTGCTACATATTCAGCCTCGGTTGTTGATAAGGCAACACATGGTAGTTTCCTACTACTCCAACTCACTAGAGATGTTCCAATAAATTGGAATCCACCACTAGTACATTTTCTATCTAATTTGCAACCAGCATAATCCGAGTTGGTGTATCCAAATAGTTCAATGCTTGGAGTCCTAGGATACCAAAGACCGACATTAAGAGTTCCCTTAATATACCTTAAGATCATCTTTACTACCCCTAGGTGAGACTCTTTGGCACATGATTGATACCTTTCATACATACCTACCACAAATGATATATTCGGTTTACTAGAGGTTAGGTACAAGCTACCAATCATGCTCCTATATTGTTTTGGATCTACCACCTTCCCTTCAAGATCACTATCCATCGTTACATTTGTTCCAATAGGGGTAGATGTTACCTTAGCATTTTCTAATACAAATTTCTTTATGATTTTCCTAGCATATTTTGTTTGATAAACATGATGTTAGTAATATGAGAGAAGTGTCCTAAGGCAATCGCCTTATGATTGTAAATATTTATTTTAATAAATGAAAATTCACTATTTGAGTATACATGTTTGTGTATTTGATTGATATCTTAAACTCATTTACTGAAAGTCTGCAATACAATTCACAGCATGACAGAATTTGTGATAGAATCACAACTAGTGATTATCTCTACATGTGTAATTGTGAAGTATTGAAAATATCCCTAGTCGATGAATTAATAAATACGAACACTATCAATTCTATTGAGACTAGCATGGGTTATTCTCTAATCAGATGATTCTCACTGGCTGGTGACATTGGGATGTCCGGAGATAAACATGAATGCTAGTTAAGGGAACTAGTTCATTGGAGTGACTGGCTGTGAAACTTCACATGGTTGTCTATATATAGACATGTCAGTGAAGTTCTTACTGCAGCTTAAGTGCGATATTCCTTTGACTTGCGGTGTTCAAGTCATCTTGGTCATGGAGACTTATACTTTAACATCTTAAGCAAGCATCTCCAAGAAGGTGTGGACCCAGGATGGTTGGGTATAAGCCGAAGTGCCCGAAGATTTTTGAACGGCCTACAAAGGATTCACCACTCCTTGCGAGAAGATGTATACCCAAGGCCTATCGTTGGATTGTTACTCAAAGCCTCTAGCCAGAGCATGACATGTTTAGAGTATGAGTCTCTTAAATACATGTGAGTAATTAGAAATCCAAAGGACGAGAGAACGTTACTTGGGCTAGGTGTGTCATAGTCAGCCTAGTGGGGACTGACACACACAGACCATGTCCTGAACCAAGTGGGTAAAAGATGGTGAAGGGAATGAGGCACGACTCATTATAGCTGCTGAAGGGTTTCGGAATTATTTCAGAGGTCAACCGTTGATCTTTCGATTAATTGGGGGTCATGATGTACTACTAGGTGCCACTCATGATCGTTCTATAATTGATTGATTATAGACGGCCAACATAAATCGAAAGCCTATTTAGTCACACGCACTACGAGTAATCCGAGGAATTTAAAACGAGTTGAAAATTGGATTTTCCGATCAAGAGAGATAAGTTGAATCTGAATTTATCAGAGGCGCATGGGAAGCTTAAAATGGCTAAGTCTTTTAAAGGCTTATCGGGCGAATTAAATGAGTTTAATTCACGAGAGATTTGGCTTGATATGGCCGGCCAAAGAGGGTGCCCACCCTCTTTGGTTTGGCCGGCCACCAAAAGGAGAGAAACCAATTAATTTGGTTTAAATTATAAAATAAATCAAGCGTGATTTGTTTTATAAAATTATGGATAAATAAATTAATTTATATAAAGAAATTTATATAAAGAAAATTGTAGAAATTTATTCTTTTTATGGAAATTAAAATGAACCATGAATTGGTTTAATTTTAATTTATAAATTCAATTATGAATTGATTTTTCCATGATAAGAAAATTTTATACAAATTTTATTCCATAATTAAAAGGAGAGATATATTTGTTTTATTATAAAGTTAGTTATAATAAAACTTGGTATAAACGGAATAATTAATAAAAAAATTTATAAGATAAATTTCTTATGAAAATTTATTCTGTTAATTCCGTTAAAAGGGAGACTAGGCAATGGAGAGGCTACTATATAAAGGAACCAAAGACAAGCCTTGAATTCGAATTAATCAAGAGATTAAGAAGCTCTCTCTCTCTCCCTTATTCTCTCTCTCTCTAGGGCCGGCGCCCCTTCTCTCTCTAGGGTCGGTGCACCTTCTCTCTCTAGGGCCGGCGTCACCTTCTCCCTCTAGGGCCGGCGCCACCATCCCTAGCCGTGAGCCACCACCAAGACGAAGCGGGTCGCGACTCCTTCCTTCCTTCACAGAATCTTGATTCTGTTACTTGGTGGTTAGTTTCTATATTTCTCTCTTGATATTCTAGTTGTGCCTTTAGAGAATCTAGTAGTTCTCGTCGGCACAAAACTCGTGACTTTGCGAAGTCATCCCGAAGAGAACTCGGCATGGACGCGAATAGAGGCGGAGCTTCCAAGAGACGCTACGGTTGGATCTCGTCCCTTACTTCGAGTTACGCGAGGTACTAAGTAAATTAGTTTACTTTTCCGCAAAGTTTTAATTTATGATCATGTCCACACATCATAAGGTTGCATGCTAGATACGTGGTTAAAATAATTTGAGAAATTATTTTATGCTAATTCTTCCGCTGCACGTAAAAATTTAAAATTTTACGAACCCGTATCCTTGTCAACATGCACCCGGTCCCAACAGTGGTATCAGAGCCGGTTAGTGTTCGACATAATCATATAATTGTTTTGCTGAAAATTTTATCATGATCTCAATTTTGGAAAATTTTTCAATTATGGAAACTTTCCAATTATGATAAATTTTAGATTTAGGAATTTCAAAGTTTGGAAATCCTGATGAAATTTCGCAAACGTTTGAAATATCCTAGTTTATGAAATTTTATGATAATTGTGAAAACTTCCCATCTTTGGAAACTTTTCAATTTTGGAAATTTTTCTATTTTAGAAATTTTCTAATTTTGGAAATATGTAAGTTTTCTTTGTACCAGAAACTTACAATTTTCTGAAAACCTATTATGAAATCTCGCAATTTTGGGCACTTTCTTTCAAGAAAGTCTAGACAAATTTATGGACAATTAATTGACAATTAAATTTGTATTGGGTTTTAAATTTTCAACAAAATTCTTTATTTTAGATTGAGCCTCGGGGAGCCGTCCTATTTAAAGTTAGTTGTTGTAATTTAACTTCCTAATTTTAAATGAAATTGTCATGTTTAATTTGGTTACGCTTCCGAAGCGGACCAAATTGGATTTACGACAAATTACTTTTCTTTGGGTATCTGAGCCTCGGGGAGCCACCCTTAGAAAACGATTTGTTGTAATTAATTAAATCCATGAATAAAATATGATTTAAGAGGTGATGCTCTTACATATTGTTGTCTCCAAAATTAATTAGGAAAATGGTTTCCTATAAAGTTTTCTTAAATGAGATTTTCATGAAAATAATATGTGGTTGAATTAAGGACTCATGTCTCTTAATTTAATAAGATTTGATTTAGAGAAATCAAAGTCTTAAACATATTATTTCCGAAATTGATTATGACAATTTAGGAAATTGTTTCCCAAAATAATTCCTTTAATAAAGTATGAAATTAGAATTAGGAAATCCGGTTCTTAATTCAATTAATGAGACTTGATAAATTAAGTCACATACATACTTTATTAAGGAAATCGTTAGTCATGGCATGATTATATGTCATGAATGTGCTTAGAAAAGAAAGGATGAGACCTAAAACCCCTTACAAAATATTAAGGCCAACACCTTCCATTAATATGGTTAGAATCGGAGTTTTATTTTTCGTTTGGGTTGATGGACACATCCATGCCCAGCTTGAACCTCAACATGTTCAAACCATGAAATTAGTTTATGATTAATATAGTTGGAGTCAGTGGTCAATCCTTAGTTATGGTTGTTGGACACATCCAAGCCTGACTAAACGGTTGAATGAGCTCCAACCATATTAAAACTATTTCTTGATTAATGGGTCAGCCTTAAGCTTGGAGCATCGATTTGTTGTGCCACAACCAAGGTCGATGTAAAGAGAGGTACAGTTGGGTGCTATGTATAATGTTGCATACTTGTTAATGAGTTAACAACCCAATGATTTATGCAAACATTTAATAGTTGATAGCATAAAGTGATAGTTACATATATGTGATATGTAATCGGTATAATTACCTACCTTCATAGCTAAAAACAACTTGATGGCCACAGCCATGGTGGTTCTTATCTATGGTTGGATATCAACCTATTTGGAGATGTTCCTACGATCTCCCGAATTGATAAAAAGGGTTATTCAATTTGAAAAAAATAAATAGGATTTTATGTATGTTGATACATTCTTCAATAATTCTTCTCACATAAACTCAATTTGTATTTCTAGGATAATCAATCGATCATGTCTTCTCTAAATTTGCGTTCCATTTTGGACACCAATAAACTGACTGGGTCAAACTTCATGGACTGGCTTCGAAACCTGAGGACAGTCCTCAAGGCAAAAAAGCTTGCTTATGTCCTTGAAGATCAACTTCCCAACCGTCCTCTTGAAAATGCAACTCCAGACCAGTTTCCTGAGTTGCTCAACCTGCTGAAGACTGTAGAGCCTTCTATGAAGCAGGATCAGAAGACGGTACCGTTAGTTGGTTCCTCGAAGAAAGGTTCTAAGAGGAAGGCCAAAGAACAGAATAAGGGAAAGAAGAAAAAGGCCAAAAAGATTGAAAAGACCCCAAAAGGCACTCGCCATCACTGTGGCAAGGAGGGTCACTGGCGAAGAAACTGCAAGGTTTATCTTGAGTCCTTGAAGAATAAGGGATCCAATGCCCCATCCTCTTCAGGTATCTTCGTTATTGAATGTCACTCTATTTCCTCAAATACCTGGGTACTTGATACTGGGTGTAGCTCACATATATGTAATGACATACTGGGGCTAAGGAATAGAAGAAGACTCGTCAAGGGAGAAGCGAATTTACGAGTTGGAAATGGAGCAAAGATTGCTGTTGTTGCCATCGAAACATATTTGCTGAAGCTCCCTACAGGACGTGTCTTAGAATTGGATAATTGTTATTTTGTTCCTTCGTTAATAAAGAACATTGTATCTATTTCATGTTTGAATGAAAAGGGTTATCATTTAACTTTTAGTAACAATTGTTGTTACATAACTTTAAATGGCGTTCTTTATGGGAATGGAACTTTATTCAATGGTATCTACGCATTAGATTTATCCGGTGACGTTTTCAATATCGAAGTTAGCAACAAACGTTCTCGAATAGATAATCGAATAGACTCCAACACGTGGCATTGTCGTCTTGGCCATGTAAGTAAGAAACGCATGACCAAATTACACCGATGTGGAATTTTGGAATCATTTGAACCCGGTTCATTTGATATATGTGAATCATGCTTAAAAGGCAAGATGACCAAATTACCCTTTTCCGGGAAAAGGTAATCCAGTGGGAGAATTGCTTGGTCTAATACATACTGATGTATGTGGGCTAATGTCAACTCTTGCACAAGGAGGCTATAGCAACTTCATTACCTTTATCGATGATCACTTACGATTCGGGTATGTGTTCTTGATGAAACACAAATCTGAAGCTTTTGAGAAATTCAAAGAGTTCAGAAATGAAGTAGAGAAATAGCTTGGCAAAAGTATTAAGATACTTCGATCCGATCGGGGTGGTGAATACTTAAGTCAAGAGTTTCAAGATTATCTAAGGGACAATGGGATATTGTCCCAATGGACTCCGCCGTATACACCACAGCATAATGGTGTATCTGAGAGGCGCAACCGAACCTTGATGGACATGGTTAGGTCGATGATGAATCATGCAACTCTTCCAAAATCCTTTTGGGGCTATGCACTAAAGACAGCTGTTTACTTGCTAAACAGAGTCCCGATCAAGATAGTCTCTACTACTCCATATGAGACATGGAATAGTAAGAAACCTCACTTAACTCACCTTAAGATATGGGGTTGTCCTGCTTATGTGAAGCGGACTGTATCAGACAAATTGGATGCTAAGTCTGATAAATGTCTATTTATTGGATACCCTAAGGAAACGAAGGGTTACCAATTCTATCATCCCTTGGAACAAAAGGTGTTTGTTTCAAGGCATGCTGTATTTCTGGAAAAAGAATTTCTTTTATAAGAAAACAGTGGGAGTGGCATTGAACTTGATGAAGTTCAAGAAACTCCAATAGGCATTACAGAGACACCTAATCTAGACCCACAACCAATAACTCATAATGATGAGCTATCAGTTGAACCTAAAACAACACCACCTCCTCGTAGGTCTGATAGGACACGCAATATTCCAGAGAGATACGGATTTCTCATAAGTGAATCGAACGACGTATTACTCATAAGCGATGACGAACCTATCAGTTATGAAGATGTTCTGAAAAGTTCAGAAAGGGACAAATGGCTTGAAGCCATGAAGTCGGAAATGGATTCCATGTACGAAAACCAAGTATGGGACTTGGTTAACCCACCTGAAGGGATTAAGCCCATAGGGTGCAAGTGGATTTTCAAGAAGAAAACTGACATGGAAGGTAATGTTGTTACCTTTAAGGCTAGATTAGTGGCAAAAGGATATCGCCAGAAACAAGGAATTGATTATGACGAAACCTATTCGCCAGTAGCTATGCTTAAATCCATTCGGATGCTCCTAGCCATAGCAGCTCATTATGATTATGAGATATAGCAAATGGATGTGAAAACAGCTTTCCTTAATGGAAACCTGCTTGAGGATGTATACATGATACAACCTGAAGGTTTCACATCGGTTGATAAAACCAATGTATGCAAGCTTCGACGATCCATATATGGACTGAAGCAAGCATCCAGGAGCTGGAACATCCGTTTTGATGAGACAATCAAAGGGTTTGATTTCTCACAAAATCCTGATGATCCTTGTGTGTATAAGAAGGTTAGTGGGAGTGCAGTCATATTCCTAGTATTATATGTCGATGACATATTACTTATAGGAAACGATATATCAGTCTTACAGTCAGTTAAAATTTGGTTGTCCAAAACTTTCTCCATGAAAGACCTGGGAGAAGCAACCTATATCCTTGGGATTAGAATCAATAGAGATAGATCAAAACGGTTGCTTGGACTTTCGCAGTCTACATATATAGACCGAGTGCTTAAAAGGTTTAGCATGTCGAAATCCAAGAAAGGTTACCTTCCATCAGGCATGAGATCAACCTTTCAAAGTCTATGTGTCCGCGCACAGAAGACGAGAGGATTTGCATGAATAAGATTCCTTATGCATCCGCGATAGGATCTACCATGTATGCTATGTTATGTACTAGGCCCGATGTATCGTATGCTCTGAGTGTCACGAGCAGATACCAGTCGGATCCAGGAATGGATCATTGGGCGGCTGTCAAGATAATCCTTAAGTACTTAAGAAGAACTAAGAGTATGTTCCTAATACATGGAGAAGATGATATGGTGATACGTGGGTATACAGATGCCAGTTTCCAGACAGATAAGGATGACTCCAAATCTCAGTCTGGATACGTATTTATCTTGAATAGAGGCACAATAAGTTGGAAGAGTTCCAAACAAGACACCGTAGTGGATTCTACCACGGAAGCGGAATATATCGCAGCTTCGGAAGCAGCAAAGGAAGCAGTCTGGATCAAGAAGTTTGTCTCCGAACTTGGTGTGGTTCCAACCATTGACGAAGCAGTACCGGTTTACCGCGACAACAATGGAGCTATTGCACAAGCAAAGGAACCAAGGTCTCATCAGTGATCCAAACACGTGCTTCGCCGCTATCATCTGATCAGAGAGATTATAAGTAGGAATGATATACAAATTGAGAAAATTCCCACTGAAAGGAATTTAGCGGATCCTTTCACTAAGGCCTTGCCTCAGAGCAAGTTTGAGGGTCATGTTAGAGCCTGTGGTATTGGATAACGTAGCGATTGGCATTACGCCAAGTGGGAGTTTGTTAGTAATATGAGAGAAGTATCCTAAGGCAATCGCCTTATGATTGTAAACATTTATTTTAATAAATGAAAATTCACTATTTGAGTATACATGTTTGTGTATTTAATTGAGATCTTAAACTCATTTACTGAAAGTCCGCAATACAATTCACAACATGAGAGAATATGTGATGGAATCACAACTAGTGATTATCTCTACATGTGTAATTGTGAAGTATTGAAAATATCCCTAGTCGATGAATTGATAAATACGGACACTATCAATTCTGTTGAGACTAGCATGGGTTATTCTCTAATCAGCTGATTCTCACTGGCTGGTGACATTGGGATGTCCGGAGATAAACATGAATGCTAGTTAAGGGAACTAGTTCATTGGAGTGACTGGTTGTGAAACTTCACATGGTTGTCTATATATAGACATGTCAGTGAAGTTTTTACTGCAGCTTAAGTGCGATATTCCTTTGACTTGCGGTGTTCAAATCATCTTGGTCATGGAGACTTATACTTTAACATCTTAAGCAAGCATCTCCAAGGAGGTGTGGACCCAGGATGGTTGGGTATAAGCCGAAGTGCCCGAAGATGTTTGAACGACCTACAAAGGATTCACCACTCCTTGCGAGGAGATGTATACCCAAGGCCTATCGTCGGATTGTTACTCAAAGCCTCTGGCAAGAGCATGACATGTTTAGAGTATGAGTCTCTTAAATACATGTGAGTAATTAGAAATCCAAAGGACGAGAGAACGTTACTTGGGCTAGGTGTGACATAGTCAGCCTAGTGGGGACTGACACACACAGACCATGTCTTGAACCAAGTGGGTATAAGATGGTGAAGGGAATGAGACACGACTCATTATAGCTGTTGAAGGGTTTTGAAATTATTTCAGAGGTCAACCGTTGATCTTTCGATTAATTGGGGGTTATGATGTACTACTAGGTGCCACTCATGATCGTTCTATAATTATTTGATTATAGACGGCCAACATAAATCGAAAGCCTATTTAGTCACACGCACTACGAGTAATCCGAGGGATTTAAAATGAGTTGAAAATTGAATTTTCCGATCAAGAGAAATAAGTCGAATCTGAATTTATCAGAGGCGCATGGGAAGCTTAAAATGGCTAAGTCTTTTGAAGGCTTATCGGGCGAATTAAATGAGTTTAATTCGCGAGAGATTTGGCTTGATGTGGCCGGCCCCTCTTTGGTTTGGCCGGCCACCAAAAGGAGAGAAACGAATTAATTTGGTTTAAATTATAAAATAAATCAAGCGTGATTTGTTTTATAAAATTATGGATAAATAAATTAATTTATATAAAGAAATTTATATAAAGAAAATTGTAGAAATTTATTCTTTTTATGGAAATTAAAATGAACCATGAATTGGTTTAATTTTAATTTATAAAATCAATTATGAATTGATTTTTCCATGATAAGAAAATTTTATACAAATTTTATTCCATAATTAAAAGTAGAGATATATTTATTTTATTATAAAGTTAGTTATAATAAAACTTGGTGTAAACGGAATAATTAATAAGAAAATTTATAAGATAAATTTCTTATGAAAATTTATTCCGTTAAAAGGGAGACTAGGCAATGGAGAGGCTACTATATAAAGGAACCAAAGGCAAGCCTTGAATTCGAATTAATCAAGAGATTAAGAAGCTCTCTCTCTCTCCCTTATTCTCTCTCTCTCTCTAGAGCCGGCACCCCTTCTCTCTCTAGGGCCGGCGCACCTTCTCTCTCTAGGGCCGGCACCACCTTCTCCCTCTAGGGCCGGCGCCACCATCCCTAGCCGTGAGCCACCACCAAGACGAAGCGGGTCGCGACTCCTTCCTTCCTTCACAGAATCTTGATTCCGTTACTTGGTGGTTAGTTTCTATATTTCTCTCTTGATATTCTAGTTGTGCCTTTAGAGAATCTAGTAGTTCTCGTCGGCACAAAACTCGTGACTTTGCGAAGTCATCCCGAAGAGAACTCGGCGTGGATGCGAATAGAGGCGGAGCTTCCAAGGGACGCTACGGTTGGATCTCGTCCCTTACTTCGAGTTATGCGAGGTACTAAGTAAATTAGTTTACTTTTCCGCAAAGTTTTAATTTATGATCATGTCCACACATCATAAGGTTGCATGCTAGATACGTGGTTAAAATAATTTGAGAAATTATTTTATGCTAATTCTTCCGCTGCACGTAAAAATTTAAAAGTTTACGAACCCGTATCCTTGTCAACATGCACCCGGTCCCAACACATGAGTCCCTTCATTTGTTTGTTTGACTTGTAATCCTAAGAAGAAGGTCAATTCCCCAACAAGACTCGTTTCAAACTCATCCTCCATACAGTTGATAAACTCATGAAGAAACTCAGTATTTGTTGACCCAAAAATGATGTCATCAACATATACTTGGGCCACAAAAATATATTTATCCTTAGATTTTAGAAATAAAGTTGGATCAATTGTTCCCCTTCTAAAACCCTTGGATACTAAGAAAGATGAAAGTCTTTCATACCAAGCTCGGGGAACTTGTTTCAATCCATATAAGGCTTTTCTTATCTTGTAAAGATGACTAGGGTAGTTGGTGTTTTTAAATCCGGGTGGTTACTCTACATACACCTCCTCCTTAATGAACCCATTAAGAAATACCGATTTCACATCCATTTGATGAAGTTTGAAACCCATGTGAGCGGCATATGCTAATAAAATCCGAATGGACTCTAATCTAGCTACGGGAGCATATGTTTCATCATAATCAAGGCCCTCAACTTGATTGAACCCCCTTGCTACTTACCTAGCCTTGTTCCTAGTAATCTTCCCTTGATCATCCAATTTGTTCCTAAAGACCCATCTTGTGGTGACAATGGTACTATCATTAGGTCTAGGAACTAACTCCCACACATCATTCCTTTCAAATTGATTCAACTCTTCTTGTATGGCTAGAATCCATTCCACATCACCTAAGGCTTCATCAATTAATTTTGGCTCTAGTTGTAAAATTAAGGCAATTTGACTAGCATGATCCCCAATGTAGGACCTAGTCCTTACCCCTTGGGTCACATCTCCAACTATTTGGTCAATGGGATGGTCTTGATGTTGTCTTAGTGTCCTAGAGGTTATGGGCTCATTAACTATATGATTATCATCCTCCAATGCACTTCTCCCTCCCCCTTGATCAATGCCCCCTAAATGTAAGTCTTGAATTTCTTGGGTAGGTGTTTGGCATTCTTCTATATCCTTGTCAATAGAGGATTTCCTAGGGTAAGTGCTAGTAGACTCATCAAAATCCACATTGAATGACTCCTCAATTACTCTAGTCCTTTTGTTATACACTTTATATCCTCTACTAGTGGATGAGTATCCAATCAATATCTCCTCATCTGCCTTAGACTCAAATTTTCTCAAATCATCCTTAGTGTTTAAAATATAGACCATACACCCAAAACCCCTAAAATAGTGAATTTGTGGAATTCTCCCATTCCATAACTCAAAAGGTGTTTTTCCTAAAAACCTATGAATCAAAACTCGATTTTGGATGTAACATGCAGTATTTACTGCTTCCGCCCAAAAATATCTAGGTAAGGAGTAGGCATTAAGCATAGACCTAGCCGCTTCTTGTAAAGCTCTATTCCTTCTTTTTACTATACCATTTTGTTGTGGGGTTCTTGGAAATGAAAATTCATGTTTGTACCCATTCTCTAGACAAAAATGTGAGAAGTTTGCATTTTCAAACTCTCCAGCATGATCACTCCTAATTCGGTTGATTTTGAGATGTTTCTCATTTTCAACTCGTTTACTAAATCCAATGAATATTTCTAGAGTATCATCCTTATGTTTCATGAAATAAACCCAAGTATATCTAGAGAAATCATCTACAATTACTAAGCAATATTTGTTTCCTATCAATGAAGTGTTAGTGATATGAGAGAAGTGTCCTAAGACAATCGCCTTATGATTGTAATAATTTATTCTAATAAATGAATATTCACTATTTGAGTATACATGTTTGTGTATTTGATTGAGATCGTAAACTCATTTACTGAATGTCCGCAATACAATTCACAGCATGAGAGAATTTGTGATGAATTCACAACTAGTGATTATCTCTACATGTGCAATTATGAAGTATAGAAATTGTCCCTAGTCGATGAATTGATAAATACGGACACTATCAATTATGTTGAGACTACCCTGGCTTATTCTCTAATCAGCTGATTTTCACTGGCTGGTGACATTGAGATGTCCGGAGATAAACATGAATGCTAGTTAAGGGAACTAGTTCATTGGAGTGACTGGCTGTAAAACTTCATATGGTAGTCTACATATAGATATGTCAGTGAAGTTCTTACTGCAGCTTAAGTGCGATGTTCCTTTAACTTGCGGTGTTCAAGTCATCTTGGTCATGGAGACTTATACTTTGACATCTTAAGCAAGCATCTCCAAGGAGGTGTGGACCCAGGATGATTAGGTATAAGCCGATGTGCTCGAAGATGTTTGAACAGCCTACAAAGGATTCACCACTCCTTGTGAGGAGATGTATACCCGAGGCCTATTGTCGGATTGTTACTCGAAGCCTCTGGCCAGAGCATGACATGTTCAGAGTATGAATCTCTTAAATACATGAGAGTAATTAGAATCCATAGGACGAGAAAACGTTACTTGGGCTAGGTGTGACGTAGTCAGCCTAGTGGGGACTGACACACATAGACCATGTCCTGAACCAAGTGGGTATAAGATGGTAAAGGGAATAGGGCACGATTCATTATAGCTGCTGAAGGGTTTCAGAATTGTTTCTGAGGTCAACCGTTGATTTTTCGATTAATTGGGGATCATGATGTATAACTAGGTGAAACTCATGATCGTTCTATAATTGATTAATTATAGACGGCCAACATAAATCGAAAGCTTATTTAGTCACACGCACTACGAGTAATCCGAGGGATTTAAAATGAGTTGAAAATTGGATTTTCCAATCAAAAGAGATTAAGTTTGGTTAAGCCAAACGATAAGTCGAATCTGAATTTTTCAGAGATGCATCGGAAGCGTAAAATGGCTAAGTCTTTTGAAGACTTAATAGATGAATTAAATAAGTTTAATTCATTAGGGCTTGGCTTGGATGGGCTGGCCAAAGACGGCCTCCATCCTCATTGCTTGGCCGGCCACAACAAAGGGAGAGAACTAAGGTTTTTGTTCAATTTATAAAATAAACCAAGTGTGGTTTGTTTTATAAAATTATGGATGATATAAATTTTTATATAATAAACCAAGGTTTGGTTTATTTTTCATGGTAATTAAAATGAACCATGGATTGGTTTATTTTATAAAATCAATCATGGATGGATTTACCATGATAAAGAAATTTATTCCATAGGAGAGAAGAGACTTGATTGATTTTTTATCATGAATTAAAATATGATTTTACCATGATATAAAATCAAACTTGGCATGATGGAATAAGTTATTCCATATTTGAGAGGCTTGATGGTTGAGAGGCCACTATATAAAGGACCCAAGGTAAGGCTTGGGTGATAATCATAGAGATGAAGGCATAGGCTCTCTCCCTCTCTTTCTCTCCTTCTCTTCTCCCCTTCTTGCAGTGCGCCAACCAGCCCCAAGAAGGAGCACCAGCCGGTCATCCTTTTATGGTTAGTCTTCCAACTTCTCTCTTGGTTTTTTTTGTCGCGTTCTTGGAGAATCTAGTAGTTCTCGAGAACACGAAACTCGTGGCTTTGCGAAGTCATCCCGAAGATACTCGGCGTGGATGCGAATAGAGGCGGAACTTCCAAGGGATGCTTACGGTTGGATCTCGTCCCTTACTTCGAGTTACGCGAGGTAATATGTAAATTAGTTTATGTTTCTGCAAAATTTTAAATATATGATCATGTCTACACAAGATAAAATTGCATGCTTAGTTGTGTGGTTAAATAATTTAGAGAAATTATTTATGCTAAACCTTCCGCTGCACGTAATTAATTTTAAAATTACGAACCCGCATTCATGTCAACATGCACCCGGTCCCAACAGTGGTATCAGAGCAAGATTTATGTTCGACATAATCATATAATTGTTTTGCAGAAAGCTTTATCATGATCTCAATTTTGAAAATTTGATTATGGAAACTTTTATGTATTTTCATTTAATTCATTGGAATCCTCAAATTAAAATTTGAAATATCTTTTCGAATTTATGATGAAACTTTCCATTAAATTCGATTATGGAAACTTTCCGATTATGGTAAATTTTCGATTTAGGAATTTCAAAGTTTGGAAATCCTCATGAAATTTCGCAAACTTTTGAAATATCTCTGTTTCTGAAATTTTATGATAATTGTGAAAACTTTCCATTTTTGGAAACTTTCCAATTTTGGAAATTTCTATTTTGGAAATTTTCCAATTTTGGAAAAACGTAAGTTTTCTTTGTACCAGAAACTTACAATTATTCTGAAAACCTTTTATTTTTGAAAACTTTCCATTTATGGAAAGCTCACAATTTTGGGCACTTTCTTTCAAGAAAGTCTAGACAAATTATGGGAATATTAATTGCATTTAAATTTATAATTAGAAATTAAATTATTTACAAAATTCTTTATTTTGGATTGAGCCTCGGGGAGCCGTCCAATTTAAAGTTAGTTGTTATAATTAAATTTCCTAAATTGAATTTAAATTGTCAAATGTTTAATTTGGATTGAGCCTCGGGGAGCCATCCAAATTAAGTTATTGATATTAATTTTCCATAAATAAAATATGTGATCAAATCTTGAAAATTTTTGAGGTGATTCTCAAATGATAATTTCCTTATTTGATTTATGAGGTGATGCTCTTACATATTATTGTCTCCAAAATTAATTAGGAAAATTATTTCCTATAGAGTATATTTCCTTAAATAAGATTTTCATGAAAATAATATGTGGTTGAATTAAGGGAATTGTCTCTTAATTTAATAAGATTTGATTTAGAGAAATCAAAGTCTTAAACATATTATTTCCGAAATTGATAATGATAATTCAGGAAATTGTTTCCCAAAATAATTCCTTGAATAAAGTATGAAATTAGAATTAGGAAATCCGGTTCCTAATTCAATTAATGAGACTTGATAAATTAAGTCACATACATACTTTATTAAGGAAATCGTTAGAACATGACATAATTATATGTCACGAATGTGCATAAAAGAAAAGGATGAAACCCAAAACCCCTTACAAAATATTAAGGCCAACACCTTCCATTAATATGGTTAGAATCGGAGTTTTATTTCTCGTTTGGGTTGATGAATACATCCATGCCCGGCTTGAACCTCAACATGTTCAAACCATGGAATTAGTTTATGATTAATATAGTTAGAGTCAGAGGTCAATCCTTAGTTTTGGTTGTTGGACACATCCAAGCCTGACTAAACGGTTGAATGACCACCAACCATGTTAAAACTATTTCTTGATTAATGGGTCAGTCTTATGCTTGGAGCATCGATTTATTGTGCCATAGCCAAGGTCGATGTAAAGAGAGGTATAGTTGGGTGCTATGTATATTGTTGCATACTTGTTAATGAGTTAACAACCCAATGATTTATACAAACATTTAATTAGTTGATAGCATAATATGATAGTTATATATGTATAATATATAATCAGTATAATTATCTATCTTCAGAGCTAAGAATAATTTGATGGACTCTAGCCATGGTTGTTCTTATCTATGGTTGGATATCAACCTATTTGGAGATGTTCCTACAATCTCCCGAATTGATAAAAAGGATTATTCAATTCGAAAAATAAATAGGATTTAATTAATGTATATTGATGCATTCTTTATCATTCTCATCACATAACCTCAATTTATATTTCTAGGATAATCACCTGATCATGTCTTCTCTGATGTGCGTTCTATTTTGGACACCAATAAGCTGACTGGGACAAACTTCATGGACTGGCTTCGAAACCTGAGGATAGTCCTCAAGGCAGAAAAGCTTGCATATCTCCTTGAAGAACAACTTCCCAACCATCCTCCTGAAGATGCAACTCCAGACCAGTTAGTGGTCTATCAGAAACATGTGGCCGATTCTGAACTTGCGAGTTGCATCATGCTGGCCGCTATGGTACCTGAGCTACAAAAGCAGCATGAGCATATGGATGCTCATACCATCGTCTTCCATCTTCATGAGCTATTTGTCGAGCAGGCGAGATCCGAATGTTTTGAGGTCTCCAGACTCCTCTTCACCTCTAAGATGCAGGAAGGCACTTCTATTTCACAGTTTGTGTTGAAGATGTTGGGGTACATTGAGCGACTAGGCACACTCAGATTTGCAATGGATCACGAACTAAGTATTGACTTAATTCTGCATTGATTGCCCAAGAGTTACTCACAGTTTGTGATGAACTATCGGATGAACAAACTAGAGACTATCATTCCTGAGTTGCTTAACCTGCTGAAGACTGTAGAGCCTTCTGTAAAGCAGGATCAGAAGATGGTACTGTTAGTTGGATCCTCAAAGAAAGGCTCTAAGAGGAAGCCCAAAGAACAAAATAAGGGAAGGAAGAAAAAGGCCAAAATGATTGAAAAGGCACCAAAAGGCACTTGCCATCACTGCGGCAAGGAGGGCCACTGGCGAAGAAACTGCAAGGTTTATCTTGAGTCCTTGAAGGAGAAGGCATCCAATGCCCCATCCTCTTCAGGTATCGTCGTTATTGAATGTCACTCTATTTCCTCGGACACCTGGGTACTTGATACTGGCTGTAGCTCACATATATGTAATGACATACAGGGGCGAAGGAATAGAAGAAGACTCGTCAAGGGAGAAGCGAATTTGTGAGTTGGAAATGGAGCAAAGATTGCTGCTATTGCCATTGGAATATATTTGCTAAAGCTCCCTACTGGACTTGTCTTAGAATTGGATAATTGTTATTTTGTTCCTTGATTAATAAAGAACATTGTATCTATTTCATGCTTGAATGAAAAGGGTTATCATTTAATTTTTAGTAACAATTGCTGTTACATAACATTAAATGGTGTTCTTTATGTGACCGGAACTTTATGCAATGGCATCTACACGTTAGATTTATCCGGTGACGTTTCAATATCGAAGTTAGCAAAACGTGCTCGAATAAATAATCAAATAGACTCCTATACATGACATTGTCGTCTTGGCCATGTAAGTAAGAAACACATGACCAAATTACACCGATGTGGAATTCTGGAATCATTTGAACCCGGTTCATTTGATACATGCTAATCATGCTTAAAAGGCAAGATGTCCAAATTACCCTTTTCCGGAAAAGGTAAACCAGTGGGAGAATTGCTTGGTCTAATACATACTGATGTATGTGGACCAATGTCAACTCTTGCACAAGGAGGCTATAGCTACTTCATTACCTTTATTGATGATCACTCATGATTCGGGTATATGTTCTTAATGAAACACAAATCTGAAGCTTTTGAGAAATTCAAAAAGTTCAGAAGTGAAGTAGACAAATAGCTTGGCAAAAGTATTAAGATACTTCGATCCGATCGGGGTGGTAAATACTTAAGTCAAGAGTTTCAAGATTATCTTAGGAACAATGGGATATTGTCTCAATGGACTCCGCCATATACACCACAGCATAATGGTGATTCTGAGAGGCGTAACCGAACCATGATGGACATGGTTAGATCTATGATGAATCATGCAACTCTTCCAAAATACTTTTGGGGCTATGCGCTTAAGACATCTGTTTACTTACTAAATAGAGTCCCGACCAAGGTAGTCTCTACTACTCCATATGAGATGTGGAATAGTAAGAAACCTCATTTATCTCACCTAAAGATATGGGGTTGTCCTGCTTATGTAAACGGGACTGTATTAGACAAATTGGATGCTAAGTCTGATAAATGTCTATTTATTGCATACCCTAAGGAAACGAAAGGTTACCAATTCTATCATCCCTTGGAACAAAAGGTGTTTGTTTCAAGGCATGCTGTATTTCTAGAAAAAGAATTTCTTTTACAAGAAAACAGTGGGATTAGCATTGAACTTGAAGAAGTTCATGTAAAGCCCCAAATTTCCCTCTAGAACGATGTAATAATTGAATATGTGGCCAAGAATAAAATTATGAATTTAAAGGGGGAAATTTCGAATAAAGAAAATATTAAGCACCTTCTTGATATATGGTGAATGGGTGCGATAATTATGTTTATATGATACATTAATATAATGCTTGACATCATGCACATGAATGAATGAATAATGATATGAATATGCATGTGTATGAACTAAATCGGTAGCATTCTCTTGTTGGGCTTTGGTTACATGGGCTTGAAGAAAATAAAAAGGAAAAGAAAGCAAATAGAAAAAGAGGAGCCAAGGATTGAACCTTGGACCTCAAAGGAAAGCAAAGCCTTAAGAATATTCATGTAACCAATTCACCTAGCAAGGGAGTGCTATTAGTAGAGGATGGGGAATTGTAGATAAGTGGGAAAGAAGATGAAGAGACACAAAGAAGATGAAGAGATACCATTAAAGAGGTGCTTGCCTCTTTACTCATCATAAAAGGCCATGAAGAGGAGGAAATGCCTAATGCATTTCGACCAAGAAACCTTCCCCTTTTCTCTCCACCAAACTCTTCTCCTTCCTCCTCTTCCCCACCAAAATCCTTGGTCCCCTTGCCACCATTTTCAAGTCCTTCACCTCCTAGAGAAAACCGGACCAAAAGAAGAGAAGAACAAGAGGAGTGCTAGAGTTTAAGAGGCCTTTTCTTCTCCAAAATTTGGAGATCTTTTGGGAACATAAGAACAAGTGGTAAGACTCCCTCACCTGCAACATAATGGCTTTTTTATGTGTTTTTATGATTTTTATGTTGGCTTGTGATGTTGGGTGAAAGAAAATGGAAGAAAACCTTGAGGGAAGTTTCGGCCATAAAGGGGTACCCCCTTTTCTATGTCCAAAACTTAAAGGAAGAGTCCATGAAATTGTTACTACCTTTTTGTAATGAATATATGATGGATACATGGTGTTTGAATGCCCTCCATGATGTAAAGGACTTGGAAGGATTCGTCCAAGTCATGAAATAGATAAATGTTGATGCATGAAGTAGGCTATTGTTCTAATGATTGTTTCCATGCTATATAAATGTTTTAGGCCACGAAATTTTGTGGAATCTATGCTAAGGGACCGTTGTAACATTCGGCCAAGGGACCTTAAATTATGCCTAAAAATAGATTTTTATAGACCTTCATGAAGTTATAGTTAAATCAAGTGATATGCATGTGATTGGGTGTTTTATTTCATGATGAAAATAATTTATACCTTAGGGTCAGTACCTTATCTAAGTTGTTTGAACCTAAACTCATGCTTCATTCTATGTATTGATGTTTAGAAATGTTGGGTCCGGGTGCATGTTGACATGGATACGGGTTCGTAATTTTAAAACATAATTACGTGCAGCGGAAGAATTAGCATAAATACTTTCTCAAATTATTTTAACCACGTATCTAGCATGCAACCTTATGATGTGTGGACATGATCATAAATTAAAATTTTGCAGAAAGTAAACTATTTTACTTAATACCTCGCGTAACTCGAAGTAAGGGACGAGATCCAACCGTAGGGTCCCTTGGAAGCTCCGCCTCTATTCGCGTTCACGCCGAGTTCTCTTCGGGATGACATCGCAAAGCCACGAGTTTCGTGCCGACATGAACTACTAGATTCTCTAAAGGCACGACATGAATATCAAGAGAGAGAGATGGAAAACTAACCACCAAGTAACGGAATCAAGATTCCGGGGAAAGGAAGGAGATGCGACCCGCTTCTTCTTCTTCTTCGGCACCTTCATGGTGGATATGGCTCACGGCAACTAGAAGGGGGCGCCGGCCCTAGAGGGTGGAGAAGGCACCGGCCCTAGAAGAAGGAGAGGGCGCCGGCCCTAGAGGAAAGGAGAGGGAGAAAAGGAGAGAGAGAGAGGGCTTGCTACTTGATCTTTTGATTGGAATTCAAGCCTTGCCTAGGTTCCTTTATATAGTAGCCTCTCCATTGCCATGTCTCCCCTTTAACGGAATAAATTTTTCATAAGAAATTTATCTTATAAATTTTCCTATGAATTATTCCGTTATGCCAAGTTTGATTATAACTAACTTTATAATAAGACAAACACATCTCCCCTTTTTATTATGGAATAAATTTTCACAAAAAAATTTATTATATAAATTTTTCTTATCATGAAAAAATCAATTCATAATTGATTTTATAAAGTAAAATAAACCAATCCAAGGTTTATTTTAATTTCCATGAAAATAAATCTCTTTATATAAATTTCTTTATATAAATTTATTTATCCATAATTTTATAAAACAAATAGCGCTTGATTTATTTTATAATTTAAACCAAATAAATTGGTTTCCCTCCTTGTTGTGGCCGGCCAAACCAAAGAGGGTGGGGACCCACTTTGGCCAGCCAATCCAAGCCGCCTCCTCGTGAATTAAACTCATTTAATTCGTCCAATAAGCCTTCAAAAGACTTAGCCATTTTAAGCTTTCGATGCGCCTCTGATAAATTCAGATTCGACTTATTTCTCTTGATTAGAAAATCTAATTTTCAACTCGTTTTAAATCCCTCGGATTACTCGTACTGCGTGTGACTAAATAGGCTTTCGATTTATGTTGGCCGTCTATAATTAATCAATTATAGAACGATCATGAGTGGCACCTAGTAGTACATCATGATCCCCAATTAATCGAAAGATCAACGGTTGACCTCAGAAATTATTCTGAAACCCTTCAGCAGCTCTAATGAATCGTGCCTCATTCCCTTCACCATCTTATACCCACTTGGTTCAGGACATGGTCTATGTGTGTCAGTCCCCACTAGGCTGACTACGTCACACCTAGCCCAAGTAACGTTCTCTCATCCTTTGGATTCTAATTACTCTTATGTATTTAAGAGACTAATACTCTGAACATGTCATGCTCTGGCCAGAGGCTTTGAGTAATAATCCGACGATAGGCCTTGGGTATACATCTCCTCGCAAGGAGTGGTGAATTCTTTGTAGGCTGTTCAAACATCTTCGAGCACTTCGGTTTATACCCAACCATCCTGGGTCCACACCTCCTTGGAGATGCTTGTTTAAGATGTTAAAGTATAAGTCTCCATGACCAAGATGATTTGAACACCACAAGTCAAAGGAACATCGCACTTAAGCTGCAGTAAGAACTTCATTGACATATCTATATGTAGATTACCATATGAAGTTTTACAGCTAGTCACTCCAATGAACTAGTTCCCTTAACTAGCATTCATGTTTATCTCAGGACATCCCAATGTCACCAGCCAGTGAGAATCTGCTGATTAGAGAATAACTCATGCTAGTCTCAACAGAATTGATAGTGTCCATATTTATCAATTCATCGACTAGGGACAATTTCAATACTTCACAATTGCACATGTAGAGATAATCACTAGTTGTAATTCATCACAAATTCTCTCATGCTGTGAATTATATTGCGTACATTCAGTAAATGAGTTTAAGATCTCAATCAAATATACAGACATGTATTCTCAAATAGTGAATATTCATTTATTAAAGTAAATGATTACAATTATAAGGCGATTGCCTTAGGACACTTCTCTCATATTACTAACAAACTCCCACTTGGCCTAATGCCAATCGCTACGGTATCCAATACCACATGCTCTAGCATGACCCTCAAATTTGCTTTGAGGCAAGGCCTTAGTTAAAGGATCCGCTAAATTCATTTCAGTGGGAATTTTCTCAATTTGTATATCATTCCTACTTATAAGCTCTCTGATCAGATGATAGCGGCGAAGCACGTGTTTGGATCGCTGATGAGACCTTGGTTCCTTTGCTTGTGCAATAGCTCCATTGTTGTCGCAATAAACCGGTATTGCTTCATCAATGGTTGGAACCTCACCAAGTTTTGAGACAACCTTCTTGATCCAGACTGCTTCCTGTAACGCCCGCTTTTTTTTTTCTTTTCATAAAGCGGCGTTACGTTAACATACTTAGGGCATGTAGACATCATAATGCAGCGGAAACCTTTAACTTACACCTACATGCACTTACTACCCTTCCTATCATCATAACATGGGCACTTGGCATATTAACTTTATACCTAACATCATATCATGTCATACTTAGCATCATGTCATACTTATCATCATGTTATTCTTAGCATCATGTCATACATAGCATCATGTCATAGAGTCATATTCAAGCACATACTAGTAGAGGTAAAGTTCTATCATAAAACGAGCAAACATATGGTCTCGTGGCCAAGTCACTATCACACACATACTTTATTGCCCTCCTGCTGCTTCCTTACGGTCCCCTTGCATGATCTGCGGTATAAGAAAAATAAGACTATAAGCACACAGACTTAGTAAGACTCTTTCCTACTCACTGAAACCATTCATCACTTAATCATGAGCATCTTAAACATTAACATACTTAGTGCTTTACTCAGCACATAAGTCTTTATGAGCACTTAGCATACCTTTGACATGACTTGAACATAACTTAGTCACATTCATAGCATAGCATATACATAAACATAAAAACATTCATGGCTTGGCATAGACATAAACATCATAAACATTCATAGCATGGCATAATTCTTGACATAGACATAAACATAATAACATAACCTCATAAACATTCCTAACATGAACTTAAATAAAATCATGGCATCCGAACTTAGCATAAACACAATTAAATCATGGCAACATAACTTAGCATGGACATAAATAAAATCATAGCATTCTATCCTAGCATAAACATAATTAAATCAAACCTAGCATAAACATAATTAAATCATGCCATCCTAAACTATCATGAACATAAATAAAATCATGGCATTCTAACCTAGCATAATCATAATTAAATCATGGCATCCTAACTATCATGAACATAAATAAAATCATGGCATTCTAATTAACATAAACATAAATAAATCATGGCATCCTAAACTATCATGAACATAAATAAAATCATGGCATTCTAACTTAGCATAAACATACATAAAATCATTTGCATAAACATACCTTGCATAAACTTACTTTGCATAATATTCTTATCATAAGTATAATGCATAAGATGGATGAATGCATGTGGCAATTGCATATATATATAAGGATGCTTAATCTTTAAAAACATGCTTTTAAATACTTTAACATAATCATAACATTCATTGGGCCCTGGCTTGTACCACATTCATTCATCATATGTGCGCATCCCTAAGTAAATACGAGTTAGCTAATCTCGACCTACTAGGGTAAGGACAGCTTCATCGGTAGTCCCGAACCGTGGACAGCTTCATCGGTAGTCCAGAACCGTGGACCTTACTTAGGTCCGATACAAGCCCATAAAATAAAATAAAATGCTTTCACATGCTTTTTCATTCATCATCATTCATTCATCATACTTGTCATTCATCATCATTCATTCATCATACTTGTCATTCATCATCATTATGCCTTAAAGGCATGTACTTTAACCTCATCCATAAGACATGGCATACATATATCTTATTCATAAAACATGGCATACATACGTATCATTCATAAGACATGACATACATGCATATTATTCATAAAACATGGCATATCATTCATAAGACATGGCATACATTCATATCATTCATAAATCATGGCACATGTCTAAACATCTATGACTTAACATATAATTCATGACATACAAACTAAGGGTTTGGTTAACATAGAACTTCTTCCATCTTACATAAACATATATCTTGGTAACTCATACACAAGCATCTTTGGAGGTTTAACCCAACCCTAACCCTAGGTTAGGCCCTTGGCCGAAAGCCCCAAGGAACCATAGGTTCATGAAGCTTCACATAACTTCCCCAAACAACATCCCATACATACATACTAGGCCATAGGAAACATTTGATTCCATACTTAAGGCCAATACTAATCCTTTAACCCTAATCTTGCTCTTGGCCGAAACTTCAAGGCCATGGGGCATGGAAAAATTTCCATTAAAATCCCCAAATCAATTGTTATACACCAACCATACCTTACCATAGGGCCATTTGGGGCCCTTACTTGAAATGAGTCCTAACTTTCCACCCTATTAGGGTACTTGGCCGAAACCTATAGGGTCTCTAGGCCATGTGAAACATTCACATAAATACCCTCCATCTCCCTTATATCATGACAATACATAAAACCAACACTTGAGGTTTTAAACCCAACCCTACACAAGGGTTCTTGTTGTTGGCCGAAACCCTAGGGTATCCTAGGGTACTCCAAAAATTTCCAAAAATTATTCTTACTCTCTAAACATCATGAGGGAACATTAAATAACATTATAAAGATTTTTAGCTTCATTATGGACCCTAAAACATTGTGGCCGAAACCCATAGGGTCTCTAGGGTGTTGATTTTGTTTCTTTCATGTTGGCCGAAACCCTAGGGTGTCCTAGGGTACTCAAAAAATTCCCAAAAATTATACTTAACCTCTAAACATCATAAGGGAACATTAAATAACATTAAAAAGATTTTTAGCATCATTATGGACCCTAAAACATTGTGGCTGAAACCCATAGGGTCTCTAGGGTGTTGATTTTGTTTCTTTCAACCTCAAGTCCCAAAAACCAACCAATAAATCATGCTAAAATATAAAGAACTATTATACCACAGGTGAGGGAGTCTTACCTTGGTTGATCTTGATTTTTAAACCTTAAAAGAGAAGGAAATTGCAAAATCTTTGAACACTTGAACCCCCTTGTCCTTGTATACTTGGAAAACACTTAGATCTTGGAGATGAGACCTTCTTGTGGAGCTTTTCCCAAGGGAAACTCTTCCTTTGGTGTTCGGCTAGGATGAGGGAAAGAGGAGGAAGAAAATGCAAAGTGATGGAAGGAAGAGGTAACTCCCAAACCCCCCACTTTATAACCCATTAAGGAGGTAGATGAAGAGTCTCTCCATGACCCTTCATCTTCTTCTAAGCCTTAACTAATATCCACTTCATTCCCTCATAACATTCCCTTGCTAGGTGAGTTGGTTAGAGCATACATGGTTGTACAAGAGGTCTAAGGTTCAATCCTTGGTAGATGCACAATTTTTTTTCCCACTTATTTTATTTTATTTTCCTAGTATTTTCGAAAATCCTCTAAAAATTCCCCCATAATTATGTTAATATTTCCCATTAAAATCCCTTTATATTTATATTAATTTTCACCTAAAATCCACCAATAATTTTGGTACTAAAAAGCCCATATAAGGCCTATTAGTGCCCTTTTTCCCAATTTAAATGAGAAAATATGGATTTTCTAGGCCAAAGTTCGCATTAATATTTCTAGGTTCCTCGGAAAATTATCTAGACATGCTTAATATTTTAAGTACATATTAAGAGAATTTTCTAGGTCGTTACACTTCCGTGGTAGAATCCGCTACGGTGTCTTGTTTGGAACTCTTCCAACTTATTGCGCCTCCATTAAAAATAAATACGTATCCAGACTGAGATTTGGAGTCATCCTTATCTGTCTGGAAACTGACATCTGCATACCCACGTATTATCATATCACCTTCTCCATATATTAAGAACACATCCTTATTTCTTCATAAGTAATTAAGGATTGTCTTGACAGTCGCCCAATGATCCATTCTCGGATCAGACTGGTATCTGCTTGTGACGCTCAGAGCATACGATACATTGGGCCTATTACATAACATAGCATACATGATAGATCCTATTGCGGATGCATAAGGAATCTTATTCATGCAAATCCTCTCGTCTTCTGTGCGTGGACACATAGACTTTGAAAGGTTGATCCCATGCCTGATGGGAAGGTAACCTTCTTGGATTCCGACATGCTAATCCTTTTTAGCACTCGGTCTATATATGTAGACTGTGATAGACCAAGCAACCGTTTTGATCTATCTCTATAGATTTTAATCCCAAGAATATAGGTTGCTTCTCCCAGGTCTTTCATGGAGAAAGTTTTGGACAACCAAATTTTAACTGGCTGTAAGACTGATATATCGTTTCCTATAAGTAATATGTCATTGACATATAATACTAGAAATACGACTGCACTCCCACTAACCTTCTTGTACACACAAGGTTCGTCAGGATTTTGTGAGAAATCAAACTCTTTGATTGTCTCATCAAAACGGATGTTCCAGCTCCTGGATGCTTGCTTCAGTCCATATATGGATCGCCGAAGCTTGCATACTCTGGTTTTATCAACCGATGTGAAACCTTCAGGTTGTATCATGTATACATCCTCAAGCAGGTTTCCATTAAGAAAAGTTGTTTTCACATCCATTTGCCATATCTCATAATCATAATGAGCTACTATGGCCAGGAGCATCCGAATGGATTTAAGCATAGCTACTGGCGAATAGGTTTCGTCATAATCAATTCCTTGTTTTTGACGATATCCTTTTGCTACTAGTCTAGCTTTAAAGGTAACAACATTACCTTCCATATCGGTTTTCTTCTTGAAAACCCACTTGCACCCTATGGGCTTAATCCCTTCAGGTGGGTTAACCAAGTCCCATACTTGATTTTCGTACATGGAATCCATTTTCGACTTCATGGCTTCAAGCCATTTGTCCCTTTCTGAACTTTTCAGAACATCTTCATAACTGATAGGTTCGTCATCGCTTATGAGTAACACGTCGTTCGATTCACTTATGAGAAATCCGTATCTCTCTGGAATATTGCGTGTCCTATCAGACCTCGAAGAGGTGGTGTTGTTTTAGGTTCAACTGATAGCTCATCATTATGAGTTATTGGTTGTGGGTCTAGACTAGGTGTCTCTGTAATGTCTATTGGAGTTTCTTGAACTTCATCAAGTTCAATGCCACTCCCACTATTTTCTTGTAAAAGAAATTTTTTTTTTCCAGAAATACAGCATGCCTTGAAACAAACACCTTTTGTTCCAAGGGATGATAGAATTGGTAACCCTTCGTTTCCTTAGGGTATCCAATAAATAGACATTTATCAGACTTAGCATCCAATTGTCTGATACAGTCCGCTTCACATAAGCAGGACAACCTCATATCATAAGGTGAGTTAAGTGAGGTTTCTTACTATTCCATGTCTCATATGGAGTAGTAGAGACTACCTTGGTCGGGACTCTGTTTAGGAAGTAAACAGCTATCTTAAGTGCATAGCCCCAAAAGGATTTTGGAAGAGTTGCATGATTCATCATAGATCTAACCATGTCCATCAAGGTTCGATTACGCCTCTCAGATACACCATTATGCTGTGGTGTATACGGTGGAGTCCATTGAGACAATATCCCATTGTCCCTCAGATAATCTTGAAACTCTTGACTTAAGTATTCACCACCCCGATCGGATCGAAGTATCTTAATACTTTTGCCAAGTTGTTTCTCTACTTCATTTTTGAACTCTTTGAATTTCTCAAAAGCTTCAGATTTGTGTTTCATCAAGAACACATACCCGAATCATGAGTGGTCATCGATAAAGGTAATGAAGTAGCTATAGCCTCCTTGTGCAAGAGTTGACATTGGTCCACATACATCAGTATGTATTAGACCAAGCAATTCTCCCACTGGATTACCTTTTCCGGAAAAGGGTAATTTGGTCATCTTGCCTTATAAGCATGATTCGCATGTATCAAATGAACCGGGTTCAAATGATTCCAGAATTCCACATCGGTGTAATTTGGTCATGCGTTTCTTACTTACATGGCCAAGACGACAATGCCACGTGTAGGAGTCTATTCGATTATCTACTCGAGCACGTTTGTTGCTTACTTCGATATTGAAAACGTCACCGGATAAATCTAACGTGTAGATACCATTGCACAAAGTTCCAGTCTCATAAAGAACGCCATTTAAAGTTATGTAACAACAATTGTTACTAAAAGTTAAATGATGACCCTTTTCATTCAAACATGAAATAGATACAATATTCTTTATTAATGAAAGAACAAAATAACAATTATCCAATTCTAAGATACGTCCAGTAGGGAGCTTTAGCAAATATGTTCCGATGGCAACAGCAGCAATCTTTGCTCCATTTCCAACTCGCAAATTCACTTCTCCCTTGACGAGTCTTCTTCTATTCCTTAGCCCATGTATGTCATTACATATATGTGAGCTACACCCAGTATCAAGTACCCAGGTATTTGAGGAAATAGAGTAACATTCAATAACGAAGATACCTGAAGAGGATGGGGCATCGGATGCCTTCTTCTTCAAGGACTCAAGATAAACCTTGCAGTTTCTTCGCCAGTGACCCTCCTTGCCACAGTGATGGCAAGTGCCTTTTGGTGTCTTTTTAGTCTTTTTGGCCTTTTTCTTCTTTCCTTTATTCTATTCTTTGGCCTTCTTTCTTCGGGGAACCAACTAACAGTACCGTCTTCTGATCCTGCTTTACAGAAGACTCTATAGTCTTCAGCAGGTTGAGCAACTCAGGAATGGTAGTCTCCAGCTTGTTCATCCGATAGTTCATCACAAATTATGAATAACTTTTAGGTAAAAAATACAGAATTAAGTCAATATTTAGTTCATGATCCATTGCAAAACCGAGTGTGCTCAGTCGCTCAATGTACCCCAATATCTTTAACACAAACTGTGAGACAGAAGTGCCTTCCTGCATCCTAGAAGTGAAGAGGAGTCTGGAGACTTCGAACCTTTAGGATCTCGCCTGCTTTTCAAATAACTCATGAAGATGGAAGATGATGGTATAAGCATCCATATGCTCATGCTGCTTTTGCAGCTCAGGTACCATAGAGGCTAGCATGATGTAACTCGCAAGTTCAGAATCGGTCACATGTTTCTGATAGCCCACTAACTGGTCTGGAGTTGCATCTTTTGGAGGACGGTTGGGAAGTTGATCTTCAAGGACATAAGCAAGCTTCTCTGCCTTGAGGACTATCCTCAGGTTTCGAAGCCAGTCCATGAAGTTTGGCCCAGTCAGTTTATTGGTGTCCAAAATGGAACGCAAATTCAGAGAAGACATGATCGAGTGATTATCCTAGAAATACAAATTTAGCTTATGTGAGAAGAATGATAAAGAATGTATCAACATACATTAATTAAATCCTATTTATTTATCGAATTGAATAACCCTTTTTATCAATTCGGGAGATTGTAGGAACACCTCCAAATAGGTTGATATCCAACCATAGATAAGAACAACCATGGCTGTGGCCATCAAGTTATTCTTAGCTATGAAGGTAGGTAATTATACCGATTACATATCACATATATGTAACTATCACTTTATGCTATCAACTAATAGAATGTTTGCATAAATCATTGGGTTGTTAACTCATTAACAAGTATGCAACAATATACATAGCACCCAACTGCACCTCTCTTTACATCGACCTTGGCAGTGGCTCAACAAATCGATGCCCCAAGCTTAAGGCTGACTGATAGATATCATTTTGTTGATTATTTTAATTGCTAAAATCCATGTTTGGCCTATATTTTCATTGTTTAATTGTGAAATTGCCCTAGGTTTTAGGATTTCCTCTTAATTTGGACTTAATTACAAATTTCCACATTTTTTGGATTATTTGGCCACTAATTTTCTGATATATTTTTGTAGGCATGAAAGGATCCTGGACCTAGGGCATACTGGGTCAAACTTGAGTCGGAAGTGGAACCGGATCGAATTATCAAGCTTACGATTAATCCGGGCCGTCCGATTCAAAAGCGGCTAGATCTGAGCCATCCGGACCATCTGAAGCAATCCGAGCTAGGGTTAGGGTTGATCAAGCACTCTCATCAAGATCTGAAGGTTTCATCCCAATCAGAGCTCAATCAACTGTTGGATCAAGCTTGGAGGGTTCTAGATCGTCCTTTCAAAGACTAAGTTGATCTGGACCATCCGTTACACATCTGGAGGATCTGAGCTACCACGAGGCAGATCCTAACCCCAGATCATCATCATCAAAGTTTGGCTCCAATTAGAGCAAGATCAGCCGTTGGATTCCCTCAAATCAATCACAGCCGTCCATGCTTAAGTATTTAATCAAATTTCCCAGCTGCTTCAGCATTCGTCGCGTCTCTGCCGCAGTCATCTTCCTTCTTCGTCTTCTTCAGTTCTTAGCTAGTTTTCTTTAATCCAAGGGGCGCGACCCCTCGATTTCTGACCTAGATCGAGTGCTAGATCCTTGGGGAGCTGCTTCGGTAAATTTCCAGCTCCGAATTGGCCAAAACAGAGTTGTTGCGAGGTTTCCACAGCTCTGTCACTTATTGCTTCAATCTCGGTTTTGCTCCATCCTTCATCCATCCGAGCAGTTCAGAGGGGTTCCCTGGAGTGCTTGGTTCATCCCCACACCATCCGCGCGATTGGACAAGGCAAGATTGAAGAAATTGATTGGGAATTCAGCTTGGCACAGACTGTGAGCTGGATTGCTTCGCAGAGGTAGTTCTTCCATTGATTTGCTAAGCTTGCGGGTCCGAGGCTCACTCTTGCTTGACGACCAAGAAGCATTCGAGCTAGGGAAGCATTGAGGAGTAGATTTCTTTAGCTAATTTCTGTTAAAGTAGCTATAATTCCATCACTGCTGTAATTTCGTTTCTCTTGGTTTCAGATTAGTTAACTTTGTTTACTGAATTGTTCCAGCTCTAATTAGTGTTTCAATGCTTCAAGTAGATAGTTAGATTGTTTGTTTAGTGATCAATTGAATTTAATTTTAGTTTACTTCCTGTTTAATTGTTGCGTATCAATCTGTTTTTCTTGCGTGCCAGTTTTAGAATCTGCAAGTTTCAGTAGTTATCCTGAATCTCGCATCCATAAACCTAGCTTTTCTGAATTGTTTTCGAACATTAGATTGGTGTACTAGATCTTAGTTGTTTGTTTGTTTTTTTTTTAATTCAATCAGAAGCTGCATTTTTGCATTCACTATTCTACCTTCCTGCAGATCAATTTCTGAATCAACGTGTTTCTGCATTTGCATCAATTTTGCATTAGTTTTTCTGCAATTCCATTTCTAAAATTTTGTTTCAGCTTGCATCTGTTGTCTTTGCATCCAATTCATGACATTGAAACTCTGCATTTAATTCTTGTTTACCTGCGCAATCAAATCTGCATCAAGATCTCAGAAATTCTGCACCTTGAATTCCTGCAGTCCATTTCTGCAAGTCTGCAATTCTTTCCTGCATCAGTCCATTTTCTGCACTTTGAATTCTACATTTCAATCAGATTAGTTTCTACATATTTCCCTTCAGTTCTGTAATGTTTTGGAATCCATCAGCCATTCAGAATTGCTAGGTTACAGCTCAAGCATTTAGTTTCAGCTAATGGCACATGAGCTATCCTCTTTGTATCATGATTGCATCCACTTTTCCACCTTGTATCAAGCTGATTTTCGGCCTGGAATTACAACCTCTGGAGTTCAACACCAATTGCAATGTACTCTAGCATTTGAGTTTAAGATCCTTCCTCTTTGTAGCAAGTTTACTTCATTTCTTTTGCATGTGGCACGCAAGTGAAATCATGGCTCGATTTTTGTATCAATTTGGTTTTAGATTGCTTGCATTTGGACTATCTCGAGTTTGATTTTTGTTGTTTCATTGATTGGCACTTGCTCTGCATATTGAATCAAATCGTTTTCCAAAAAAAAAATTGCTTAAGTGCTTTAGATGAGTAAGTGGTCCTTTTGGTTGAATGATAATAGTCTATCACTTGTTAAGTTCCATGGTTGAGTCTCCTTCTTTCTATTGAGTTTTCATCTCATTACTACACTAAACCCAAATTACATTCGAAACCCGAAGTTCACAAACGACACCTAAATACAAGCGCGAATCAAACAAACCTTCAACTAGTCCCGAGGAAAAATACGACCTATGGCCCCTTTACTACGTTTTCATATTTTGATTGCAAAAAGGGTTTCCAGCATCATATACATTTAAATTTGAGACCCACATTCGTGACACATAGATCGGGTCTATCAAATTTTTGGCGCCATTGCCGGGGAAGCAACTAGTTGATTTGTTTAATTTTTGCTTGTATGCTTTTGGACATATCATTGGGTTCTATTTTCTTGTGCTTTATCATTTGTATACGGTTGCTGCCATTTTTCTTGTTTGTTTAGTGACAGGGCTGCAAGATCAAAATGTGGTCACCAGAGTTCTGTAAAGAGATAAAAGAGGCATTGGTGGAGTTGAAATTTCAGTGTAAGGTGTTGGAATACCAACAAACATAAAGCTCAGTCATCTACTCACCAGCGGACGATTCAGCCACCTCAGCCACAAGATCAACCATCATTTCAAAACTTTCAACCAAGTCAGAATTTTCAGAATGGGCAGCCATGATTCCAAGATTTTCATCCCTAAATTCAGCAATTTCAGCAACCAATTCAAGATTTTCAACAACCCTATTCAAATTTTCATCAACCAAATCAGTTTTTTCAGCCACAAGATCAACCATCATTTCAAAACTTTCAGCCAAGTCAGAATTTTCAGAATGGGCAGCCACGATTCCAAGATTTTCAGCCCTAAATTCAGCAATTTCAGCCCAACTTTCAGCCACCTTATCAACAAGATCAAGCACCTTTTCAAGGAATTCAGCAAGGGTACCAAGATAATTTGAATTTCCAGCAACCATTTCAATTTCCATAGCAATTTCACCCTTGCAACCAGAATTTTCAGCCCGCGCAATCTCAATTTTTACCACCACAATTTCAACCTCAGATCCAAGATTTCTAGGGCTACCATTCTCAGCAAGTTCAACCATCCTTTCAACCACAATTTCAACATTTTCAGCAAGATTTCCAGTTTCAAGGATAGAATTTTCAGCAAGACACTCAGAATTTTCAGCCCCTCCCAATTCAGCAGTTTAACCAAGGAGGCTTCGATGATCCTGATTGGATGAGGCTCTACACCAAAGGATGATGGAGATGTGTCAACAAATCCTACAACAACAGCAAAGTTTTCAAGAACAACAACAACAGTGGTTTCAAAACATGCAAGATCGATTGAATAAGATAAGAGCCCAAAGATCAGAACAATTATCTTCTCAAGTTGCTTATAATTCTGAGAGCCCTGGGGTTGATTTATATCAGTTCAAGGTGACCCTAATGCATGGCCAAGTCCTTCTTCAAGTAATCTTGAAAATTTGATAGAAGAAGAAGAAGAAGTAATCATCAAATATAGGGCACCTACAGCATAAATCCCTCCGGAGATTCCTTTTCAAAATTCATTTTCAAATTTTTCAGCTCCAGAAGAAGAAACTGAAGCTGCACAGGACCATTCTAGACTTTTATTTTGTGATGATAGTGTTATTGATGGCCCTAATTTTTATAATGTTGTTGTTGCAGATATTACAGAAGAAGAATGCATAGGAGATGATTCCATAGGTGTAGGGGATTGCACTAAGCCCCAGGGACCACCACAGTTGACTGGTACATTAGAAGATTCAAAGGATAAACCAGAAAGTGTAGGGACTTGCATAGTGGAAGCAAGCACCCAAGGATCACCTGCTTTAGTTGAGTATCCACCAGAGTCTGAGGCTGAAGAGGAGCATGTACTTGATCAGGAGGAGGCCATGGATATATCTACTCTTGTAGAACCTCCAGGTATTCTCCAGCACTCTCAGGTAAGTATTTCTCCTCTTTGTTTAGAAAAATTCAGCGAGGTACCTAGTGCTGACTTTATTGATTTTGATGAATTTATTGATATACCTTGTGTAGAGAGTGTTTGTGAAAATCCAATAGAAGTACCAAACATTGATTTCATTGATCGTACTGCATTACTTGATACATCTCTTGATATGGATTGCGAAATAATTTTAGAGGCACCTATAATTGATGTTGTTTGTTATGATGAATATCTTGATACATCTTTTGTGGATATGAATAGTGAAAAATTTTTAGAAGTGCCTGAAATGGATGTTATTTATTTTGATGAATCTCTTGCTATATCTTATGCTGAGGTTGAATGTGAAAAACTTATGGAGATATCTGAGATTGATTTGATTGGCTGTGACACATTGCTTTATACACCCTGGATGGAAAATAATTGTGAAATTTCTATTGATGTGCCAGAAATTGATTTCTTTATTTGTGATGAGTCTCTGGATGCAAATTTTGTAGGAAATGATTTTGAAAATTTCATTGAGGTACCAGAATTTGATTTAATTGGATATGATGCAGTTTTGGATTCATTTCATGCAGAGACTGAACTTATATCATTTCTTTCTGACCCTGAACACTCGAGAGAGGTATTACATTATTTTGCAGGGTCCAGAAGACTTCAGGAGTGGGTGCTCCAACTGAATAGGCTTCAACCTTCTGGAAGGACTTCTGAAAGGCATCAAGAAGGAGGAGAAGATCTTACTTTAATCCATAGCCCTCCATTCCTTCAATGGATATTGAACCTAAATCGCCTGCGGCCACCTGAACATATTTCTGCAAAGTTCAAGTGTGGGGGAGTCCTAACACTCTCAGCCACTCATACCCCTCCACTACCACGATGGAGGCTACTGCTTGATAGACTCCGCCCACCAGAATAAAGGGGAGTTTGTTTCTTCTTGTATTTTCTTTTATTGCATGTTTCATTTTTTTTTATGCTTTCTAGAAGTTGAATTTTCTTTTAAACTGAGTCCGTGTAAATAAATGCATGTTATTTCTTTTGGACACTTTTTCTTGCATGATTAGGAATAAATGTATCCCTCTAGGTTATTTCCATAGCATTTTAGAGTCTTTTGAAAATAAATTAAATTTGGTTGTTAAGACTTAAGGTTTAAGTTAATGGATGAATTCTTAGATGCTTGAGTACTACTTGGTTTTAGATTCTTAATTGATGATTTGAGATGAATTATTTTTACCTAGTGAGAATTAGCCTTACTTTTGTGATACACATATGTCATTGTGCTCTAGAACATGCTTAGGTTCTTTCAAAACCATATTTCAATGATTGGATCACATCTATAGAGGCTAATCCATTTGTTTCCCTTTCCACATCAATTTTTAGCAATAATCATGTTTAACCTATTTTTCTTTACTTATTTCTTACTCTTACCTTCACTTCTCTTTGGACTTGTTGTTTGAAATGTTTCTAATGCTATTTTGCCCGAGACGGACAAAGATTTAAGTGTGGGGGAGTGACTACAGTTTTGGAATTATTTTGGAGCAAGGATGCATTTCATGTCAAAAAGAAATTTTTTTTGCCAAGTTGAAGCCAAAAGGTGTCAAGTGAGTGAGTTTGAATTCCAAAAATGAGCGAAAGATGGAAGCAATTGGAGATCTAAATCCCCTATCATACTTTGAAGATTCAAGTGGCAAGCAATAGAAAATTTTGAAGAAAAAAAAATGGCACACCAACAAATAAAAATTTTTTTCTGTGCCATTACAAAAAAAAAGAAAAAAATAAGAGTAATCTGCTACTTGGAGCTGCTACCTTTTTGTGCCAAGTGAGGATGATGCTATGAAGGTGTTTCGGCTACTCTTCTACAATCTGAAATTGCAGCTGCGTGATCTGAATTGAAACCAATGCAGAATTCGGTGCCAAGTTGAGTTCAGCTGAAGAAGAAATGAAAAAAAAAATTCAATAGAAATGCTATGAAGGTAGTTTGTGCCAACTTGCGAATTGCTGATCAGTTGATGGAGATCAGGAAGTTAGTCAGCCTGATGAAAGAAAAAAAATCTGTGCTAAGTGAAGGAGGAAGTAGCACGCAAGTGGGAAATTGGTGTAGGAAGTTTGGAAGTCAATTAAAATCAGAAATAATCTGCACAAGCAATTTGCAGCTGAACACAATCTGAAATTGCAGCTGATTGCAGTTGAAATCTGTATCAGATTGTATCAAACAGAAATGCAAATTGGGAACCTCATGTTAAAGTCTGAATTGAAGGCTGTAAAGCTGTGCAGCAGCTGAACATAAGCTGTAAAATCTGAAACTTAAGCAGGAATTCTGAGCTGGTAAAGGAAAAATCTGAACACACTGCTGTTAAGTCTGAATACAAGATGGAAAAATCTGTGCCAAAAGCCAATTGAAGCTGTTCAGCCACCGTGATTTCAGCTGATTGCAGCTGTTTTTACTATAGAAATCAGAAACAGCTTGGATCAAATGCTGAACCGCAGCTGCACAATTTCAAGTGCTTCTGAAATTGCATCGAAACTAATCTGAATTGGAAGTGAAACAGTTTTTGCTGATAAGGATTAAGAACAAGTCATTCAACCAGCCAGCCATCAGAAATTTGAAACGCAGCAGGTTAGTTGAATTAAAATGCTAGGAATTCTTATCAGAGCAGAAAAGAAGGTGCAGTGGTTGGAAATCAATTTGCAGTGTAGTGAAAAGAAACAAGTTGGCATACAAAAGGGAAGTTTCAACACCATGAACTAGTGAAGATATTTTCATCAAATTCAAAGCCTGGTTATAATACATTCTGATCTTGCTAGAGGATGAAAAAAAAGAAAAAAAATCAGAAAAGAAGAAAAGAGAAGCAAGATTGGCACACAATAGAAGAAAATGGCAAATTGAGATCAAAAGGGGTTTTCTTCATCCAAATCAAAGGAATTATTCAAGTTTCACTCCATCACACTTTTGATTTCATTAGAGGACTGTCAAGAGGGGCAAAGCACATTGGAAACATCTTTGAGCAACCAAGTCTCCCACTTTATCAATTTTTCCATTTTCTTGGTTTTTATTCCATTTCTCACCATTTTTCATGTTTTCAATTGTTTTTATAGTTGTTGATCCCAATCACGAATAATGGTGGAGAGTAGACAATAAGCAAGCCTATGGTAGTGCAAGAAACATGTGTGTAAGAGTGAGCTCCACTTCCATCATCAACTTAGAACTTAAGGAGAGAGCCACCAAAATTTTCCTTGAAAGGCTAGTGAGTTAAATTCATCTCAATGACTCATGATGGATGAATAGGCTAAGTTGTTAATTTAAGGACAAGATACTAATCCATAGAGCTTATATTTTTGAGAATTGACAACCTTAGGTAATTTCTTTTCATTTGTTTCTAATTATGCTTAAGAAAATCTAGGGGATACTTATTTAGTGATTTCGCGAGACGCTTAAGGTTAAGTGTGGGGGAGTTATAGATACTATTTTGTTGATTATTTTAATTGCTAAAATCCATGTTTGGCCTATGTTTTCATTGTTTAATTGTGAAATTGCCCTAGGTTTTAGGTTTCCTCTTAATTTGGACCTAATTCCAAATTTACACATTTTTGGATTATTTGGCCACTAATTTTCTGATATATTTTTGTAGACATGAAAGGATCCTGGACCTAGGGCATATTGGGTCAAACTTGGGTCGGAAGTGGAACCGGATCGAATTATCAAGCTTACGATTAATTCGAGCCGTCCGATTCAAGAGCGACTAGATCTGAGCCATCCGGGACCATCTGAAGCAATTCGAGCTAGGGTTAGGGTTGATCAAGCACTCTGATCAAGATCTGAAGGTTTCATCCCAATCAGAGCTCAATCAACCGTTGGATCAAGCTTGGAGGGCTCTAGATCGTCCATTCAAAGATTAGATTGATCTGGACCATCCGTTGCACATCTGGAGGATCCGAGCTACCACGAGGTAGATCCTGACCATTGATCAACATTTGGAAAGTTTGGCTCAAATCAGAGCAAGATCAGCCGTTGGATTTCCTCAAATCAATCACAGCCATCCATGCTTAAGTATTTAATCAAATTTTCCACTATTCTTCTCCTTGTCGCGCCCTCGCCGTAGCTTCCGCAGTTCTTCGCATTTTTCAACTGTTCTTCATTTCTATTGCAATTTTCTTCAACAGAGGGCGTGACCACATCGATTTCGATCCTTGATCCAGTTCTAGATCATTGGGAAGGGTTCTCCGTGAGGATTCTAGCTTAATTTCGGCCAAAAACAGAGATGATTGAGGGTCTCGTCAGATTTGTGAGTTGATTGCCTTGGTCTCGTTTTGTGCCATTTCACATCCATCCGAGCTAGCCTGAGGGTCCTCGGCTGAGCTCAGAACATCCCCAAATCATCATCGCCATACTACATAGCGAGATTGAGTTAATCGATTGCTGTTTTCAGCTTTGAGCCAAGTTGGATTGAATCGATTCATAGAGGCTGTTTTCCATTGATTTGTTGAGTTTAGGGGTTCGAGGCTCACCCTTGCGTGACGAACAAGGAGTTCTGGAGCTCGGGAAGAGATCGATGTTTAGATTTCTTATTGTAATTTCCGGTTGTAGCTGTAATTTCCATTACTGCTTAGTTTCGTTTCTCTTGGTTTCAGATTGGTTAATTTCGTTTTCTTAAGTATTCTTGCTTAATCAAATTTTATTTCTTCAAGTTAAGTAACTAGGAATCTCGGTTATTGAATATAGTTCTTGGTTTCGGTTCTTTTATGCTTAACTGTTGCGTGCCAATTAGCTTTCAGCGTATCAGTTTGGTTGTTGCGTTTCAGTCACCTTCTTTTACTGCAGTTCCTGATCTTTTGTATGAAGTTAGTTTAGTTTTCTTATCTGAATTCACATAGCAGCTTGTTTCCTTTTGCATAGCATTTTAGATCAGCTCCTGCAGTTGGTTCCAGTGTTTCAGTTTCGATTTCTGCAGTAGGGTTCAGGCTTGCGTATCCATATTTCTGCAAGTTAATTCATTTTCTGCCATCATCAGTTTCCATCTATGAAGTTGAATCAGTGAAGCTCTGTAGTCGGATGTTACAGCAATTGATTTCAGTTGTTTGCTGAATCTTCCACCCAATGTGTTGCAGCAATCAGTTCAGGATAGTCTGAACCTCTTGATCTGCATTGCTGCATTCATGCTCTGCCTTCACATTATTGTTGCATATTAGTTTCTGATATAAGATTTTGCTTCAGATTTATGTGTATTCTGCATTCATTTGTGTTTAAATTCTGCATTCAGTCCAATTTCGGCACATAGCTTTCCCTTCCTGCATATCAAGGTTGCTGAAATTCTGCATTTGTGTCAACTTCTACATTCATTTTTATTCCTGAATTGAGCAGCTGCTGAGTTTTAAATTTCTTCATTCATCTTTGAATTTCTCTTCACTGGCAGCTTGGCCTTTCAAGCTGAATTGATCATCTACGAATTCCTGATTTGTTTGTGCCAAATTCATTTGCTCCACATCAGCTTTCTTAATTTGGTATCAAGATTGTTAAATTGTTGCACTTTGTATCAAGTAAAACATAGGCACTGGTTTTGTATCCATTTGGTTGAAGATTGATTTCCATTTGGTTTGTTTTGAATAATAATCCTTGAAGAAGTTCTTTGCATTAGCATCAATCGAAATTGGCTTGAATTCATATCATATTGGTTTTCCAAACTAGGCTAAGTTGCCTTTAAGCTCCATTTGTTTAAGTTCATTGGTTGAATGACTTGGGTTAAGTGCCATAGCTATTTCTTTCCATTTTTTCTAATATTTCATTTCTGAATTGCAAACCAAACATCAAATCACATTCGAAATCCGAAATTCACAAACGACACATAAATACAAGCACGAATCGAAACAACATCAACTAGTCCCCAGGAAAAAATACGACCTGTGGCCCCTTTACTACGTTTTCATATTTTGATTGCAAAAAGGGTTTCCAGCATTCATTTTATAAATTCTAAATTCTGACGGATCCATACATTTCGTGACAACTTTAATTAGCTAAATCGGGTCCGTCATTAGGCAAAGGTGAGAAGTATTGGGTTTAAGTTGGGAAATCAAACACACCTTTGCTAGAAACCCTAGGTTTAGGGGGAGCTAAGATAAAGGGGGAGCATGGTTGCTCCATCCTTGGCGTAAGGGGAACCTTGGACAGGTTCTTAAAAAACCTTTGTAAGTCCAATGTAGGGGAGCTTTGGAGAAGCTTTAAAAAGCCCGTTTTGGTGAAAAATCCTAACTTAGAAGGTTAGGTGTTGAAAAAGTCCTAACTTGGAGGGTTAGGTGTGGGATGCCTTGGGATATGATCCATTGTTGCATTGCATATGCATTGTTTTTGCTATTGATTACTATTTTGCTTTCCCTAACTTAAACGTATTGCCAAACATCAAAAAGGGGGAGATTAATGAGGCAATCTGTGGTCCGGAGCGACCAAGTGTTTTGATGTTTGGGCAAAGGGTTTAAGTTAGGTTTACCCTTGTTATCTCATATGTGTATGTTGAGTGTGCAGGATGTACAGGTTACACATATGGACTTGACTGGACGGCCTCAATACGGTGAAGGGTGGCATGGAGACAAGCTGGAGGTTTGTGTGCACTTGAGGGACCTTGGAGAGCAGGGACGATGAGCTGATGGGCGCGAACTTCGAGGCGTACGTGAAGGTTGGCATGGAGGCAAGCTGGAGGCTTGCGTGCGCATCCGAGGGACGAGGGCCGAAGATGAAGAGGGTGCAAAGGCAATAGTCGAGGCTGCGGATGAGGAGTCAGTCGAGTCGTGAGGGTACGAGTGCAGTGTGATTGTACTTATGAAATCTTAGGGTTTGAGTGCGGAGTGGAATGTACTCAGGAAGGGTAACCTTAGGTGGGTGAGTAGACCAGTCGACTGGCCTGGGGGCAGTCGACTGATGGAACTTACAGAAAGGTCTCAGCCCTGGGACCAGTCGACTGCCCTAGGGGCAGTCGACTGGTAGGTGGCTGGTGAGTTGGCTGAGAATTCGAACGTTGGGGCGCAACGGTCGAATTTCAGTGGCACCAGTCGACTGCCCTGGGGGCAGTCGACTGGTAGCGAGGGTTTTAGCCCGAGTCCTATTTATAGAGGACTTCGTGGTGGCTAAGATTCTTGACGAATCTTGTCTTGGTTAAAGGCAAGATAGTAGTCTTTGTGCTCAGAGCTTTGCTTGGTGTTGTGGCGAGGTTTCTCCACCCACAAGGAGCGACGAGAGCTACCCGGAGGTTATCCGGGGATTGATCCACCGACGGATTCTTGGATTAGTCACCCGTCCGGGGTGGATACCAAGTAATCAGGTTGTTAGCGTTTGTTCTTCATTGTTAGTTTTGTTTATTATTATTTTCACTGCGCAAACTAATCGTGTAGGAAGAAAGGGGTTTGAAAATTGCTATTCACCCCCCTCTAGCGGACGCGATCGATCCTACAATTTGTGCCTTGAGACTCCCAATGTTGGACTAAAGTCCCATTCACAATGGAGCATCTTTATTCTCCTCATCGCTTTCCATTCACTAGAAAGTTCCAATGTGGGACTAAAGTCCCACCACCTCTCTTTCCATTCACTCTGTCAATCCAACAATGTTTCGGCCAAATCTCATCCCCGAGAGGATCATGTCCGTCGGGTGGTTGTAGCTTTGCCACGCCACATAGACGTTCGACTCAGTCTCCTTCCCAACGACGAAATTACCATTGTCTAGGAGTCGGGCCACATGATTCTATTGGGGATCGTACTATCAACAAAGGAAGGTGAATTATCCTTGAAATATAAAATCAATCTTTTGTTCTTTCTTAAACAAAAATAAAGATTATTTATAACAAATAAATAGCATATATAAGATAACTAAGCAAAAGAAAAGAGACACAGACAAGTTATTTGGTTACAACCTGAGTGGTTGCTAATCCAAGACAAATATAGCTCAATCTTGAAAACACTCCTTGTGGGCGGAAAAACCTCTTACACAATTGAGAACTCAGAGAAAGAACAAGACTAATAGAAATTTGTTTACAGTTCGAATTGGTGAAATGAACTGAGTTCAGGGATGTATTTATAGCCCCTGTGAAACTTTATCGAACTGTTGAGGAAGCGCTTCTCGGGCGCCCGAGTGCATACGGGCACCTGACACGTGGTTAAAGTTTATCCACATTGCAACGACCGTTAAATGGCTAGTTCGTGATAAAGTTTGGACACACGAGCGCCCGAGTTAGTTCGAGCGCCCCATTCACGGGTGCCCGAGTTTGACTGGTCAATGACCTATTGACCAACCTTCCAAAGGGTCTTCTGGATGATCTTGGGCCTTCTAAAGTTGGGCTGACCCGAACCCTCCTTCTATCTTCTCCTCCAGCATGCTTCCTCTCGGCTTCTCGTCCCTCGAACGTCATGCATATCCTTCTCGTTCCATCTACGTACTCTTCTACATATCTTCGTGCCCCTTAGATGCGCTGATCTAGTCGGCTCCCTTCTTGTGCCAACCATTTCAACCGCTGCATCTTCCGCTTGACTTCCTGTGCTCTTATGTTCCTGCACTCTTAAACACAGGGATCAAATACCAACAAGACATTGTTAGGATCTTACCGTCAAGCTAGAGGGGGGGTGAATAACTTATTCTCGATTCTTCTTCCTACACCGTTAGCATGTGCAAGCGGGAATACTAAATAAAAACTAAAACAATGCTAACACGTCACCTTTACCTGGTTCGAAGATGAAGCTCCTACTCCACGGCTGCCCGTAAGGTAGACGATCCCGATCCGTCGGTGGATGACTCCCCGGATGTCCTCCGACTAGCTCGTGTAGCTCCTTGTGAGTGGAGAAAACTCGCCACAAACCAAACTTCACTTCTGAGCTCTTAGACTACTATTTGGCCTTTAACCAAAGCCAAATTCGTCAAGAAGTCTCAGTCAAAAAGAAGCTCTCTTAAATAGAGCCTAAGGTTGAACTAGCCGCTGCCAGTCGACTGCCCCCAGGGCAGTCGACTAATCCCACTGCAAGAGTTAGCCAACGGCTAACTCAACTGCTAGATTTTTAACCTGATTAGTCGACTGGTCCCAGACCAGTCAACTGATCTTTTTGTGAGTTCGAGTTCCTTTCTGGTAGTCGACTGATCCATTCCCAATCGACTGCCCAGCTTACATATTCACTCTCACTCACTCTGAAGACCCTCCTTCACGTATACCTTCAAGTCCACTCCCTTGGCTCGCCCCTTGAAGTCCTCTTCCACCGAATGTCATCCCTCACATGCGCACTCAAGCTCTCGACTTGCCTCCATGCCATCCTTCACGTATGCCCTTTGATGTCCACTTCCCCTAGCTTGCCCTTGGAGTCCTCTTCCCTCGGCTCTCGTCTCTCGAATGCATACTTCATGTGTGACTCACCAAGTCCTGCAAACTCAATCACACATATCAAACCACAAAGGTAAACCTAACTTAAACCATTTTCCCAAACATCAAAATACATGGTCACTTCGGACCATAGATTGCCCCAACAATCTCCCTCCTTTTTGATGTTTAGCAATAGGTTTAAGTTAGGGAAAACAAATAGCAAATATGCATGGATCCTATCACAAGGCATCCCCACACCTAACCTCCCCATGAATTTAGGACTTTTACCAAAATCGGGCTTTTTAAAACCTTTCCAAGGCTCCCCCTACATTGGACTTACAAAGGCTTTTTAAGAACCTTTCCAAGGTTCCCCTTACGCCACAAATGAGCAACAATGCTCCTTTACCGAAGCTCTCCCTAGACCTAGGATTTCTTGCAAATGCGTGTTTGGTTTCCCACTTAAACCCAACACATCTCCCCTTTGCCATACATCAAAAAGGACTCCATTAATTTCCCTCTCATCAGATCATTTAACCCCTAATGATCATAAATACAGTGTACTAACCCCCCATAAGATTACACACTTATTTTTCATCATTTGGACACCTTTCGTTTGCTGAAACACCAATTTCAGCCTTTAGCAATCGATTAGCACTCTGAACATCCCAATTTCAGCATTTTTGACCCAAATTTAGAAATGCACCAGAAATTTCATAAATCTCCAAAAATTCTCAAATTTTGTGGAGAGGTTTGTGGTACCCGTGTCTTCTTGAGAAAAATACACCCAACCATGTATCTATCACCAATCCCAATATTAACACAAAACCCAAAACTAGCTAAATGGTTCATTTGAACCTTGACCTAAAGTCCTAACTTTGACCTCCTCTTGATGTCTCTGTACATACCAAACCACAATGCATCCCTACCATTTGTTTATATGACATTTACACATCAAAAATCAACTTTCATGCTATATGACCTCAATATCATATTTTCATGCATGATACACAAATCTAATATGCGAAAACTTAAGAATTGAGACTCAAGTCCGTCTCCAACTCCTTTGGCACACTCTATGACCCATCTAGACTTCCAGGAGGAATCGTCCCAGGATCCATAGACCATAGGACCCAACTTGACACCTTGAGCTCTTAACCCTAGCCACCTCCCTAGGTGACTCATTCACAACCACAAGGCGACACCGGTGTACCTCTGGTGACACTTGACCTACAAACTTAACCTTCTTAACTTTGGACCCCTTGTCCTTAGTTAAGACATTTTTCTTTCATTTTAATGGCATCCCCTTGCCATTCTTGGATTTTTCCTCCTTACCATAATTATATGCTACCCTAGCATATTTCTTTTCATTGACATTGGAGACCTTAGATCGGTATCCTAGACCCGATCTATCATGTTGGGTTTTAGACCATCCAACACAATACCTAAACCCTTAGATCCAATAGTGAATCTATCTAGGATTTTCTCTAACCTATCAAGCTTTGCCCTCAAGGCTTGATTTTTCCTTTCTAGGTTCTCAAACCTAGAATCAACATGTCCTCCTTGGACATTCCTAGACCTACCCACCATCCTAGGCTTACGCCTCCCCTTCTTGGGATTTGTGACTTGATCTTTAGGTCCAAAGGTCTTGGATTTATCATTATGCATGATTTTTCTAGGGTTTTGATCTGCAATATTACCCCTATTTCTATCATTATACCTAAATCCATGATTATTCTTAACAATCATATAAGAATTTGAAATTGGATTTAATTTTAAACAAGGAATTACCTTTCCTTTTACCTTTGAAGCTCCCCCTTGATGTGACCTTCTCTTCTTTTTCAATTTCTTCAAGTGCGCCAATTTCTTGACTTCTCCTTTCTTTGAGCATTTGGTGTGGTAGTGTCCACGCTCACCCCACTTAAAACAAATTATATGCTTATTATCCTTCATTGCTCCATCCCTACCACTCATGTTAGTTTTTAAACTATTTGAATTGGGTTTAGGGTGTACCTCCTTTTTCTTACCCAATGGACACTTGTCCTTGTAGTATCCCTTTTTATTGCACCCAAAGCAAATTATGTATTCCTTTGACTTTGCTTTGGTGGAGGTAGAGACTTCTTCTTGCTCCGGTATTGAGGATGGTTCTTCCTCCCTCTCAATCCTTGATGTGGAGACTTCTTCTATTTCTTCCTCACTTGAGGATGTGGACGATGTCATTTTCTCCTCCTCTTCGGATGTTGAACTCGACTCAACTTCCGATTGGTCCTTCTCCTTCTCTTGGACCAATGACTCCTTTTCCATGGACTCTTCTTCTCTTTGTCCTTGTGTCAAATTTTCATGTAAAGCTATCACCTTTCCCCATAGCTCATATGCATTTTTGTATTCTCCTATATTTGACACAATTTATGAAGGTAATAAATTTAATACAACTCTAGTTACCTCCTTATCCGCCTCCGCTTCTTCCGTTTGACTCTTGGTCCAATATCGAGGTCGGAGGCGTTTTCTCTTCTTGTCGGTTGGAGCTTCAAATGGAACTTCCAGTGCGGTCCAATGATCCCAATCCATTTGGAACCACGTCTCCAAGCGCTTCCTCCAGTAGTAGAAGTCATCTCGGTCGTATGGAGGTGGAATCCTAGTATCCCATCCTAGTGGACCTTCTGAGTTCATCTTCCTCTAGCACCCTTTTGCTCTCCAGGAAGTTAGTCCGTAGACGAGCGAACCTCGCTCTGATACAACTTGTTAGGATCTTACCGTCAAGCTAGAGGGGAGGGGGTGAATAGTTTATTCTCGATTCTTCTTCCTACACCTTTAGCATGCGAAAGCGGAAATACTAAAACAATGCTAACGCATCACCTTTACGTGGTTCGGAGATGAAGCTCCTACTCTACGATTGTCCATAAGGTGGACGATCCTGATCCATCGGTGGATGACTCCCCGGATGTCCTCCGGCTAGCTCATGTAGCTCCTTGTGGGTGGAGAAACCTCGCCACAAATCAAACTTCACTTCTGAGCTGTTAGACTACTATTTGGCCTTTAACCAAAGCCAAATTCGTCAAGAAGTCTCAACCAAAAAGAAGCTCTCTTAAATAGAGCCTAAGGCTGAACTAGCCGCTACTAGTCGACTGCCCCCAGGGCAGTCGACTGATCCCACTGTAAGAGCTAGCCAATGGCTAACTCAACGGCTAGATTTTTGACCTGATCAGTCGACTAGTCCCAGACCAGTCGACTGATCTTTTTGTGAGTTCGAGTTCCCCGCTGGCAGTAGACTGATCCATTCCTAGTCGACTACCCAGCTTACATATTCACTCTCCCTCACTCCAAAGACCCTTCTTCACGTATGCCTTCAAGTCCACTCCCTTGGCTCGCCCCTTGAAGTCCTCTTCCACCAGCTGTCGTTCCTCAGATGCGCACGCAAGCCCTCGGCTTGCCTCCATGCTATCCTTCACGTATGCCCTTTGAAGTCCACTTCCCCCGGCTTGCCCTTGGAGTCCTCTTCCCTCGGCTCTCGTCCCTTGGATGCATACTCCATGTGTGACTCACCAAGTCCTGCAAACTCAATCACACATATCAAACCACAAAGGTAAGCCTAACTTAAACCCTTTGCCCAAACATCAAAATACATGGTCACTCCGGACCATAGATTGCCCCAACAGATATAACCTTAACTTGGTTAACCACATCAAAATTTATTTGGGCTACTTATAATCTCTCCATTTTTGATGTGCATTAACCTGATTTAAGTTAGGATTAAACACAAATAAAAATATGAATAAAAATAAGTGATTAGATTTGCAATTTTAAAGTGTTAAAATTTACAATTTAAACTAAAATTCTATCTCTCCCTCTTTGATGACATAAAAAAATATATTAAGGACAAAAGATTGACTTAGAGAAAAAACCTTTTGAAAATTGTATATCCGAAAAAAATCATTGAAAATTATCTAATCACTTACAATTTTTTAAATTTACTAAAATATTTCAAAGTGAACAGTTAGTTTTAAAAAAATTCAGTTGATCAAAAATTGGTCGAAAATTATTTTTCAAATTAAAAGTGTGAATATATATAAAAAATTTATAAAATTTATCTCTTAGTTAAAAAATACTCAAAAGTTTAACTAAGTTAGACATTTAGTAAATTCATCTCTATAAAAATTTTCAATGTCAAATAAATTTTTTAACTATAAGAAAATAATTTTGAATTCAAAGGTTAATAATTTTTGAAAAAATAATTTTTAAAATTAAATGTTAACTCAAAATAAATTTGAAAATTTTTCTTAACATTCAAACGATAGTATAGATATTTCAAAAAATTAGATTTAGGGAGAATTAATGTTTAATTGTTTTTAAAGTTTAAAAATCTATTTTTAAATAAAAAATCATAAAAATTTATTTATAGCCAGAAAAATTTGAAAAGATTTTTTGTGGATAGATCACAATGAACGCTATCAATAAAAAAACTATAAAACTAAATTTTTTTGCAATAATTATATATTTGAACAAATTTTTTAAAAAGATGGCAAATAAAACATTAATTAACATTTTAAAAAATCTTAATTATAAAAAAATTAATAATTTAGTACAGTCTTAGGGATCCAAAATAAATTCTACCAAAAAGATTTATTAAATATTCTAACAGAATATAACTTTTGGGTACTTTTGCTTGGCCCCTGTTATTTCTAAGTTACCAATTAAGTTTTTCAAAATACTGAATATTTGAATTTCGAAAACAATTTGAATTTTTACAAGCATGGTTATTTTCCAATTTGTCTATTTGAGCCTTCAATTTCTCATTTTCTAACTTTAATTTATTAAACATTTCTAAAAGACATACATAAGCTTCCTTTCTTTTTTAATTCTTCATTCTTAAATTTCAACTTACATAAGGATTTGGTCATTACTTTAATACCACAATAAAGTTGATCAGGAGATAGAAAACATACCTCACTTATCATATCATGTTCAAAGTCTGAAGCTCCCCCTTCGTTGCTGCTTTCTTCTGATATGACTCTCCCTTCATCTATGCTTTCTTCTAGGTGGGTGGCTATCAATGCTAGTCCGGCATGTTCCTTGAAATTGGACTTATCTGATAATGATTCGTCCCATGTGACCTTCAAGTTTTTATGTTTTGACTTATTTACCTTTAGCATTGGGCAGTTCTCTTTGATGTGCCCTTCTTTCTCACAATTATAGTAGCAGAACTTTCTTTGCTTTGGGGAACATCTCTTACCCTGTATTTTATTAAACCTTTTAGATTTAAAATATTTAGATAGTTTCTTTACTATGTATGTCGTTTCATCTTCATCTGTTGAAGATTTCTCCTGGTGTTGGATCTTCCTTGTGTTTAGGGCGATATTATCCATTTTTGAAAAATTTCCTGTGCACTAAGACTCTTGAAGTTATAAAGTTAAAAATAATTATTTTAAGGTACTTATCTCAAAATCCTTAGAAATATAATACGTATCGATTACAAAAGTCCAGTCCGGGGTCCTCAGCAAGGCATTTAAGGCATACCTTTGTGTGTCAAGACTCGTTATCGTTTCTCCGAGATTTTTAAGTCCTAGTTCTTTGATTTTGGTGTGTAGTTGGTCAACTGATTCTCCTTCTTTCATTCGGAGGTTGCTGAGTTGATTGCGGAGCACATCACGTTTCGCTAGTTTAGTTTCAGAAGTACCTTCGTGAAACTCCAAGAACTTGTCCCAAAGTTCCTTTGCTGATTTGCATGTTTTGATGTGATTGACTTCTTGCATCGGTAGAATAGTTAGTAGATGAAAATTTTCTTTTCTGTTTGCCACAAACTCCACTTGCTCCTTCTTTGTCCATAGGTTTTCTTTTTTTGTCCTTACCGTCGTCATCTTTGGGAGCTACAAAATCATTCTTCATGATTAGCAATAATTCAAAATCAGTTTTAAAGAATACCTATATTCACTTTTTTCACATAGCGAATTTCCCCTCGAATTTTGGCGGGTCGATGAGTGGTCCGACCATTTTCGTTGCTTCAGATGGCGGTTAGTCCTTCTGGAGCGTCCTCGCTCTGATTCCACTTGTTGGGGATCGTGCGGTCGGTAAGAGGGGGTAAATTTCCCATGAAAAACAAACTCAATTTTTTGTTCTTTCTTAAACAAAGATAAAGATTAGTTATCACAGATAAATAACATAAACAAAATAACTAAGCAAAAGAAAAGAGGCACAGTCGAGTTACTTGGCTGCAATTTGGATGGTTGCTAATCCAAGACAAATATATCACAATCTCCAGAATACTCTTTATGGGCGGAAAAACCTCTTACACAGTTGAGAACTTAGAAAAAGAACAAGACTATTGGAAATTTTGTTTATAGTTCGAATTGATGAAATGAATTAAGTTCAGGGGGTCTATTTATAGCCCCTGTGAAACTTTATTGAAGTGTTGATGTGGCACTTCTTGGGCACCCGAGTGCACACGGGCGCCTGACATGTGGTCAAGGCTTATCCGCATCGCAAGCAGTTGTTGAACGGCTAGTTCGCGATAAGGTTTGGACACAAGGGCGCCCAAGTCAGTCTGAGTGCTCACATTCATGGGTGCCCGAGTTTGACTAGTCAACAACCTGTTGACCAGCCTTCCAGCGGGTCTTTTGGGTGATCTTGGACCTTCTAGAGTTGGGCTCACCCGAACCCTCCTCCGGTCTTCTCCTTGAGTGTGAGCGTGCTTTCTCCTGGCTTCTCGTCCCTCGAACGTCGCGCGGTCCTTCTCGCTCCACTAGAGTACTTTTTTGCAGTTCTTCACGTCCCTCAGATGCATCGAGTCCATCGTCTCCCTTCCTGTGCCATGCTTCTCGACTACTATTTTTTTCTCTCAACTTCCTGTGCTCCTAAGCTCCTACACACTTAGACACAGGAATCAAAGGCCAATAGGACCTAACTTTAACTCGGTTGACCAAATCAAAACTTATCCGGGGTACTTACAGGTTCCTCAAGGGGGCAGAGCCGTGACTGGAGGACCAAAAGACCATTGTCGAGTTGTCGCTGGTGAGGAGGAGCGTTCTGTCGATGGTTAGAGAGAGTCGTCTAGAGAGATCAAGTAGGGGCCATGCAACTAGTATCCACGTTTAACTCTCGACATCCCAATGTCTCTAGTCAGTGAAAAACAACTGCTTGGACAACTTAAGGAGTATAACTCATGCTAGTATCATAGAATCGATGATTTCCAAACTCATCAATTCATCGACCAGGGAATGTTTCAATATATTTATAATTACACATGTAGAATTTGCTCACTAGTTATGATTCAATCACAAGTTCTCTCATGTTATAAATTGTATTGTGATTGGTTAGTAAATGAGTTTAAGATCTAATCTTACATATAGAGAATATGTACTCAATTAGTGAAACTTTATTTATCCAACAAATAAGTACAAATTATAAGATGATTGTCTTAAGACAACTCTCAAATATAACACTCTTCACGTCGAGTGGATAGGGACAGAGAATGTTGAGAGGGGTCAAGGGAAGATCATCTACCCAGTGGACATTGCTCGAATACTCGCTAAAGTTCCCTAGAGTACTGGCCACATTCATTGGTTGAGTGGTCCCGCAACTGGTGGTAAGCGTAGAAACAACCCATCTTCTAAGAGAGCAATCAGCCTAATCCATCAATCGGTGTCAGGACAACTTCTATGATTTGTATTGCCTTCTCCTCCCTTAGAGCCGACGCATATTGATGACTTACATGTAGCTCTATGTTTCACAAGGGTGACGGGGGAGCTTTGAGCTCCAACCGAGTGATTATCAAGGTCGACACACTACTCTCTTTCCTTCTAGCAAATTAAGTGGTTTCATTGATGCCCTCAGAATAGGTGTCACGAAAGTGTGGGTCTCAAAATTTAGATGTGTGAAAAGCTGGAAACCCTTTTTGCAATCAAAGATGAAAACATAGTAAAGGGGCCACAGGTCGTATTTTTCCTAGGGACTAGTTGAGGTTGTTTGATTCGAGCTCGAGTTTATGTGTCGTTAAGTGTTTTGGGTTTCAAGCGAGAATTGGAATTGGTTTTGATTAAAAACGACAATGCAATGGGAATAAAGGTAACTTAACCAAATTAACTAAGCAAGGAAATGCAAACTAGATGCCAAGTAAATATATGAACAGCTAATGCAAAGGTAGTGCCGAAACTCCTCTTGCTACCAAATGCAAGCAACTAAAAACTCCTATGCCGAAATAGGAACTGGAATTCAGAAACTAATTGGTTGTAACACAAACTAACTTCAAGCATCCTCTTTACATTCAAAGTAGCATTTAACTTGATACCGAAACTGATTTGTGATACACAATAAAGAAATTGAAACAACTTGATACAAGGAAAATTGAACCTTAATACTGAAAGAAGAAATCCATATTTGAATGACTCCAACTGCAGCAACTACAACTGAAAATTGCAGAATTGAATTGAGTTGCAGAATTGAAAAACTGAAACTGACAGAATTGGAATTCGATTCGATCGAGCTGATACAAACGCAGAAGTTAATACTAAATCTTTGTAAATTACCCCAGCTACAATGTATAAATGCAGGAGAAGACTAACATCTACTGGAGACCAAGTTCAGATGCTGAAAGAGAGGCTAATACGCAGGTTTGTAGAGCAGAAACGCAGGAGTTCAGAACTTATGTGCAGAAATGCAGCTTCTAATTAAATTCGAAGATAACAAACAACTAAGATCAAGTTCACAATTCTAATGTTCGAAAACGATTCAGAAAAGCTAGGTTTATGGCTGCAAAATTCAAAATCAAATACTGAAACTTTTAGACATTGGATTGATACGCAGAAAACAGACTCAGAAAACTGATACGCAAGGAATGAAATGGCACGCAAACAATTAAACATAAAAGAAACTAAAACTAGAAACTATTGTTCACTAAACAAGTTCCCTAGCTAATTACTTGCAGAATTTAAAATCTAATTAAGGGCAGGAACAGTTCAAGAACGAAACTCAACAGCTGATATGAAAATTCAGAACTGAAGTTTAGAGCAGAAATAAAATTACAGCTAAATACTATGAAAATTAACTACGAAACTACTCCTCAATTCCTTCCCGAGCTCAAAACCTCCTTGTTCGTCACGCAAGGGCAAGCCAAGGACCCCTTCAGCTCCGCAAATCACTGGAAGTAAGCTTCAAATCTCGACTCTGCTCAAACTGCACTCAACTGGGGAAATCCAATCCGAACTCTTCGATCTCAGTTAAATGGATTGCGATGATGATTCGAGAGTCATCTGAGCTCACCTAAGGACCCCTACAAGCAGCTCAGATGATCGAAAATGGCTTGTGGATGAGATCCAAGTGATCGGACCACAGAGCTGTCGAAACCCTCAAACAACTCTGTCCGGTGCCAAATTGAGCTGAATTCTCCACCGAAGCTACCTCCAATGATCCAAATCTTGATCTAGGGTTGAAGTTGAGGTGGTCACGCCTTCAAACTAAAGAAATTGCAAGCAAAAACGAAGAGAAAACGAAGAAGAGCCCTGTTGCGGCGAAGACGCGACGAGGAAGAAAACTGAGGGAATTTTCCTTAAGTAATTAGGAATGAACGGCTCAGATTGATTTGAGGAAATCCAATGGCTGATCTTCATCCGATCTGACCCAAACTTTGATGATGTTGATCAAGGGTCAGGATTTGCCTCGTGGTAGCTCGGATCCTCCAGATGTGCAACGGATGGTCCAGATCAACCTAATCTTTGAATGGACAGTCTAGAGCCCTCCGAGCTTGATCCAACGGTTGAATGAGCTCTGATTGGGATGAAACCTTCAGATCCTGATCAGAGTGCTGGATCAGCCCTAACCCTAGCTTGGATTGCTTCAGATGGTCCCGGATGGTTCAGATCTAGCCGCTTTTGAATCGAACGACCCAGATTGATCCGAAGCTTGATAACTCGATCCGGGTCCACTTCTGACTCAAGTTTGACCCAGTATGCCCTAGGTCCATGATCCTTTCATGCCTACAAAAATAGATCAAAAATTTAGTGGCCAAATAATCCAAATATGTAATGATTTGCAATTAAGTCCAAAATAAAGATAAGTCCTAGAACCTAGGGTAAATTCACAATTAAGCAAGTAAAATATGGGTCAAACTTGGATTTTAGCAACTAAAATAATCAATAAAATGGTACTTATCATTCATCCACATTGATATACTTCTCGTCTTAGCCCAATAGGATGTCAAAATCTATTGGTGGCTTCTTCACCAAAGAACCAAAAGAAGTCTCCTTCTAGTAGACCATGAGAAAAAGCACTCACCATCACTTCTAAAGTGGGAGAGGGAACATCCAGAGCAACTCGATTGAACTGTTAAATGTATTCCCTTAAGGATTCTCATGGTTTCTACCTTAGGGAGAATAAGATGAGTGGAGTTTTATGGTATCTTTACTACTGATGAAGTGGTATAAGTAGGCAACCTTGAAATCTTCAAAGGATTGGATTGAAGAAGACGAGAGCCGATCGAACCATCACTGAGCTAAGATAGAAAGCATTGTCAAGAAGACTCAGCACTTGACACCGTCAGTATATTGATGTAGCAAGGTTGCATTTTCGAACCGACATTGATGGTCTTCTGGGCTTGATGAACCCGTGTATTCTTTGAAATGTGACGATTGAAAATGATGCGACAATTCATCTGTAAGAATGCTCCAGGAAAAAGGGGTTCATGTGGCACCCTTTGCTCTCCAATGAAGGGTCCCTTACCCCAGAGAGGGTCTCAGGGAGGCATCTCTCTGGCTTGGGATTTATGGGACTACTCTTCATGTTTGACCGACATTCCAGCGGGAATCAAGATAGAAGGACTAATCGTCTCGATCAACCATAGTAGGGTCTAATTAGGTATTTCAGGTACCTCAGATGATGCGGAGGGTATCTTCGAAGGCGAAGGGTTTGTTAAGGGATGCTTTTATAACACCTCCTGTGTCGTAACTGCGACAAGTTTGTTGAAATCTTCTTTGGTCATGATGATGGCGACAAGTTTCCCAGTGTCATCCATCTTAGCATCTCAATTCAAGGTCTCAACTTAGTTTTTCCACAAAGAACGCCAATTTGTTCCTGCCTGAGCCTGCCGACGGGTAAGCCACCAGGCGGTTATCTTCTGCATTGACTAAGTCGCAAAGCATAGGGGGAAGGTCTGGCTATCAGGACGCTTGAAAAAGCTCAAGAGAGGGTTAGAATGGAGGCTAGGGGATGTCCTAGCTCAACCACTCCAACTCTCAAGTCAGGCCTCCAGTGAGAGGGTAGAAAGTGTAGGGATCTTTATGTGACAACAACATAAAAATGCAGCGGAAAACAAGATCCCTTGAGTGATCTATGTTGAGGCAATCGACCCTTGAATGATTGGAAGATCATAATTTTGATGTGTGGGCGAATAAGTTTAAAGTTAGAGTGTTGTGTTGTATTTGATATGTGTGATTGAGTTTGTAGGACTTGGAGAATCACACTTGGTGGACCTATTCGAGGGACGAGAGTCGAGGGAGGAGAGCTCCAAGGGCAAGCCGGGAAGTGGACTTCAAAGGGCACACGTGAAGGGTGGCATGGAGGCAAGCCAAGGGAAGGCTTGCGTGCGCATCCGAGGGACGATAGCCAAAGGAAGAGGACTTCAAAGGGCGAGCCAAGGGAGCAGACCTGAAGGCACACGCGAAGGAGAAGGTTCGGAATGGCTGGAACTGAGCTGGGAGGCAGGGCAGTCGACTGGCCCAGAGGCAGTCGACTACCAAAACTCACAGAAAGTTCGCAGCTTCGGACCAGTCGACTGGCCTTGGGGCAGTTGACTGGTATACCCCGAAACTAGCCGTTGGCTAGCTGTTTGCTAGCCGTTGGAAGGCATTTAATGCCGAGGCAGTCGACTGGTGCGAGTCTGGACAGACTGCGAATCTGTCCTTTTCACCTATAAAAGGAGGCCTCGTTACACGTGTCTGTACAGTTCCGTACAGTAACGAAGTGCTGCCCAATCGTAGAGTGATCTTTTGCTTCCTCCACCATAATTCTACATCTGTAAAGAGGAAGCTACTGCTGTAAAGGTTTCTCTACCTCAAGGAGACTTTTCGATAGTGAAAAGTGGTGCTCGCAGCGTGGATCCTTGGATTAGTCACCCATCTGGGTGGATATCAAGTAAAAGAATTCTTGTTAGCATTGTTATTTCCTTTACATATTATTTCTACTGCGCTAACATCTGTGTAGAGATCAAAACGATCCGCGAAAGTGCATTCACCCCCCCTCTGCACGCCTACATCGATCTTTCAGTTGGTATCAGAGCCGGTGCGTTTTGGAAGATCTAACAATCAACCAGAACATCTGTAATGGCGTTTCAAGAGGGATACTCCAGCCGGCCACACCATGAGATCTTGGATATTGGAAAGCGAGAATGGAGCATGGTTCGGGATGGAGTGGGACCTTTGAATCACGCTTGAAGAGCCATATGAGATTCCAAAGGATAAGCACGGGAAGAGGCTTAGACATAGGTATTGGATCATGAACAACAAGATCAGCGAAAGCAAATGAAAGGTAACCAGTATCTTAGTTAATCTTTTGCCTAACAAATTTTGAGTGATGTAGGGGAACACCAAACACATATGAATTGTGGATAAATTGAAAAGATATCATGAGACTCCTACACAAACTCAAGAGCCTAAGGAGAAAGCCCCATGATTCAAGAAGAGTAGAGAATTGAGTTATTTACATCCTCAAGTGAAGTGGAAGAAGAGAGTGAGAGACCTTCAACCTCCTCAAGAGAAGAAGAGGAAGAGTCTCCACCTCAAGGATTGAGGGGAGGAGAGACCCTCAACCGTATCAGATCAGAGGAAGCATCCACATCATCAAAAGTTGAAGAGAAGCTTCAACCTCACAAAGCAAGAGCCAAGGACATATCACATGCTTTGGGTGTAATAAAAAGGGGCACTACAAGGGCAAGTGCCCGAAAGGTAAAAAGGAGGTAAAATCTATACTCGTTTCAAGTTCTTTTAAATCTAACATGAGTTGTAGGAATGGAGGAGCCCAAAAAAAAAAAAGAAAATCTGATGTTTTACGTGTGGAGAGCTAGGCACTACCACACCAAGTGCCCTAGAAAGGAGAATTAAAGAAAATGGAGCATCTGAGAAGATGAGAGAAGAAGGAAAAGAAGAAGCAAAGATCACATCAAGGGAACTATAAGGGTAAGGGAGGTAATCCCTAACTCTAGATTTAAATGCAACTCAATTCTAGTTCCTCCATGAATGTTAAGAATAGGACAAATCATCCCTCCATGCATGCTAGTTTTAATGAAAAATATTTAATGGTGCATAACTTTGGATTAGATACAATGATAGAACTAGGAGTACAGGTGGACCAAATCTAAGAAAAACATGCATCATGATAGACCTAGGACCTTTGTATCTAAGGATAATGGCACTAATCCAAGAAGGGAAGGAATGTGCCTAGAAAGGAGGATAGGTCTAAGAATATCCAAAGTGAACATATGGACTCCAAGGTTAAGGTCTAAAAAGGAAAAATCAAGCCTTGAGGCAAGGCTGATCTTAGAAAAGGTTCTAGAAAGATTCATGGTTGGATCTAAGGGCTTAGACATGGTGGGTAGCTTAAAACCCAACTATGATAGATCGGGTTTGGGCTACCGGTCTAAGACTCCAAGGCAAATGGAAAGAATATGCTGGGGAAGTATATAATCATGGCAAGGAGGGTAAGTCCTGAAGGATCGTTTCAGCATGTAAAGGGGGGGTGAATGCACTTTTTTGGATCTGGATCTCTACAGAATGTTAACGCAGCAGAAATAATATGGGTAAACAATGCTAACACTATCGTACGGTATCCACCGGTCGGGTACAATCCAAGAATCCGTCGGTGGATCCTCCATACCTGGCAATCGCGCTCCTTGTGGTGGAGAACCTCGCCACAACACTTCGGATGCTCTCGATCAAGTAGATACTACCACTTACAAGCGAGTCATCAAAAAAGAAGTAGAAACGAGTCCTTAAATAGCTCGAATCTGAAACAGCCGCTACCAGTCCTGCCCCGGGCACGACTGTGTTGGGACCGGGTGCATGTTGACAATGGATACGGGTTCGTAATTTTAAATTTTTACGTGCAGCGGAAGGTTTGCATAAATAATTTCCTAAATTATTTTAACCGTATCTAGCATGCAACCTAAGTGTGAGACATATCATAAATTAAAATTTTGCAAAAGTAAACTAATTTACTTTAATACCTCGCGTAACTCGAAGAAAGGGACGAGATCCAACCGTAGCGTCCCTTGGAAGCTCCGCCTCTATTCGGTCCACGCCGAGTTCTCTTCGGGATGACTTCGCAAAGTCACGAGTTTTGTGCCGACAAGAACTACTAGATTCTCAAGGCACAACAAGAATATCAAGAGAAAAATGGAAACTAACCACCAAGTAACGGAATCGAATCCGGAGAAAGGAGATGTGATCCGCTTCTTCTTCTTCTTTGGCGCTTCTTCTCTTGAAGCTCACGGCAACCCCTTGGGAGTTGGGCGCCGGCCCTTGAGGATGAAGAGGGGCGCCGGCCCTAGAGGAGGGGAGAGGGAGAGAAGAGAAGAGAGAGAGAGCTTGCTCTTTACATTACTTGATTAGAAATTCAAGGCTTGCCTTGGTTCCTTTATATAGTAGCCTCTCCTTTGCTAAGTCTCCCCTTTTAACGGAATTAAATTTTATAAGAAATTTATCTTATAAATTTTCTATGAATTATTCCGTTACCGAGTTTTATTATAACTAATTTATAATAAAACAACACTTCTTCCCTTTTATTATGGAATAAATTTTTATAAGAAATTTATATAAACTTTCTTATCATGGAAAAATCAATTCATAATTGATTTTATAAAATAAAATAAACCAATCAAGGTTATTTTAATTTCCATAAAATAAATTTTATAAATTTCTTATATAAATTTCTTATATAAATTTATTTATCCATAATTTATAAAACAAATCGCGCTAATTTATTTTATAATTAAACCAAATAATTGGTTTCCCTCTTTTTGTGGCCGGCCAACCAAAGAGGGTGGGGACCCTCTTTGGCCGGCCAAACCAAGCCGCCTCCCGCGAATTAAACTCATTTAATTCGCCAATAAGCCTTCAAAAGACTTAGCCTTTTTAGCTTCCGTTGCGCCTCTGATAAATTCAGATTCGACTTATTTCTCTTGATCGGAAAATCCAATTTTCAACTCGTTTTAAATCCCTCGGATTACTCGTAGTGCGTGTGACTAAATAGGCTTTCGATTTATGTTGGCCGTCTATAATCAACCAATTATAGAACGATCATGAGTGGCACCTAGTAGTACATCATGACCCCCAATTAATCGAAAGATCAACGGTTGACCTCAGAAATAATTCTGAAACCCTTCAGCAGCTTAATGAATCGTGCCCATTCCCTTCACCATCTTATACCCACTTGGTTCAGGACACGGTCTATGGTGTCAGTCCCCACTAGGCTGACTACGTCACACCTAGCCCAAGTAATGTCTTTCCTCGTCCTTGGATTCTAATTACTCTCATGTTTTAGAGACTCCACTCTAACATGTTATGCTCTGGCCAGAGGCTTTGAGTAACAATCGACGATAGGCCTGGGTATACATCTCCTCGCAAGGAGTGGTGAATCCTTTGTAGGCTGTTCAAACATCTTCGGGCACTTCGGCTTATACCCAACCATCCTGGGTCCACACCTCCTTGGAGATGCTTGCTTAAGATGTAAAGTATAAGTCTCCATGACCAAGATGACTTGAACACCGCAAGTCAAAGGAACATCGCACTTAAGCTGCAGTAAGAACTTCATTGACATATCTATATTAGATTACCATATGAAGTTTACAGCTAGTCACTCCAATGAACTAGTTCCCTTAACTAGCATCCATGTTTATCTCCGGACATCCCAATGTCACCAGCCAGTGAGAATCAGCTGATTAGAGAATAACCATGCTAGTCTCAACAGAATTGATAGTGTCCGTATTTATCAATTCATCGACTAGGGATAATTTCAATACTTCACAATTGCACATTAGAGATAATCACTAGTTGTGATTCATCACAAATTCTCTCATGCTGTGAATTGTATTGCGGACATTCAGTAATGAGTTAAGATCCAATCAAATACATGAACATGTATACTCAAATAGTGAATTATTCATTTATAAAATAAATGTTTACATCATAAGGCGATTGCCTTAGGACACTTCTCTCATATACTAACAAACTCCCACTTGGCCTAATGCCAATCGCTACGGTATCCAATACCACAGGCTCTAACATGACCCTCAAACTTGCTTTGAGGCAAGGCCTTAGTTAAAGGATCCGCTAAATTCCTTTCAGTGGGAATTTTCTCAATTTGTATGTCATTCCTACTTATAATCTCTCTGATCAGATGATAGCGGCGAAGCACGTGTTTGGATCGCTGATGAGACCTTGGTTCCTTTGCTTGTGCAATAGCTCCATTGTTGTCGCAGTAAACCGCACTGCTTCATCAATGGTTGGAACCACACCAAGTTCTGAGACAAACTTCTTGATCCAGACTGCTTCCTTTGCTGCTTCCGAAGCTGCGATATATTCCGCTTCCGTGGTAGAATCCGCTACGGTGTCTTGTTTGGAACTTTTCCAACTTATTGCGCCTCCATTCAAAGTAAATACGTATCCAGACTGAGATTTGGAGTCATCCTTATCTGTCTGGAAACTGGCATCTGTATACCCACGTATTACCATATCTCCTTCTCCATATATTAGGAACACATCCTTAGTTCTTCTTAAGTACTTAAGGATTGTCTTGACAACGCCCAATGATCCATTCCTGGATCAGACTGGTATCTGCTTGTGACGCTCAAAGCATACGATACATCGGGCCTGTACATAACATAGCATACATGATAGATCCTATCGCGGATGCATAAGGAATCTTATTCATGCAAATCCTCTCGTCTTCTGTGCGGACACATAGACTTTGAAAGGTTGATCCCATGCCTGATGGGAAGGTAACCTTTCTTGGATTCCGACATGCTAAACCTTTTTAGCACTCGGTCTATATATGTAGACTGCGAAAGACCAAGCAACCGTTTTGATCTATCTCTATAGATTCTAATCCCAAGGATATAGGTTGCTTCTCCCAGGTCTTTCATGGAGAAAGTTTTGGACAACCAAATTTTAACCGACTGTAAGACTGATATATCGTTTCCTATAAGTAATATGTCATCGACATATAATACTAGGAATACGACTGCACTCCCACTAACCTTCTTGTACACACAAGGTTCGTCAGGATTTTGTGAGAAATCAAACTCTTTGATTGTCTCATCAAAACGGATGTTCCAGCTCCTGGATGCTTGCTTTAGTCCATATATGGATCGTCGAAGCTTGCATACTTTGGTTTTATCAACCGTTATGAAACCTTCAGGTTGTATCATGTATACATCCTCAAGCAGGTTTCCATTAAGGAAAGCTGTTTTCACATCCATTTGCCATATCTCATAATCATAATGAGCTGCTATGGCCAGGAGCATCCGAATGGATTTAAGCATAGCTACTGGCGAATAGGTTTCGTCATAATCAATTCCTTATTTCTGACGATATCCTTTTGCCACTAATCTAGCCTTAAATGTAACAACATTGCCTTCCATGTCGGTTTTCTTCTTGAAAACCCACTTGCACCCTATGGGCTTAATCCCTTCAGGTGGGTTAACCAAGTCCCATACTTGATTTTCGTACATGGAATCCATTTCCGACTTCATGGCTTCAAGCCATTTGTCCCTTTCTGAACTTTTCAGAACATCTTCATAACTGATAGGTTTGTCATCGCTTATGAGTAACACGACGTTCGATTCACTTATGAGAAATCCGTATCTCTCTGGAATATTGCGTGTCCTATCAGACCTACGAAGAGGTGTTGTTGTTTTAGGTTCAACTGATAGCTCATCATTATGAGTTATTGGTTGTGGGTCTAGACTAGGTGTCTCTGTAATGTCTATTGGAGTTTCTTGAACTTCATCAAGTTCAATGCCACTCCCACTGTTTTCTTGTAAAAGAAATTCTTTTTCCAGAAATACAGCATGCCTTGAAACAAACACCTTTTGTTCCAAGGGATGATAGAATTGGTAACCCTTTGTTTCCTTAGGGTATCCAATAAATAGACATTTATCAGACTTGGCATCCAATTTGTCTGATATAGTCCGCTTCACATAAGCAAGACAACCCCATATCTTAAGGTGAGTTAAGTGAGGTTTCTTACTATTCCACGTCTCATATGGAGTAGTAGAGACTACCTTGGTCGGGACTCTGTTTAGCAAGTAAACAGCTGTCTTAAGTGCATAGCCCCAAAAGGATTTTGGAAGAGTTGCATGATTCATCATGACCTAACCATGTCCATCAAGGTTCGGTTACGCCTCTCAGATACACCATTATGCTGTGGTGTATATGGCGGAGTCCATTGGACAATATCCCATGTCCCTAAATAATCTTGAAACTCTTGACTAAGTATTCACCACCCCGATCGGATCGAAGTATCTTAATACTTTTGCCAAGCTGTTTCTCTACTTCATTTCTGAACTCTTTGAATTTCTCAAAAGCTTCAGATTTGTGTTTCATCAAGAACACATACCCGAATCGTGAGTGATCATCGATAAAGGTATGAAGTAGTTATAGCCTCCTTGTGCAAGAGTTGACATTGGTCCACATACATCAGTATGTATTAGACCAAGCAATTCTCCCACTGGATTACCTTTTCCAGAAAAGGGTAATTTGGTCATCTTGCCTTTTAAGCATGATTCGCATGTATCAAATGAACCGGGTTCAAATGATTCCAAATTCCACATCGGTGTAATTTGGTCATGCGTTTCTTACTTACATGGCCAAGACGACAATGCCACGTGTAGGAGTCTATTCGATTATCTATTCGAGCACGTTTGTTACTAACTTCGATATTGAAACGTCACCGGATAAATCTAACGTGTAGATACCATTGCACAAAGTTCCATTCCCATAAAGAACGCCATTTAAAGTTATGTAACAACAATTGTTACTAAAAGTTAAATGATAACCTTTTCATTCAACATGAAATAGATACAATGTTCTTTATTAACGAAGGAACAAAATAACAATTATCCAATTCTAAGAACGTCCAGTAGGGAGCTTAGCAAATATGTTCCGATGGCAACAGCAGCAATCTTTGCTCCATTTCCAACTCGCAAATTCGCTTCTCCCTTGACGAGTCTTCTTCTATTCTTAGCCCCTGTATGTCATTACATATATGTGAGCTACACCCAGTATCAAGTACCCAGGTATTGAGGAAATAGAGTGACATTCAATAACGAAGATACCTGAAGAGGATGGGGCATCGGATGCCTTCTTCTTCAAGGACTCAAGATAAACCTTGCAGTTTCTTCGCCAGTGACCCTCCTTGCCACAGTGATGGCAAGTGCCTTTTGGTGTCTTTTCAGTCTTTTTGGCCTTTTTCTTCTTTCCTTTATTCTGTTCTTTGGCCTTCCTCTTAGAACCTTTCTTCGAGGAACCAACTAACAGTACCGTCTTTGATCCTGCTTTACAGAAGGCTCTACAGTCTTCAGCAGGTTGAGCAACTCAGGAATGGTAGTCTCCATTTGTTCATCCGATAGTTCATCACAAATTGTGAATAACTTTTGGGCAAACAATGCAGAATTAAGTCAATACTTAGTTCATGATCCATTGCAAAACCGAGTGTCTCAGTCGCTCAATGTACCCCAACATCTTTAACACAAACTGTGAAGCAGAAGTGCCTTCCTGCATCTTAGAGGTGAAGAGGAGTCTGGAGACCTCGAACCTTTCGGATCTCGCCTGCTCTTCAAAAACTCATGAAGATGGAAGATGATGGTATAAGCATCCATATGCTCATGCTGCTTTTGCAGCTCAGGTACCATAGGGCTAGCATGATGCAACTCGCAAGTTCAGAATCGGTCACATGTTTCTGATAGGCCACAACTGGTCTGGAGTTGCATTTTTGGAGGACGTTGGGAAGTGATTTTCAAGGACATAAGCAAGCTTCTCTGCCTTGAGGACTATCCTCAGGTTTCGAAGCCAGTCCATGAAGTTTGGCCCAGTCAGTTTATTGGTGTCCAAAATGGAACGCAAATTCAGAGAAGACATGATCGAGTGATTATCCTAGAAATACAAATTGAGCTTATGTGAGAAGATGATAAAAAATGATCAACATACATTAATTAAATCCTATTTATTTTCAAATTGAATAACCCTTTTTATCAATTCGGGAGATCGTAGGAACACCTCCAAATAGTTGATATCCAACCATAGATAAGAACAACCATGGCTGTGGCCATCAAGTTTTTTTTAGCTATGAAGGTAGGTAATTATACCGATTACATATCACATATATGTAACTATCACTTTATGCTATCAACTAATTGAATGTTTGCATAAATCATTGGTTGTTAACTCATTAACAAGTATGCATCATTATACATAGCACCCAACTGCACCTCTCTTTACATCGTCCTTGGTTGTGGCTACAACAAATCGATGCTCCAAGCTTAAGGCTGACCCATTAATCAAGAATAGTTTTAATATGGTTGGAGTCATTCAACAGTTTAGTCAGGCTTGGATGTGTCCAACAACCAAAACTAAGGATTGACCTCTGACTCCAACTATATTATCATAAACTAATTCCATGGTTTGAACATGTTGAGGTTCAAGCGGGCATGGATGTGTCCATCAACCTAAATGAGAAATAAAACTCCGGTTCTAACCATATTAATGGAAGGTGTTGGCCTTAATATTTTGTAAGGGGTTTTGGGTCTCATCCTTTCTTTTCAAAGCACATTCATGACATATAATTATGTCATGACTAACGATTTCCTTGATAAGTATGTATGAGACTTAATTTATCAGTCTCATTAATTGGATTAGGAACGGATTTCCTATCAATTTCATACTTTATTCAAGGAATTGTTTTGGGAAACAATTTCCTAAATTGTCATAATCAATTTCGGAAATAATATGTTTAAGACTTTGATTTCTCTAAATCAAATCTTATTAAATTAAGAGACAGATTCNACCTGAACCCGAGTCTAACTCAGACTCAGACTCAGAAGACGAAGAAGGAGATCGACCTAAGCTGGTCCGACTGGCCCGAAGCTACTATAAAGAATTGAAAACCAAACCAAAGACGGAAAACAAACCAAAGAAAAGACGAACCAGCTGAACCCGCAAATGACAAAAACAAGCCCAACGTGACTTCTACGAGTGCAGAAGAAAGGGCCACTACAAACAGAGTGTCGAACCTGAAGGAGACCAAGAAGACAAGAAGAAAGAAAGCACTCCAAGCAACCTGGGACGAATCTTCCTCAGAAGAAGAAGAAGAAGCACCCCAGTCAAACCTACTAGCCCTGACCGCCTCAGAAGAAGTCAGGACCGAGTCAGAGTCAGAACAGGATGACGGCAGACTAACCTTTTCAGAAGACAGCGAAATCAAGGTAAGTGGTTTCAATAGAAGTCAGTTAAATGAACTTATTTCGTATCTTTCTCGAGATTTGGCGAAAGCCAAACTCCGAGTCAAATCCCTCCGACAGGAAGTAAAACTCCTGAAAGAGGGAGCTGACTCTAAATCCTTAACCGAGAAAGTTCAAGAAGGAACTCCTACTCAAGTTGAAAAACTTAAGAAAGAAAACTCCTCCCTGAAAACTCAGGTTAAGGATCTTAGAGCAGCCTTAGAACGATTCACTTCTGGTTCCAAGGGTCTTGACATGATTCTTGGAAAACAGAAGTCCGTTTTAAATCGATCCGGACTTGGCTATAGAACCAAATCCCGACAAAGATCTTACTTTGCTGTACTGAATCAATCCAGAAGTAAAATTCAGGCATGGGTACCTAAACTGTACCTGAACAAACCAACTGGATCAAATCAGTATTGGATCCCCAAGGACAAGATTCACATCTTGCCTAATCATTACCTGGCTTAGTCCTAGGGGGAGCCAAATTGAAAAACTATATTTATTGTTAAATAGAATTTAATTCTTGACAATTTGCCTTGATTGATTGTTTATTTAAATTTCTGCAATTTACCATGCTTTAGACTTAGGAATGTTAGTTTAAGGACTGAACAAACTTAACTGAAACTTGACAACATAGTATTGGGTGGAGGTGAGATGATAGTACGTTAGGGAAACCAATTCTAATAAGATCAAGTACACTTGGTCTCTTTAGACTGTGAAACTAGCCGAAGCTACCGATCCAAAACCCAAACTAGTTAGACCAGAACTTTTCAAAGATTAATTTTGAAAATGAAATTTCATTAAACGACTTTGTCAAGGAAAGGGTTGATGATCCAATAAGGCTACGGCCAAAGAAGGCCTAGTGCCTCGCCAAGACCTGGAAGCCAATTTTTGAATTTCAAATTCAAATTACTTTTTGTCAATTCAAATCTAACACAAATTTTCAGTTAAGTATAGATTCAAACATTTCCTTTCAAAATAAATTTAACTGTTTTCAAAAATTAATTTAAGGTTTTCTAAATAAAAATTAATTTTACAAAATAATTTTACTTATCAAAATTTATCTCACAAAACCTATAAGGTTAACGTGGTTGAAAACCCTAGATTTGGGTGAGACAGACTAGGCAGTGAAACTCAATTTAAGCTATTCCTGACTCTAATTGGATCCAAATCAATAAAACTCTTTATGTGTAGGAACATAAAGATTTGTACCAATGGATGTTGGATAGTGGTTGCTTCAGACACATGACTGGAAATAAATTGAAGTTCACCAAACTCAAGTTCAAGAACCTAGGCTCAGTGGCATTTGGTAACAATGCTACACTCAAGGTAATTGGGTCAGGTAATATTGAACTAAAATCTAACTTTGTTATTAAGAAAGTTCTTTTGGTTGAAAACTTCAATTTTCACTTGCTTAGTATAAGTCAGTTATGTGATTCTGGTTATATAGTCACCTTCAACAATTCTAACTGCCTGATTAGAAATGTACAAGACTCAGAAATCATGCTTAAGGGCACTAGAAAAATAATGTATACACCATAAACCTTCCCCTAGTACCCAAATGTATGTTAACTCAGTTAGAACAATCAAATCTCTGGCATAGGAGACTAGGTCACACTAATCTGAGAACTATCTCAAAAGTCACCCAACTTGGCTTAATCAAAGGTATCCCCAAAATTAAAAACAATGAAAACCTAATATGTGAATCATGTAATCAAGGTAAACAAACCAAATCTAATCACAAACTAATCCAATCTGACCTAACTCAAACCACACTTGAGCTCCTGCACCTTGACCTATTTGATTCACATGGAGCCAAGTCACTAAGTGGGAACCGATACTGCTTAGTAATAGTTGATGATTACTCTAGGTTTCACCTGGGTTAGGTTTCTAAAAACCAAAGATGAAACCCTAAACCTATTTAATGAATTTTGTAATTAATTGAAAATCAAAATGATACTAAAATTAAAAGACTTAGGAGTGACCACGGGGGAGAATTTGAAAATCAACGGTTCGAGGAATTCTGTAAGGTAAATGGGTATTTACATGAATTTTTATGTCCTAGAACCCCCCAACAAAATGGGATAGTCGAAAGAAGGAATAGAACATTACAGGAAGCCGCTAGGGCTATGCTCAACGAATTTAACTTAGCAAACCAATATTGGGCAGAAGCGATTAGTACGGCTTGTTACATCCAAAATAGGGTTCTGATTAACAAACGACACAACAAAACACCCTATGAATTGTACTACCATAGACTCCCAAATCTACATTACCTAAGGGTCTTTGGATGCAAAGTCCATATCCTAAACACCAAAGACTATTTAGGGAAATTTCAGTCCAAGTCAACCCCAGGTATCTTCCTAGGATACTCAACCACAAGTAGAGCCTATAGAGTTTACAACAAACAAACTAAGAAAATTGAAGAAACAACAAATCTAATATTTGATGAAGAAATCAACTCAAAATATGATAATCCAGACCTAACCTCATCAAATTCTGATCAAGAAAATAATGAACAAACTATTAAACATTTAATTGAACCCTTAAACGAACTAACTATTGAACCAATTAATGAGTCAACTGAACCAATTATCGAACCAACAAATGAACCAGCCCAAGGAGTCGAATCAAATTGTGAACCAAACCAACCAGCCGGACCTGAGGCTGAACCAAGTTCTAGAAGAACCAAGAAACCCAGACTTAGTCACCCAACCGATCAAATTGTGGGTGATCCAACTCTAGGAGTCAAGACTAGATCCTCCTATAGAAACCTTAGTCAAATAGCTATGATATCAAAAATTGAACCCAAAACTATAGAGGAAGCCCTACCTGATCCTGATTGGATCATAGCTATGCAAGAAGAATTAGCTCAATTTGAGAGAAACCAAGTCTGGGAATTAGTACCTAAACCTGAGGGCAAATCCGTCATTGACACCAAGTGGGTCTTTAGGAATAAGCTAAATGATCAAGGAGAAATAGTCAGAAATAAAGCCCACTTAGTAGCGAAGGAATTCAACCAAGTAGAGGGATTAGATTACGATGAAACATATGCCCCAGTAGCTAGACTTGAGTCCATTAGAATGTTGTTAGCCTTTGCATCCCATAAAGGATTTAAGCTATATCAAATGGATGTAAAGTCAGCTTTCCTAAATGGATTCATTAAAGAAGAAGTTTATGTAGGACAACCCCCTGGGTTTGAGGACTTAGACAAACCTGACCACGTTTACAAACTAACTAAAGCACTATATGGACTAAAACAAGCACCTAGGGCCTGGTATGAACGTTTATCAACTTACTTAATCTCTAAAGAATTTAAACAAGGACAAATTGACTCAACCCTATTTATTAAAATCCTAGGAAAAGATATATTTATTGCCCAAATTTACGTAGATGACATAATCTTTGGGTCCACCAACTCAAACTTTCTAAAAGAATTTGTTAAAATAATGGAAAACGAATTTGAAATGAGCCTAGTTGGTGAACTTAACTTTTTCCTAGGCTTACAAATTAAACAAACTAGGGATGGAAACTATGTCCATCAATCCAAATATGCTAAAGAGTTAATAAAGAAATTCAAAATGAATAAATCTAAAAACATAAGTACCCCCATGGCCACTAATGCAAAAATAGATAGTGACCCTGATGGTAAACCAGTGGACCTTAAACTCTATAGAAGTATGATAGATAGCCTACTGTACCTTACAGCAAGCAGACCTGACATTCTTTTTGTTGTATGGATGTGTGCTAGATACCAAACCTGCGCTAAGGAAACACACTTAGCAGCCCTAAAAAGAATACTAAGATATGTAAAGGGCACCCTAAAGGTAGGGATTTGGTATCCTAGAACCTCAACCTTCAATTTGTCAGGATACTCGGATTCTGACTATACTGGTTGTAAATTAGATAGAAAGAGCACAAGTGGAAGCTGCCAATTGTTAGGAAATAGTCTAGTAAGTTGGTGCAGCAGAAAACAACACTGTGTAGCTTTGTCCACAACTGAAGCTGAGTATGTAGCCTTAGGAGAGTGTGTAGCACAACTTTTATGGATGATGCACACTCTTAAGGACTTCCAGCTTAACTACACCCAAACACAAGTATTTATTGACAATATAAGTTCAATTAATCTAACTAAAAATCCAATCCAACATTCCAGAACCAAACACATAGAAGTCAAACATCACTTTGTAAGAGACCATGTAGCCAGGGGTGAAATAGTACTTAAGCATATAGACTCTAAATCCAACCTAGTTGATATACTCACAAAACCCTTACCTGAGTCTGAGTTCAGCTCACTAAGAAGGCAGTTAGGATTGTGCTCTGTAGAATAGGTTAACTCTACTTTTTAATTTCTTACTGTTTTACTTGATTTAAAAATCAGTTTCTAAAAGAACTTGAAAAACTGTTTTATTTAATTTCAAAATCAGTTTTTTTTTAAATTTTTTTCTTAGTTTTATTTCAAAACTACCCCCTCTCAAAACTAGGGCTTTTTCGCAAATGGACTTAGCCTAGGCCCTAACCCTAGAACTGCATGCACCTATAGAGTTAGAAGCTAGCATCTCACAAGCACCTTAGGGTACTTTTTGAGTGATAACCTAGAAAGGGTTGAGATGCTTAGGTCTTTGCCTTAATTCAAGATGCTTTAAGTCAGTGCATCTGCAGTAATTGGGGCACTAAATATAACTTACACAGCAATCAAGTTAAGTGTCAAGATTAGAAAATCGAACTTGAACAAAAACACTTAACTTGACTAACCCTAGCAAAAACTACTGTTTATAACAGTTAGTAAGTAGCTAATTGGGTTAGACAGGTCCCTACAAGAGAAAATTAACTGATTTGGTTTAAGTCTTATCATGAATTGGTTCAGTACAGCAAAATCATGCAAATATTTTCCATTATGAAAGTTATTTCCATTATGCAATTTAATTTCTGGTCTATTTATCTTTTTGATATATGGCAAAGGGGGAGAGATAAGAAAGGAGAGAATTTAAAATTTCCTTTTTGTATTTTTCTCTCGAAATTTCAAAATCTATAAATTTTCTTTTTAGAATATTTTTCTCTTGAAATTTCAAAATCTATCCTTTATTCAGAAAGTACTTAACTAAGCTTTTCAAAGTACTTAAGCTTTTCAAAACTTTCCTAGTACTTAAGCTTGTCAAAAATTTTCTCACTTAAGCTTTTCAAAGTACTTAAGCTTTTCAAAACTTTCCTAGTACTTAAGCTTGTCAAAAAATTTCTCACTTAAGCTTTTCAAAGTACTTAAGCTTTTCAAAACTTTCCTAGTACTTAAGCTTGTCAAAAAATTTCTCACTTAAGCTTTTCAAAGTACTTAAGCTTTTCAAAACTTTCCTAATACTTAAGCTTGTCAAAAATTTTCTCACTTAAGCTTTTCAAAGTACTTAAGCTTTTCAAAACTTTCCTAGTACTTAAGCTTGTCAAAAATTTTCTCACTTAAGCTTTTCAAAGTACAAAGTACTTAAGCTTTTCAAAACTTTCCTAGTACTTAAGCTTGTCAAAAAATTTCTCACTTAAGCTTTTCAAAGTACTTAAGCGTTTCAAAACTTTCCTAGCACTTAAGCTTGTCAAAAATTTTCCTAGTACTTAAGCTTGTTAAAAAAATTTCTTACTTAAGCTTGTCAAAACTTTTTAAAGTACTTAAACTTTTCAAAACTTTTCAAAAGTACTTAAGTTTTTCAGAAAAACTTTAGCTTTTCAGAAGTACTAAGGTTTGTGTTAACTTCACGAAGTACTTTAAAGCTTAGAGTTTTTCAAAACTATTTTTGAAGTACCATAAACTTAAAACTTTTAATTTGTTGGTACTCAAACTAAAGTTTGAAAATCCTTCTTAAACTTAAGTTTTCAAAGTCGTCTAAATAAACTTAAGCTTTCAAAATTTACTAAGTATTTGAACTCAAAAATTCTCTACAAGTATAATTTTTTTTCTAAGTAAAAATCCAAACTTTAAACTTAGAACTTAGTGTCGAAAACCCCACGAAAAATCTACGGGGAGATTCCTTCCAGGGGGAGGGAACAAAAGGTAATTTTTGTATGCCTTGATTAAACTTAACTTTTTGAACCAGGGTTGCCATAAATCAAAAAGGGGGAGATTGTTGGTGCATAAAGCACCCAAGTCGAACCTGAGTTTTGATAATGGCAACAGGGCTCAAAAGATAAGTCTTACTTGCTATCTAACATGTTACTCTAGTATACAGGGTAAAAAGCCCTAGAGAAGGAATGCTAGGCACTGGCGAAGGAATGCCAGGGTAAAAAGCCCTAGCAAAGGACTGCTAGGCACTGGCGAAGGAATGCCAGGGTACTGAAGCCCTAGCGAAGGACTGCTAGGCGCCAGGCAAAGGACAGCTTGGGACTGAAGCACTAGCGAAGGAATGCTAGGCACCGGGCGAAGGACAGCTCGGTATCCAAGACCTGACAAAGGACCGCCAGACAAAAGTCCAACCAGAGGAGCGGTTGGCATCAGGTACATTCTCCCGAGAGGAGTAGGTGAGGACGCATTCCCCGTCGAGGGAACAGTAGGCGTCGGTTCGACCTAGGGCTCCATTTTGGGAGGCCCAAAGTCAGAACCAAGATAGCTGAGGCTGTATAAACTAACTTCTTATTTACTTCATGGTGTTTTGGACTAACCCTGGATGCAGGACCGAAGGAACGAGTGTCTGCAGCTCAGAGAGCCTCAAAGGAGTGAGGCAACAGCTGACCAGGGCGCCCGGAGTGTCCCGGGCGCCCCCAAGGTGAACCCAAAACAGTCGAAGAAAAGAACTGCTTCTGCAGCTACTGGGCGGGGCGCCCCCGTGCTCCCGGGCGCCCCCACTGCTCCCGGGCGTCCCGGATGGTGCGGGCGCCCCCAGGGCAAGTAGTCGAAGCAGCTCCAGCGAAGCCAGGAGGATAAGAGTCTGACCTGGTCAATGCGGGCGCCCCCAGCGTCCCGGGCGCCCCGGTCAAAGCTTGATCCCGAGTTTTAAGATATCAGAGCTGACCGAGAAGGATCTGAATCGACTGACATGTGGGGGGGGCCCCGACGTCTCAGGCGCCCCCAGGTGCTATAAAAGGACCCTCGAACCAAGGCTTCAGAACAACGAATTCTTTCAACGCTTCTATGCTCTTCTGCTCCCGCGCTCTGCTCCGACAACCTCCCGACTCAAGATACAAGCGCCGACGACGTCCTACTGCTCCAGAAAAAGTAATCTACATCGGACGTCGGTAAAAAGAAGAGCTCAATTTCAGTACTGTACTTAAATTATAATTCCATTTCTGTAACTGTTTTTTACGCGATTATAGTATTGCCCGCAGTAAACGGTCAACGACCGTGGGCCTTGGAGTAGGAGTTGACCTAGGCTCTGAACCAAGTAAAAATATCTGTGTTTGCGTGTTTTTATTTTTAACGACCGTGTTTTTATTTTTACGCGATTATAGTATTGCGCCAAGTTGTTATCTGCCTGCTTTGATTGCCTGGGGCAGCAAAACGTCTGCCTGCTGGCTCCTATTGCTATCTCATCCTGCCTCCTTGCTTCGTCGTAGGGTTGGCCATTACTCATGACCCTTCTACCAACGGCTGTGATTAACTGCTGCTCCTTATATAGACTTCAACGACTACCTCCTACGCCGTCGCTGTTTTCTCTCCCCTTTCAGTCACCTTCCTCCCCTTTCCTTCAACCACCTTCTCCAGTGTCCCGGTTCCCTTTCCAGGATGTTGGGTAACTTTTTAGCAATGGTGGCCACCGAGAGGGAGGCTGCATTCGAGGCGTTAATGGCAGCTATGCTCTCGGAGCCGGCCATCGTTTCCCCCGATAACACTCCACCGACTACTCTAGCATCTTCCTCTCCGGTGCCCAGTCCGACCGCCGCTTCTTCTGCAAATAAGGGCGGGGCCTTAGAGAAGGAAGCGCTGGACTCTGAAGTTGAGTTTTTGGCCTCGGATCCTTCCACCTTGGAGCCCCGTCGCCCGCAGAATCAACCGCGGGCCTGCTCAACTTCCTTTGGAACTATGACCTGTTAGTGATATGAGAGAAGTGTCCTAAGGCAATCGCCTTATGATTGTAAACATTTATTTTAATAAATGATAATTCACTATTTGAGTATACATGTTTGTGATTTGATTGGGATCTTAAACTCATCTACTGAATGTCCACAATACAACTCACAGCATAAGAGAATTTGTGATGGGATCACAACTAGTGATTATCTCTAAATGTGCAAATGTGAAGTATTGAAAATATCCCTAGTCGATGAATTGATAAATACGGACACTATCAATTCTGTTGAGACTAGCATGGGTTATTCTCTAATCACCTGATTCTCACTGGCTGGCGACATTGGGATGTCCGGAGATAAACATGGATGCTAGTTAAGGGAACTAGTTCATTGGAGTGACTAGCTGTAAGACTTCATATGGTTATCTATATAGATATGTCAATGAAGTTCATACTGCGGCTTAAGTGCGATGTTCCTTTGACTTGCAGTGTTCAAGTCATCTTGGTCATGGAGACTTATACTTTAACATCTTAAGCAAGCATCTCCAAGGAGGTGTGGACCCAGGATGATTGGGTATAAGCCGAAGTGCCCGAAGATGTTTGAACAGCCTACAAAGGATTCACCACTCCTTGCGAAGAGATGTATACCCAGGCCTATCGTCGGATTGTTACTCAAAGCCTCTAGCCAAAGCATATCATGTATAGAGTGCGAGTCTCTAAAATACATGAGAGTAATTAGAAATCCAAAGGACGAGAAAGACATTACTTGGGCTAGGTGTGACGTAGTCAGTCTAGTGGGGACTGACACAAACAGACCATGTCCTGAACCAAGTGGGTATAAGATGGTGAAGGGAATGAAGCACGATTCATTAGAGCTGCTGAAGGATTTCGGAATTCTTTCTGAGGTCAACCGTTGATCTTTCGATTAATTGGGGGTCATGATGTACTACTAGGTGTCACTCATGATCGTTCTATAATTAGTTGATTATAGACGGCCAACATAAATCGAAAGCTTATTTAGTCACACGCACTACGAGTAATCCAAGGGATTTAAAATGAGTTGAAAATTGGATTTTCTAATCAAGAGAAATAAGTCGAATCTGAATTTATCAGAGGCGCATTGGAAGCTAAAAATGGCTAAGTCTTTTGAAGACTTATTGGGCGAATTAAATGAGTTTAATTCGCGATCAGTTCGGCTCGGTTTGGCCGGCCAAAGAGGGTGCCAAACCCCTTTGTAGTGGCCGACCATTAATAAGGGGATAAACCAATTTAATTGGTTTAATTAATAAAATAAATCTAGCGCGATTTGTTATGGATAAATAAATTTGTATAAAGAAATTTATATAAATAAATTTATAGAAATTTATTCCTTTTATGGAAGTTAAAATAATCCATGAATTGATTTATTTTAATTTTATAAAATCAATTATGAATTGATTTTTCCATAATAAGAAAATTTATAAATTTCTTATATAATTTATTCCATAATTAAAGGAGAGGAGAATTTGTTTTATTATAAAGTTAGTTATAATAAAACTAGGCTTAACGGAATAAGTCATAAGAAACTTTATAAGATAAATTTCTTATGATAACTAATTCCGTTAATTCCGTTAAAAGAGAGACTTGGTAAGGGAGAAGCCACTATATAAAGGAACCAAAGGCAAGCCTTGAATTCCAATCGATATAGAGCCTTCAAGAGATTAACTCTCTCCCTCTCTCTCTTATTCTCTTCCCTTCCTTTCTCCTTCCCACCTAGGACCGGCGCCCCCTTGGGCATCCTAGGGCCGGCGCCCTTCCTTGAGAGCTAGGGCCGGCGCCCTTCCTTGAGAGCTAGGGCCGGCGCTCCATTCAATCCAAGAGGTTGCCGTGAGCTATCAACACGAAGGAGAAGCCAACCAAGAAGAAGAAGAAGCGGATCACATCTCCTTCCTTCTCGGAATTTTGATTCCGTTAACTTGTTGGTTAGTTTCTTATTTTCTCTCTTGATCTTCTAGTTGTGCCTTTAGAGAATCTAGTAGTTCTCATCGGCACAAAACTCGTGACTTTGCGAAGTCATCCCGAAGAGAACTCGGCGTGGACGCGAATAGAGGTGAAGCTTTCAAGGGACGCTACGGTTGGATCTCGTCCCTTTCTTCGAGTTACGCGAGGTACTTAGTAAATTAGTTTACTTTTCCGCAAACTTTTATTTTATGATCATGTCCACACACCATAAGATTGCATGCTAGATACGTGGTTAGAATAATTTGAAGAAATTATTTTATGCTAATTCTTCCGCTGCACGTAAAAATTTAGAATTTTACGAACCCGTATCCTTGTCAACATGCACCCGGTCCCAACATGGCCGCCTTCCCTCGAAAAACTCCCTCTCCTTCTTCTGCGGCGAACCTGCCTGCCTTGCCGGCGTCCGCTTCTGTTGTCCCTGCTTCTTCCGCCGCAGGAGATACCTTGCCAGCATCTCCTTTGACTCAGGCCATTTCTTCGAGCGGGCAGACGAGCAAACCTCGTCCTTTCCTTCTGCCTAGGATTCCCGCTTCCATGGTGTCTACGTCGTCCGTCCCCGTCCCTTCTGCTTCGGGGACTCTACGTCCAGTAATCCCTCTTGTCCCGGCCGACTCATCCGGCATACCGTCCGCTATCCCCCTTCCTTCTCTTCCCGAGGGGACCCTGGGTCCTGACCCGATACATCTCATCCTGCCTTCGCGAGCAGATCCTCATGCCTCTTACGAGGTTCCGGACTCTGAGCCGCTAGGATCTGCTCGAGTAGTTTATCTGCATGCCCCCTTGAGCGACCATCTATATCAAGGTCTGTGGTCTTTTGATCGTCAAGACCCCATTGCCAGAATCAATAGCCTTGTAGCGGATGCTTGTCAGGCATATCTCTCTGCTGGCTCTTGCTTGCTCAATTTTTTCCTGGCTAACCCTTCGCCTCCTTTGCAGTTAACTGGCGCATTATATGACATGGGCATTTCCTTCAATGCCAGACTCAGTCTCTTCGGCAGTCAGAATCCCAGAGGGAGGCGTTGGAAACTCAGCTTCACTGCACGTAGCCGCAACTAGGCGAAGAGGCCTGGAATACACAGCGATCTGAGAACGCGTCCCTTCATGGACGTGTTGCTTACACCGAGGCGCAGCTTCAGGGACATTTGGAGGAGCTGGGCACAGCTCAGGCCTTTGCTGCCCAACTGCGGCAACAAATCGCCTACATGGAGCGAGGCGAACGTCAGGCTCAGATTCAGGAACTACAAGCCCGCTCGGACCTGGCCAAAGCCAAGGTGGATCTCCAGGAGATCGACCAGTCGGCCGCTACGCTGCGTGCCAATCTGAAGGCTAAGGAGGAGGAACTAGCCGCCTGCCAAAGCGACCTATTGCGAGTGTGCCAGTGTAACGATGTTCTGGAGGCCAAGCTACAGGCGATTTACAAGGGGCGTGAGAAGAGGCAAGGTCGGACCTCATCGTAATCTTCTACGCCTAAGTCGCGACTGCACCGTACTTTTTCCTATTTTCTGGAGTAGGCGAATTCCAAGTTGTTTATGATAAATGCTATTTTCCCTTTCCCTTGTCCTCGTGCTCACATGCTTATGCCCATGTATATTTGGTACGAGGGCACAATCGACCCGCATGGGCGAAGGCATGCTCATCCGCCCCTTTTGGGCTAGCGAGCGCCCTCCCTACTAGAGTTGTTGTGTGCGTCGGTCAATTGGGTATTTATGCGTAGGTAACATTCCCTTAGAGCCCCCGACTCGGGTGGGCACAAAGGAAATCTTGAGTCCGTGGCAATCCCAGGAACCATCCGGAAGTGGAGGAAACACGTTTGATCAAGAAGCCAGGTTGCCGTAGTCGTGAAGACCTAGCTACCTTTAGCCCGAATATGGGCCCGGGAGGGGGGGGGACGCTTGATTTAGACACTGCCCTTGGATCAGGAACCTAGCTAGGAGCTGACCCAGCTTTCGCCGAGTCAGTAAGGCAGGCATGAGACTACCTGACTGAAGCTTCCAAGGGTGGAAATCACTGCAAACCCGGCCGAGAGACGACTTTGGGGGGTAGGGTTCGTGCGGAGCGAGAGTGTGGCCGCCCGGTCGGGTGACCTCTCGGGAAGCGTGGGTCACCACGCCTCCGACCGAGAGTCGATCCGAGGAAAGGCTCGCATGGAGCGAGAAAATAGCTGCCGCCCGGTCGGGTGATCTCTCAGGAAGCATGGGTCACCATGCATCCGACTGAGACCCGATCTGTGGAAAAGGCTCGCGTAGAGCGAGAATAGGGCCGCCCTGTCGGGTGACCTCTCGGGGAGCGTGGGCCACCACGCCCCCGTCTGAGAGCCGATCCGAGGGAAAGGCTCGCATGGAGCGAGAATAGGGCCGTCCGGTCAAGTGATCTCTCGGGGAGCGTGGGCCACCACGCCTCCGACCGAGAGCCGATCCGAGGGAAAGCCTCGCGTGGAGCGAGAATATAGTTGCCGCCCGGTCGGGTGATCTCTCAGGAAGCATGGGTCACCATGCGTCTGGCTGAGAGCCGATCCGCGGAAAAGGCTCGCGTGGAGCGAGAATAGGGCCGCCCCGTGGGGTGATCTCTCGGTGAGCATGGGCCACCACGCCCCCGACCAAGAGCTGATCTGAGAAAAAGGCTCGCATGGAGCGAGAATAGGGCCGCCCGGTCGAGTGATCTCTCGGGGAGCGTGAGCCACCACGCCTCCGACCGAGAGTCGATCCGAGGGAAAGGCTCGTGTGGAGCGAGAATATAGATGCCGCCTGGTCGGGTGATCTCTCAGGAAGCATGGGTCACCATGCATCCGGATGAGAGCCGATCCGCGGAAAAGGCTCACATGGAGCGAGAATAGGGCCGCTCGGTCAGGTGATCTCTCGGGGAGCATGGGCCACCACGCCTCCGACCGAGAGCCAATCCAAGGGAAAGGCTCGCGTGGAGCGAGAATAGGGCCGCCCGGTCAGGTGATCTCTCGGGGAGCGTGGGCCACCACACTCCCGATCGAGAGCCGATCCGAGGGAAAGGCTCGCATAGAGCGAGAATAGGGCCGCCCGGTCGGGTGATCTCTCGGGGTGCGTGGGCCACCACGCCTCCGACCAAGAGCTGATCCGAGGGAAAGACTCGCGTGGAGCGAGAATATAGCTGCCGCCCGGTCGGGTGATCTCTCAGGAAGCATGGGTCACCATGCGTCCGGCTGACAGCCGATCCGCGGAAAAGGCTCGCATGGAGCGAGAATAGGGACGCCCAGTCGGGTGATCTCTCGGGGAGCGTGGGCCACCACGCCTCCGACCGAGAGCCGATCCGAGGAAAGGCTCGCGTGGAGCGAGAATTAGCTGCCGCCCGGTCGGGTGATCTATCAGGAAGCATGGGTCACCATGCATCCGGCTGAGAGCCGATCCGCGGAAAAGGCTCGCGTGGAGCGAGAATAGGGCCGCCCTGTCTGGTGATCTCTCGAGGAGCGTGGGCCACCACGCCCCCGACCAAGAGCCGATCTGAGGGAAAGGCTCGCATGGAGCAAGAATAGGGCCGCCCGGTCGAGTGATCTCTCAGGGAACGTGGTCCACCACGCCTCCGACCGAGAGTCGATCCGAGGGAAAGGCTCGCGTGGAGCGAGAATATAGCTACCACCCGGTCGGGTGATCTCTCAGGAAGCATGGGTCACCATGCGTCCTGTTGAGAGCCGATCCGCGGAAATGGCTCGTATGGAGCGAGAATAGGGCCACTCGGTCGGGTGATCTCTCGAGGAGCGTGGGCCACCATGCCTCTGACCGAGAGCCAATCCGAGGGAAAGGCTCGCGTGGAGCGAGAATAGGGCCGCCCGGTCGGGTGATCTCTCGGGGAGCGTCGGCCTCCACGCCCCCGACCGAGAGCCGATCCGAGGGAAAGGCTCGCATAGAGCGAGAATAGGGCCGCCCGGTCGGGTGATCTCTCGGGGAGCGTGGGTCACCATGCCTCCGACCGAGAGCCGATCCGAGGGAAAGGCTCGCGTAGAGCGAGAATATAGCTACCGCCCGATTGGGTGATCTCTCAGGAAGCATGGGTCACCATGTGTCCGGCTGAGAGCCGATCCGCGGAAAAGGCTCCCATGGAGCGAGAATAGGGCCGCCCGGTCGGGTGATCTCTCTGGGAGCGTGGCCCACCACACCTCCGACCGAGAGCCGATCCGAGGGAAAGGCTCACATGGAGCGAGAATAGGGCCGCCCGGTTGGGTGATCTCTCGGGGAGCGTGGGCCACCACGCCTCCCACCGAGAACCGATCCGAGGGTTATGGGGCATCCTAGTCGTCGGAGACATCGCAAGGAGCGTGGATCGCCACGCGTCTGCTGAGAGCCGCGCCGAGGCTTCCCGGTCATTAGAGACATCCTAGGGAGCGTGGATCGCCATGCGTCCGCTGAGAGCCGCGCCGAGGCTTCCCGGTCGTCGGAGTCATCTCAGGGAGCGTGGATCACCACACGTCTGCTGAGAGCCGCGCCGAGGATTCCCGGTCGTCGAAGACATCCCAGGGAGCGTGGATCGCCACGCGTTTGCTGAGAGCCGCGCCGAGGCTTCCTGGTCGTCGGAGACATCCCAGGGAGCGTGGATCGCCACGCGTCCGCTGAGTGCCGCGCCGAGGCTTCCCGGTCGTCGGAGACATCCCAGGGAGCGTGGATCTCCATGCGTCCTCTGAGAGCCGCGCCAAGGCTTCTCGGTCGAGGTCATATCTATTAGAACTCGGATGGCTAGAGAGGGGGGGTGAATATTGCCAATCACTTGAACTTTAGCACTTATCAAAATTCTGCACTTAAACCGTTTAGTAGCACAGCGGAAAGAATAGAAACATAGTATGCAGAAAACTAGAACCCTAAGCTAAGCACAAATGCAAGACGCTAACAAGAGGGTTTACAAGGTTCAGAGATAACTTGCCCCTACTCCTTGGCGTGCCCTTAAGGTGGGCCCCTTGATTGTCGACAGATCAAGCCCCGGAACATCTGGATAGAAAGCAACCTCCTTCTCGGTGGAGTAACCTCCCCCACAGCGTTCCAATCAAGGATATAGTTTTAAGCACAATGAAACACAAGAAAGATCTTACTTGGCACTTAGCACAGACAAGAACACAGCAAGCTTCTTCCAAGCTCCACCCAACGACGATCTCACGCAAGAACCCTTTCTTCGTGTCTTCTCGCTGTTGGACTCAAAGCCTCTTGTTCCTTCCTCCAAGTGCTCAAGCAAGGGATGGTTGCTTCAGAGATCACAGTAGCTTGGTCAAGAGAAGATGGACCAGCAAAGAGCACAAGCACAGTATGGAGAAAGCAATCGCGCAGCAAGAACTCAAGCCTCAAAGTTGTTCCACCGAACACTCCACTACGCCTTTTGTTTCTCCACTTGCGCAAGGTGACACCATCTCACTGCAGCCTCCAGCTGCTCACCTGCAACCACCAGCCACCACTGAGCTCTTCTGGACTCCCTGAGCTCCCCTCAGACCAGCCCCAGACAGCAGCTCCAGCCAGCGCCAGCGCCCGTTGTAACCTGAGAAGGAAAACAGACAAACCTGCTCCAAGGAAAGGCCTCCATTGACTCTCCTTGAGTGTTTGAATCCTTCCCTGTCGCCTGCAGCTTAATCAGAACATTAGAACAACATATCACTCAGTAAATCAAGAATCAGAGATCAAATGCAGAGAATCAGATACGGTCACACGCGATCAGAGCGTCTGACAGTGCAATTTGAATTAAAGTGATCGGTCACCGGACCGATCTAGGGCTCGTGGGTCGGTCACCAGACCGATCCACCGCTTTGCTGGGACTCCCAGCTCTCGCGGTGACACAAGCCTGATCGGTCTCTAGACCGATCAGAGTGAATTCTGATCGATCACCAGACCGATCAGATGGCTCCCTGACCGATCAGGCTCTAGCCTGATCGGTTATAAGACGGAGTCCGCGACCCTTGATCGTTCACTTGAACGGTCTGAACAGTGATCCTGATCGGTCACCAGACCGTTCAGGAGCTGATCAGTGGGGGAACTCAACTCACTGAGTGCTTCCTGATCGGTCACCAAACCGATCAGAAGCAAGGCAGTGAGGAAGCTGCCTGCTCCCTAATCGGTCACCAGACCGATCAGGAGCCAAGCAACAAGGCAACGGCCTGCTCCCTGATCGGTCACCGGACCGATCAGGAGCCACATAGTAGGTTTCCAACCTCACTGTGCGCTCCCTAATCGGTCACCAGTCCGATCAATCATCACTGGATCGGTCACCGGACCGATCCACGAAGGAGCAGTGTGCCAACTTCCCTGATCGGTCACCAGACCGATCCAGGGACTCAAACCTAGCCCTCCAAGCTAGGATTTCATCCACCTTAGCCCTTCAAGCTAAGGATTTTTCACCTAACCCTCCAAGTTGGAAATTTTCACCTAACCCTCCAAGTTAGGACTTTTCACCTAGCCCTCCAAGCTAGGACTTTTCACCCAACTCTTCCGAATTAGGACTTTTCCAGACCTAGCCCTCCAAGCTAGGACCTGACCCTCCAAGCCAGGACTTTTTCACCTAACCCTCCAAGTTAGGAATTTTCAGCTAACCCTCTAAGTTAGGACTTTTCAGCTAGCCCTCCAAGCTAGGACTTTTCACCCAACCCTTCCGAATTAGGACTTTTCCAACACCTAGCCCTCCAAGCTAGGATTTCCTCCACCTAACCCTCCAGGTTAGGATTTTCCAACACCTAGCTCTCCAAGCTAGGATTTTTCATACCATGCCTAATCCTCGATCAGGACTTAACCATAATCATAATCATCAACTTAAACTAAAATCGATGTCAACACCAAAACAACAATTAGGGTCAGACTGCATCAACAATCTCAGGGAGCGTGGGCCGCCACACGCCGCCTGAGAGCCTCGCCGAGGGAAATGAAGCAGCAACTATTTTTCAAGAAAGCCAGCCTTGAGATGCGCACAGAATAGATGAGATATATCCAGAATGCTAGATTTCCGACACGCAGAGGCACCCCAACGTGGCATTGCAAAACAGTGACTGTTAGTGAACCCACCGTGGATTTCCCCGGTCAGGCACTCCGACAGTCAAGTCAGTATCCGCATGCATAGTAGTGGAAACTGAATCGAAATGAGACAAGAGGTGCGAGGGCTCGCGCGCGCGTACCTGCGGTAGGGGGAGTGCCAAGCTTATATAACCGGGGGAGCTGACAACCCTTATCCGTACTGATGAGACAAGAGTATGATAGCTTTCAGCTCGTAGGGAGCACTTAGGAGCGGCTCGGCATGGCGCGGGGTGCTCGAGCAATACGAGAGTACTGGGTGCGCAGTACGAAAGTACTGGATGAGCGGACAGACCGCTAGGAATATCGGAGGTGAGTAAGGCATGAGAAACTCCTTTGGCAGGGTTGTACCCTGGGTATAATGATGTATGTGGGGGGGGTAGGGGCAAGATAGCCTGTACCCCGAGCGCCGACTAGCGGGTTCGAGTGTTGAGGACCGAGTCGGGTAATGGCTAGCGAGCATGGGCAGCCACGCGCCCGACTGGTAGATGGAAGCGCAGGGTACACCCTGAGTCGGGGGTTTGCCGAGGGATGTCAGTCTGATTCTGTCAGGTGTCTGGTCTCTGTGATGGTACGGGAGCGTGAGTCGGCACGTGTCCGACTGTGATGCCTGACCTAGCTCTAGGTCAGGGAGGGGCCATGGAGTGTGGGCGACTAAGCGTATGCTTAGTAGGATGATCGGTGGCTAGCTCGACATTGCCCTCCGGGGGGCCTCCGGACTCGGGAACTTACCCGGGGATTCGGTTGCTGATCTATCAGGTAAACTTTCCTGGCGCCAGGTTGGCTGGCGGGCTCGGCCTATGCACCCACCTGTAGGTAAGGCCGGGATCACTTCTTATCATGTCTAAGTATGTAGCTAAATCTTAAATATTATAGAGCTCATATTTTGTATATATGCAAAAGAGAAGGGAAAGAAAAGAGAAAAGAGGAAAGTGATGGAAGAACAAAAGAGAAAAAGTTAATTTTACAAAAAATTATAGAATAGGAAAAATATATATCGTCGATCAATATGAAAGTAATACACCCCTTTGAATTAATTCAAAAATTTATATACGTCCATATAAAGTCATAAATATTTTAAAAAATTAAAAGGACATCGCATTTTATAGTAATAGGAACCCTCCTTTTTTTTATTTTTAATTACAAAATCATTTCAACTCATTCATGTCTATAAATAGTCGTTACGATCTTAATTATAACCATTACCATTTGTATTTTATTATAATATGAATATTATTAGAAAAGATAAGTCTATATAATCAATAATAATTTAATATTGTTAAATTAGGCAATCATAATTCCTATAATATTATATTAATTATAATTTCTAACTCATATAACATATATATTATTGAAAATGTCAAATTTAAATTTAATATATACGATAGAATATAATAATATCAAATATTATATTTGAAGATATTATATTATTTGAAGATATTATATCATTTTATAAGCAGATTGATGAGATAAGACACCAATTTAGTTTATAATAAAAAAAAATGTCCCATTTAAATGATTCCGATAAGCTTCCGATTGATTTTTGTTCATAAATATTTTTTTTTCAAATTGTCACTTGTAAATTTACCATATCTATATTTAATTTTTACATATGAAAAATACCATTCAAACTTAAAATTTTATGAAAAATAAAATAGGATGAGCACACCTATCTATCTTAATATTTACACTTCTTTTTTTCAAATTTATATAAATATTTATTCTTTTGAATTTATAATCTATCTACAAAATATAACATGACCCTAAACAAAGTCCACATGTGAATGCCAAGTTGCCAACATGAAGTCGTATTTTTATTCTATAACTAAAGTGAATTTTATCTAAGTATTTATACAATTTTAATTTATTCAACCTTTTAAAAAAAAGTTAAATCTATTTTTTTAAAAAAAAATTTATTAAAATGTAATCTTATAAGAGCAAAAATCAAGGTGTCTTTTTTTCTCTCCCAATCAAGACCTTCTACTTAGAGTACTACTCAAAATGACATAATTATATCCAGTGTTATTTTCACTTTTATCTCACTTATTTTTTTTTTGTCTAACTCTTGAATGCATATTATTATAGTTACGGGTTCATAATCGGTAAAATTACAATAGTTATAATTTATAATTGTAGTGATTATAATTTCGTAGCTATTACAAGTATATAAGTTGTAGTTTATAGTTGCAGTAATTATGATTCGTAATTACTATAAGTATTATAATTGTAGCAGTTATAATTTTGTAGCAACTGTAATATTGAAAATAACTTTAATAAAGAGTATTAAAACTCTACAAATTTTCTGAAAAAAATTGAAACAATAATTTTTTAATCTAAAACTTGGCTGTTATGAATTACACTTGATAATAGATGTAGATATCTAAATGAATTTCTATTTGATATATTGTGCATTTTGCAATTCAACCTAAATAAAAAAATTATGGTCACTTAAAGCTTGCCTAATATTTATCTAGTAGCAATTACGATTTCATAGCTGCTATAATTATATAGCAGTTATAAAATTATAATTACTATAATTATGTAACAATTTTAAAATCATAACTTATAGAGCGCACAGTATGTTGACGGAAGAAATCGCTATAGGCTGCTACATGATTGGATCATCGGGTACCGATATCATCAATAGTGAAGTCGCCACGTGTCTCCGTCCCGCGATTTACCCTTGTTGACCGGTGGGGATTCTCGTTGAAGGCTGTGAGACAGGACCGGTCAGTCAAATAGATTAGTCGGGCATAAACCTGGATACCTTTTATAAAAAAAAAATCATAACTTATAATTGTATGGTAGCTCAATTATAATAGTTATGGTTTATAGCAGCTACAATATATCTCCTATTTAAAATTACATGGAAAATAAATATGAGAGATAATAATGAAAACAACGTAATAGAAAATAATTGATAATTGAATATAAGGTGAGGTATTTTTTTAATAAAAAATTGAAATGGACCGTCCTGATTTGAAAAAGTGACATCGATTATTTTTTTTCAATCTTATAATTCCATCTCACCTTAATTATAATATAATATGATATATGAAGCACTTAAAAATATATTTTTACTTACTAGTGAGTCCAACTGATAAGCATGAACTATCACTACAAAAATAATAAAGAATTACGATAGACTTTTTAAATAATCCATCGCTAATAGCGACGGATATATAGTATCTATCGCTAGAGTTGCGCGGCAAGTCAAACTCCTGAATTTAGCGACGGATAATTTAAATTATCCGTCGCTAGAATTTAGCGGCGGGTCAAACCCCTAAATATATTGACGGACTTGGTCAAACCCATCGCTAAACTGCGACGGACAAGTTAATCCGTCGCAATAATACTTAAAAAAGGCGACGACCCCTTTCCCCCACCGCCATGCGAACCCTAGCTCTCCCCTCTCGACAATTCTGCTCCGGCGATTCTCCTCCGGCGAACCCTTCTCCGATCCCAGGTACGCGAGCTAAGGCACATTTCCCGTATTTTCTCGTTTGTTTGTGCTTACGCGGCGGCGGCGTCTTCTCTGAGTAGCCACGGCGTCGCCTCGCGCGGCCAGCCGCGGGCTCGCGCGGCCAGCCGCGGGCTCGCACGGCCAGCTGCGGCCTTGCACTGCCAACCGCGGCCTCGCGTGGCCAGGCGGGGCCTCCCGCTGCCCCTCATGGGCAAGCGCGGCCGATCGCGGCCCAGCGGGGCGGCTCGGGGCCTGCTGCGGCTGTGCAGCGCCTGCTGCGGTCGACCGACGCATGTTGCGGCCGGCGACCCCTACTACGGTCGGTGACTACTGTGGCCGGTGGATTTAGCCATTTAATTAACTGATTAATTAATCAGTTAATTAGATATTGTGTAAATCATTTATCATTTAATTAATTTAGTTAATAATTTCCTTTGTTAAATTATTAATTGTGTAATTAATTGATCAAATATTTGATTAATTTTAGATTAATTGTTAAATCATTAATTGTGAAATTAATTGTTTGATTAATTAGATTAGTTGATTCATTAATTAGATCTTGTTTGATTAATTTTAGATTAATTGTTTGAATAATTAGATTAATTTGTTGATTAATTGTTTGAATTGTTTAAATTGTTTTATCTGAATTCAGATATAATGTATCCGAACAAGGCATGAATGTATAATAGGTTAGACAATGGATTTATCCGTGGGGAATTTTTTGCTAGAGTGGAAGAATTTGTTAACTTTGCAAAGTGTCGTCCTGAGTGTTTGAATGACACAGAGTTGAAGTGTCCATGTAATCAACGCAAATGTAGAAATACAGCTTTCCGTGATGAAGATACAGTGAAAACTCATATTGCCAGGTATGAGTTTGTTCCAGATTATTACAACTGGTATTGTCATGGAGAGCCGTATGTATATGAATTTGGTGGACCTTCTGTTGCATCATCATCGAACTCAATTGGACCAGAGACATCATATAACCCTGCTGATGTAATGCAATCAATGGTTTACAATGCAATGAATGCTTTTGATCAATCAAATGTAGAACAAGTACCTACTTCAGAAAATGTATGACATGCTAAAAGCTAGTGAAAGAGAATTATGGGAAGGTATTCCTTCTGGTCATTCTCAATTATCTGCTACTGCTAGATTATTGAATATGAAGGCATAACATCATTTCTCAGAACGATGTTATGATGACATATGTCAACTTATGTCAGAGTTCTTCCAACTGATAACTGCATGACTATATTTCTACAACACTAAAAAACTAATAAGAGACTTGGGTTTGCCAGTTGAGAAGATATATTGTTGTGTCAATAATTGCATGATCTTTTGGAACCAAGATAGTGAGTTGATGGAATGCAAAATCTGTAATCATCCTCGTTACAAGCATGGTGCTCGCATGATAAATCAGAAGAAGAAGAAAAATATTCCTTACAAAGTCATGTATTACTTTCCATTGACTGCTAGACACCAACGTTTGTATGCATCAGCAGCAACTGCAAGTCATATGATCTGGCATCAAAACCATGGACATGATGGAGACATTATGTGTCATCCTTGTGATTCCCCTGGATGGAAACATTTAGATTCAACATTTTCTTCCTTTGCTATGGAACCACGTAATGTAAGACTTGGACTTTCTGCAGATGGATTTCAGCCATTTGGAAGTTATGGACAACAATATTCATCATGGCCTGTTATCTTAACACCATACAACTTACCACCATGGATGTGCATGAAAGATGAATTTATGTTTCTTACTGTTTTAATTCCAGGTCCTCAAAATCCAAAAGGGAAAATAGATGTTTTTTTGCAACCTTTGATAGCTGAGCTGAAATATTTATGGAATATAGGTTCAGAGACGTATGATATTGCTACAAAGTCAAACTTTTTAATGCATGCAGCATTGTTATGGACTATTAGTGATTTTCCTGCTTACTCAATGTTATCAGGATGGAGCACAGCTGGAAAGTTAGCATGTCCACATTGTATGAGTCAGTCAGATGCATTTTCTTTGCCCTGCAGTGGCAAGATTTCTTGGTTTGATAATCATCGGAAATTTTTACCTCTTGATCATTCGTTCAGAAGAAATAAAAAACATTTCAAAAGGAATTAAGTAGTTAGGAAGCTACCTCCAGTTGGGATGTTAGGCGAAGAAGTGTTAAATGAAATTTATAGTTATAGATTTCTACCAGTATATCAGGATGATTCAGATGATATCAACAAGTATATTGTTAGAGTCAACAAATGTGGTTGGAGGAAAAGAAGTATTTTTTTGGAGTTTCCATATTGGAAATATTTACTCATTCGACATAATTTGGATGTTATGCATATTGAGAAAAATTTCTTTGATAACATCATTAATACTGTGTTGAATGTGCATGGGAAAACAAAAGATACAACAAAATCTCGTGAAGAATTGAAACAATTAGTGAGCAGGCCTGAGTTGCATCAGAATGAAACAACTGGTAAATATCCGAAGGCTTGTTATACATTGGACAAAAAAAAGTAAGCAAGCATTGTGTTCTTGGTTGAAAAATATAAAATTCCCAGATGGATATGCCTCAAATATGTCTCGTTCTGTGGATACGAATAGATTTAAAATGGTTGGAATGAAGAGTCATGTGTTCATGCAAAGATTAATTCCAATAGATTTTCAAGAATTACTTCCTAATAATGTTTGGCAAGTACTTACAGAATTAAGTCTTTTTTCAAATATCTGACTTCCAGAGTTGTTACGGTAGCAGATATGTTACGCCTTCAGACAGAGATTCCTTTAATACTATGTAAGCTTGAGTGAATATTTCCACCAAGTTTTTTTGATTCAATGGAGCATTTGCTTATTCATTTACCTAGCGAGGCACAGATTGGTGGTCTTGTACAATACAGATGGATGTATCCTTTTGAAAGGTTTCTTAGAAAATTAAAGAATAATGTGCGTAACAAAGCAAGAGTTGAGAGATCAATATGTAATGCATATCTGGTTGAAGAAGCAAGTTCATTTTGCTCCTATTACTTTGCTGAAAATGTGAAAACCAGACATCGAAAGTGTCCACGCAATCAAGATGACATTCCATCAGTTGACCCAGACATTTATTCTATTTTCAAGTATCATGGAAGAGCAATGGGTTCAACTCTATCTAGACGGTTAAATGACAGAGAATATCATGCCTCCAGGACATATATCCTCTTAAACTGTGAAGATGTCAAACCATACCTAAGGTATTATCTCTTGTTGTAATGAAATTAATATTCCATAATATAATCAAATTTCTGGTATGATATCAAATGAACTTATATGCCAGGTTATACCAACAACAGTTGTACATTCAAAATCCATCGATAAGTGCAAATGAGCTAGATTAAAAGATAGAAGATGAATCTGCATTTTGGTTTCGAATATATGTAAGTGAGTTAAAATGCATTTTTTGTTTATAATTCTTGATTACTTATTAATCTAATTTGATCAACCACCACTATTATAGGTCAATGATGACAGAATTTCAAATGTAGAAGACGAAAGAATTTAAAATCTCGCATTTGGACCTCTTCATACTGTGACAGTCTACTCGGGTTATTACGTGAATGGATATAGATTTCATGTGGGCCAACGTGATTCAGGGATGGTAACGTATAATTCTGGCATCAGTGTCAAAGGATCAACAAACAATAATGATACTGAATTTGACTATTATGGCAAGCTAGAGGAAATTATCGAAGTTGAATACCCAACGTTACCTTTCAAAAGATGTGTATTATTCAGGTGTTCTTGGTGTTGAGGCAATCTGTGGTCCGGAGTGACCAAGTGTTTTGATGTTTGGGCAAAGGGTTTAAGTTAGGTTTACCCTTGTTATCTCATATGTGTATGTTGAGTGTGCAGGTTGTACAGGTTACACATATAGACTTGACTGGACGGCCTCGGTACGGTGAAGGGTGACATGGAGACAAGCTGGAGGCTTGTGTGCACCCGAGGGACCTTGGAGAGTAGGGACGATGAGCTGATGGGCGCGGACTTCGAGGCATGCATGAAGGATGACATGGAGGCAAGCTGGAGGCTTGCATGCATCCGAGGGATGGGAGCTGATAGACCTAAAATAAACTGTCACGAATGTGGGTCCTCCAAATTTAGATATTTATAAAATGTGCTGGAAACCCTTTTTGCAATCAAGAATAAAAGCGTAGTAAAGGGGCCACAGGTCGTATTTTTCTCAGGGCTTGTTGATGTTGTGTTTGATTCGAACTTGTATTTATGTGTCGTTTGTGAATTTCGGGTTTCAAATCAATTTTGGGTTTTGGGTTACAATTGGAAACGAAATCGCAATAAAAAGGAGAGAACTCAACTCAATGAATCAAACAAACAATAGCAAGTTATAACTCAACCAATAAGGAAATTACTCTAACCATTCAAATGGAATGTAAGCAAGCTGTTAAGTTCTCAATTCTGAATGTTCAAGAAAGATCAATAATTGCAGAAATGAATCACCATTCAAAACTGAATCTCCACTTGGTACAACAGGCAGTAATAAAATCTGAAATGCAGGGAAGAATTTGGAACTCAAAGCAATCCAAATGTTAAGCAAGCTGTACCCATTTTAGGATTTTCAATTGATACAAATGCAGAGTTTTGCTTCAGAGTTTGCAATTCAAAACAATTAAATTGCTAAGCAATCTATATACAAATTGATACACAGTTAGTATCGAAACCTTATTTGATTCAAGATTCAGAAACTCAACCCGAAATGCAGAGGTAAAGCTGGAAATTCAGACTCAAGTAGCTGTAAAATAATCTGTTTTCATACTCAACAGCTCACTTAAGGGTTGTTTAAATTATACACAATCAATGTTGCAACTGAACTCAATGGCAAACAATGGAATCAAATTTCAGAATTGAAGTTGCAGTGTTTGCAGAATGAAGTTCAAACTTTTCAGAGATAGAATGCTACAACACACTTGATAAAAAGTCACGCAAAGCAATTGAAATCTAATGCCCGAAACTATCTTCAAGAATGCTCAACTGAGGTTTGCAGAAATGAAACTGACCAATTCAGAAATGATTGAACAAAAGAGACAAATGCAAGAATTTCATAATGATGACTGCAGAATTTTGGTGTGCAGAGTTTAACTGATCTAGCAAAAACCAACTGACATGCGAGAATGGATGATGACTTCAAGAATCGACTCAATGCAAGTGGAATTGCAGCTAGCTGCAATGTTCAGAAATAAACAGAGACAGAAATGGATTAGGGAATTCAGAATCTGCCGAATGCCATTGGAAGCTGGAATCTAGTGCAATAGCTTGCTGAAAGGTAAGTTTACTGGATTCCAATCAATGTTTACTCTTTTCTTGATACAAGGGCAGGTTCTATCAGCTTGATACTTAGAACAGGAACTGAATTGCAGAAGATTTGAAACTGAATTTCAGAAACAATGGATGTGCAGAAATTTGAAACTAAAAACAGGGGAACAATGAATTCAGGAACTCACAAAGAAACTTAGATCAATTGCACCAAACTAATATCAAAAACGATTTGGAATTGAACTAAACTAACTGATATGAAATGCAGGAACTAAAAGCTAATATGCAGAATGAAGAAAAAAAACTGATACTCTGGAAAGGAATGGCACGCAACAGATTAAAGGAATTGCAGAAATTAAACTATGCGAAGCAAGCTAAAATTAACTCAATTGTTCACTAGCAAACAAATAAATCTACTTAACTTGTAGAATTGAAACTAATTTAAGCAGAAGCAATTAAGTAAACGAAACTGAGCAGCTGATACAAAAAATTCAGAAACAAAACACTACAGAATTCAAAAATTACAGCTAGAAACATGAATTAACTAAGAAATCTAAACCCCAATCGCTCCATTAGCTCAAAGTCTCCTTGTTCGTCACGCAAGGGCTGGCCTCGAACCCCTAAGCTCAGCAATTCACTGGAGAACTGAATCTGCGGTCGAATCGAGCTCAAATCTATTCAAGAAGGAAAACCCATTCGAATTCTTCAATTTTGCCTTGTCTGATTGAAATGAAGGTGCGGGAATGTTCAAAGCTTATCCGAGAACCCCTCCAGATAGCTTGGACTGATGTAGAATCTGACAAAACCGAAATCAAAGCCTTCAAATGCAGAGCTACCGAAACCCTCAAACAGCCCTGCTCTTGCGCAATTCTGAGCTGAAACTCCACCGACTGCTCTCCCCAATGACCTCGACTTGATCTAGAAGAAGTGATGAGGTGGTCGCACCCCTTGGATTGAAGAACTAGCTAGAACAGTGAAGAACAAGCGAAGAAGATGGAAACTGCGGCGGAGATGCGACAAGGAGAAGAACTGTGGAGTTTTTGATTAAATACTTAAGCATGGACGGCTGTGATTGATTTGAGGAAATCCAACGGCTGATCTTGCTCTGATTGGAGCCAAACTTTGATGATGATGATCTGGGTTCAGGATCTGCATTGTGGTAGCTCGGATCCTCCAGATGTACAACGGATGGTCCAGATCAACTTAATCTTCGAATGGACGATCTAGAGCCCTCCAAGCTTGATCCAACGGTTGATTGAGCTCTGATTGCGATGAAACCTTCAGATCTTGATCAGAGTGCTTGATCAACCCTAACCCTAGCTCGGATTGCTTCAGATGATCCCGGATGGCTCAGATCTAGCCGCTTTTGAATCGGACGGCCCGGATTAATCGTAAGCTTGATAATTTGATCCGGTTCCACTTCTGACTCAAGTTTGACCCAGTATGCCCTAGGTCCATGAACCTTTCATGCCTACAAAAATAGATCCAAAATTTAGTGGCCAAATAACCCAATTTAATGCAAATTTGTAATTAAGTCCAAAATAAGAGTAAGTTCTAAAACCTAGGGCAATTGCACAATTAAGCAATAAAAACATAGGTCAAACATGGATTTTAGCAATTAAAATAATCAACAAAAATGGTATCTATCAGGAGCCGAAGATGAAGAGGGCGCGAAGGCAACAGTCGAGGCTGCGGAGGAGGAGTCAGTTGAGTCGTGAGGGTACGAGTGCAGTGTGATTGTACTCGAGAAATCCTAGGGTTTGAGTGGAGAGTGGAATGTACTCAGGAAGGGTAACCTTAGGTGGGTGAGTAGACCAGTCAACTGGCCTGGGGGCAGTCGACTGATGGAACTCGCAGAAGGGTCTCAGCCTGGGACCAGTCGACTGCCCTAGTCGACTGCCCTGGGGGCAGTCGATTGGTAGGTGGTTGGTGAGTTGGCTGAGAATTCGAATGTTGGGGTGCAACTGTCGAATTTCAGTGGCACCAGTCGACTGCGCTGGGGGCAGTCGACTGGTAGTGAGGGTTTCAGCCCGAATCCTATTTAAAGAGGACTTCATGGTGGCTGAGATTTTTGACGAGTTTGGTCTTGGTTAAGGGCCAAACAGTAGTCTTTGTGCTCAGAGGTTCTCAAGGTATTGTGGTGAGGTTTCTCCACCCACAAGGAGTGATCTACTGACGGATTCTTGGATTAGTCACCCGGTCGGGGTGGATACCAAGTAAATTCTCTTTGTTAGCGTTGTTTGCTTTCTTTATTATTGTTTCTGCTGTGCAACTAACAACGCAGGTACAAGAAAGATCCGAGAAACGCTATTCACCCCCCCTCTAGCGGACGTATTTGATCCTACAATTGGTATCAGAGCGAAGGACCGCTCTTGATCGGACTAACCGCCGAGGGAGCACACGCTAGAGGAAGAAAGACATGGAAGATAAATTGGGGAAAGACATTTACACTCCACCACCCTATGATCATGAGGACTTCAACTTTTGGAGGGTGACAATTGAGACTTGGTTTGGGATGGAGTGGGCATGTCGGATCGCGCTTGAAGAGCCATATAAGATTCCAAGGGATAAGCACGGAAAGAGGCTTAGGCCTAGATATTGGAATCAAGAACAACAAGATCAATCCAAGGCAAACGAAAAGGTAATGACAATTTTAGTTAATCTTTTGCCTAACAATGTTTTGAGTTGTGTAGGAAAATATCAAAATGCATATGAATTGTGGAGCAAAGTGAAAGAAATTCATGAGAAACCTATACAATCTCAAGAGTCCAAAGAGATGTGTCAAATGTCTCAAGAAAAAGAAAAAGGAGAAGAATTGACCATCTCATCAAGTGAAGTGGAAGAAGAAAGTGAGAGGTCATCTACCCCATCTAGAGAAGAGGAGGAGGTCACCACCTCAAGAATTGAGGGGGAGGAAAGACCCTCGTCAATGCCAGAACAAGAGGAGGCATCCACTTCATCCAAGGTTGAAGAAGAAGTCAACCTAGCCTTCACCTCTACCTCCACCAAAACAAGAGCCAAGGACCACATCACATGCTTTGGGTACAATGAAAAGGGGCACTACAAAGACAAGTGCCCACTAGGTAAAAAAGAGGTAAAGTCCCAACTCATTTCAAATTCTTCTAGTTCTAACATGGATTGTAGGAACAAAGAAGTCCAAGCTAAACGAAAGAAAATCCGATGCTTCACGTGTGGAGAGCTAGGGCACTACCACACCAAGTGCCCTAGAAAAGGAGAATTAAAAAAAAAATGGAGCATCTGAGAAGATGGGAGAAGGAGGAAAAGAAGAAGCAAAGATCACATCAAGGAGGGACTACAAGGGTAAGGGAGGTAATCCCTAACTCTAGATTTAAATGTAACTCAAATTCTAGTTCCTCCATGAATGTTAAAAATAGAACAAATCATACCTCCATGCATGCTAGTTTTAATGAAAAATGCTTGATGGTGCATAACTTTGGATTTAGATACAATGATAGGACTAGGAGTAAGAAGGTGAACTAAAAATCTAAGAAAAGCATGCATCATGATAGACCTAGGACCTTTGTATCTAAGGATAATGACACTAATCTCAAGAAGGGAAGGAATGTGCATAGAAAGGAGGGTAGATCTAGGAATGTTCAAAGTGGACCTATGGACTCTAAGGTTAAAGGTCTAGAAAGGGAAAATCAAGCCTTGGGGGCAAGACTTGATAAATTGGAAAAGGCCCTAGAAAGATTCAAGGTTGGATCTAAGGGTCTCGATATGGTGTTGGGGAGTTTAAAACCCAACTATGATAGATCGGGTTTGGGTTACCGATCTAGAGTCTCCAAGGCCAACAAAAAGAAATATGCTGGGGAGGCATATGATCATGACAAGAAGGAGAAGTCTAAGGATGGAAAGGGGGTGTCATCCAAAGGTAAAAAGAGTGACTTAACCAAGGACAAGGTGTCCACGGTTAAGAAGGTCAATTTTGTAGGCCAAGAGTTATCGGTGGCACACCAGTGTGGTCTAGTATGGATTGAGTCACCTAGGGATGTGGCTAGGGCTAAGAGCTCAAGGGGGAACTCTAGGAGCCTTTGGGATATATGATGAATGGACATTGGGAGGGGGTGCTTCTAGAGATCTAGATGGACCATAGAGTGTGCCAAAAGAATTGGAGATGGACTTGAGTCTCAATTTTTGGGTTTTGGCACGGTGTTTTTGAGATTCATGCATGGAAATATGACATTGGGATCATATTGCATGAAAATTGATTTTTGATGTGTAATTGCCATGTAAATCAATGCTAGGGACGCATTGTGGGTTGCCATGGGCAAAGACATCAAGAGGAAACCAAAACTAGGACTTTAGGTCAAGGTTTGATTGAAGTTTTTAGCAAGTTTTGGGTTTTATGTCAAACATGGGAATGGTGATAGATACATTTTGGAATGTATTTTTCCCAAGTAGGTATGGGTACCACAAACGTCTCCACAAAATTTGAAAATTTTTGGAGATTTGTGAAATTTCTGGTGCATTTCTGAATTTCGTCAGAATGGCTAAAATTCTGATTTTCAGAGTATCAGTCGACTGCCCTGGGGGGCAGTCGACTGGTCAAAGCTGATTTTTGTATCAACAGCTGGGTATGTGTCCAAATGATGCAAAACAAGTGTATGGGGGGCTAGTACACATTGTTTATGGTCATTGGGGATTAAAAGAACCGATAATTGGGATATTGTTGGGTTCTTTTTGATGTTAGGCAAAGGGGGAGAAATATTGGGTTTAAGTTGGGAAGCCAAACACTCCTTTGCTAGAAACCCTAGGTTTAGGGGGAGCTAAGATAAAGGGGGAGTATGGTTGCTCCATTCTTGGCGTAAGGGGAACCTTGGAGGGGTTCTTAAAAAGCCTTTGTAAGTCCAATGTAGGGGGAGCTTGGGATAAGCTTTAAAAAGCCCATTTTGGTGAAAATTCCTAACTTGGGAAGTTATGTGTGAAAAAGTCCTAACTTGGAGGGTTAGGTGTGGGATGCCTTGGGATAGGATCCATTTTTGCATTGCATATGCATTATTTTTGCTATTGACTACTATTTTGCTTTCCCTAACTTAAACGTATTGCCAAACATCAAAAAGGGGGAGATTGTTGAGGCAATCTGTGGTCCGGAGTGACCAAGTGTTTTGATATTTGGACAAAGGGTTTAAGTTAGGTATATCCTTGTTATCTCATATGTGTATGTTGAGTGTGCAGGTTGTACAGGTTACACATATAGACTTGACTGGATGGCCTCGGTACGGTGAAGGGTGACATGGAGACAAGCTGGAGGCTTGTGTGCACCCGAGGGACCTTGGAGAGTAGGGACGATGAGCTGATGGGTGTGGACTTCGAGGCATGCGTGAAGGATGGCATGGAGGCAAGCTGGAGGCTTGCATGCATCCGAGGGACGGGAGCCGAAGATGAAGAGGGCGCGAAGGCAACAGTTGAGGCTACGGAGGAGGAGTCAGTCGAGTCGTGAGGGTACGAGTGCAGTGTGATTGTACTCGGGAAATCCTAGGGTTTGAGTACGGAGTGGAATGTACTCAGGAAGGGTAACCTTAGGTGGGTGAGTAGACCAGTCGACTGGCCTGGGGGCAGTCGACTGATGGAACTCACAGAAGGGTCTCAGCCTGGGATCAGTCGACTGCCCTGGGGGCAGTCGACTGGTAACGAGGGTTTCAGCCCGAGTCCTATTTAAAGAGGACTTCGTGGTGGCTGAGATTTTTGACGAGTTTGGTCTTGGTTAAGGGCCAAACAGTAGTCTTTGTGCTCAGAGGTTCTCAAGGTGTTGTGGTGAGGTTTCTCCACCCACAAGGAGCGACGAAAACTAGCCGAAGGTTATCCGGGGAGTGATCCACCGACGGATTCTTGGATTAGTCACCCGGTCGGGGTGGATACCAAGTAAATTCTCTTTATTAGCATTGTTTGCTTTCTTTATTATTGTTTCCACTGTGCAACTAACAACGTAAGTACAAGAAAGATCCGAAAAACGCTATTCACCCCCCTCTAGCGTGCGTATTCGATCCTACACTTGGTATGATCCAACTCCAAGGATGGGCACCAGGAAACATCGGTTATACAATTTAGTTGAGGTTAATTCAAGCAAAAGATTCAACAAGTTCAAACCTTTCATTTTTGCGGTGCAAGCTGGTCAAGTATTTTATCTGGAGTACCCAACTAAGAGAAGACGACCTAGTGAATGGCTTGCTGTATGTCAAATGAAGCCTAGGTCAACCATTGAAATGCCAAATACGATCACTGTCCAAAACTCCGATGCTTATCAAAATGAAGAAGTTATAATCAACTCCGTTGATTCAGAAATACAATCAGCATCTCAATTACTTATAGATGAGAATGTCTCTTATGAGGAAATTGATGATGATGAAATATCTAGCAGTGAGGAGGTCGATGTATCAACGGATTCAAGCGATGAAAACTTGCATGTTAATTTAGTTCCATCAGATTAGGATGAGTTAGATGTACTGAACATTAACTAATCAGAGTTTGTATTAAGATGAGTTGTTAATTTAGATTGTTCTGCTTGTATTGAACATTAACTACGATGCTTGATTATCCCTTTGTTAGCTTTATTTACATTGTCTTCATTTGCATGTTTCCATTTGCACTCATGATTACTGAATTTTGTTTTACCTATTCTTCTTATCTGCCTAAACTTTGTGTATAATCAGGTACCATGTCTGCACCCCATGATCAGCAGATTAGACGTACAGTCGTCGGTGACATGTATACCTATTCTTCTTATATATTTTAGATTAAAATTTGCTAATATATCTCTTTTTTTTCTACAGTTTTATACCAGATGACCATTAGGTGTCTTCCTATATTACTAAAAAATTTAAAGAAAGACTATCCAATTCGATGACATGGGGGCATATAGAAAATAATTTGAAAACATTCTATTACGGGGAGTTTTTAGTAAGTAGCTTAGATGTATATTTAATTTGATGTTATAACTTTTTTGATACTAACCATATTAATTTTTTTTTTACAGAAATGGTACACCTAAGAGGAGGGTACAGAGGAGCAATTCAAGAGGACGTGGAATGCCTACTGCTCCAAATTGTACAGAGACATGGTCTACAAATGGAGAAAGAAGGCTGATAGGCCTACAGAGGTCCCTGAGACGATTTGGGCAGCATGGCGAGCTGTCTGGGATGGGCAGCACTGGCAAAAGAATGCTGCGATTTCTCGAGCCAATCGCAATTCAGAGATTGCTGGCCCAGCACGGGATCCACGAAGCACACTGCTGGATCCCGTTTCATTGTCCAACATGCCAGTGATTTGGTAAGTAGTTTTTATTTAGGTTATTAAAGGCATTTAGTATGTTTTTTTGGATATGTTTAAACATTATATTTTATGTTTATAGACTGCTGAGCTAGAAAGACCTCCCACTAGTTGGGAGTTATTCACCAAGACCCACAAGAAAAAAGATGGGTCTTTTGTCAATCGTCGCTCCCTAGCAATCAATGTAAGTATATTAATTATATTTTATTTGTTTTAATATTTTATATAGACTAATTAAATTTTTATATCCCAGGAATCAATGACCACTAGAGTTGCTGAGGCACAGGCGTCTCAGCCTGCTACAGAGGGGGAGGATGCACAACCTCTTTCCACCGACGACGTGAATCGGATTTATTTTGATGTCGTCGGTGGGAAGAGGAAGACCGCCCTATATGGCCTGAGCTCTCAGGCAAAGATTACATATGATCAGATGAGAGTTCCAGGGGTTAGGGGATGTCCAGCATCCTCCTCCTCTACCTCTAGTGAGGTTCGTCATTTGCGGGAGGAAAATGAAGCCCTGCGGACTCGAATCACGTCGATAGAGTCGACGTGGGCCGGGAGGGACGCAGAATGGGCTAAGAGGGACGCAGAGTGGGCTCAAAGTGATGCAACGAGGGATGTTGAGTTGAGAGATTTGTGGGCTCGCCAGGCATACACTGAGGAGGTAATAAGACACATGGAAGCTTTTGCATCGACCTTAACGCCGATGACACAGGTGCCAGCCCTTCCTGCTCCTCGTTTTGAGTCTCAGGATACACAGATGCCAGCCGCTCCCGCCCCTCGTTTTGAGTCTCAGGAGACACAGGATCTTGAGCATACCACAGAGGAGTAGAGATATTATAGTGGTATGATCTATTTTTTCTCTATTTTTTTCAGTAACAATGTATTAAGTTATTATATTCATAATGATTGTTTTCTTATTACTTCATTTATATTTACAAATTCCATATTATCAGAGTTAAATTCATATTTCTTCTCTTGCTTGAAAGGTATGAATATTGAATATTATTCCTTTATTGTTTCTTATTTGTTATTTTTCATTTACATATTTAATATTATTAGAGTTATCTTCTATTTGTTAATTTTCTTCTATTAGAGTTATCTTCTATTACATATGCTTACTTCATTTGTTATTTCTTATTGGTATCAATTCAGATTTCTTTCTTTATTGAATTGCTTAGTTATTGTTTTATCTTCTATTGTTTTATTTCTTATTGCTTACTTCTATTGCTTTCTTATTGTTTTATCTTCTATTGTGTAGGTTATTCCTTTCCATCCATTATTCACTCTGATATTCATGTACGTAATGATTCACTACTAAACTCTGATTTTTGATGTATATAATTTTTTTTTATTTACTCTGACTTATGTTTACTTTCTTTTGACGGTTAATTCGAGAAAACTCCCCAATTCTAAACTGGCCTTTGCATGCACTCCCCACTTGATAAATTCTTTGCATTCACTCCCTGATGAATTGAGTATAAAAGAGTGAAAACTCAGTATACATTGTAAAAATTTGAGTATATATAGATTGTTTGATGTTGAGTACTAATTTAAGAAATTTGAGTACAAAGTTTCGGTGACCTCTCATGTGAAAATCTTGATGTGGTGAGTATAAGAGAGTGAAAACTCAGTATACATTATAAAAATTTGAGTATAAATTGTTTGAGATTGAGTACTAATTTAAGAAATTTGAGTATAAAATTTCGGTGACCCTTTTATGTGAAAATCTTGATATGGTGGATGAACCTCACATACTCAAATTTCTAAATTTTATACTCAAATTTCTTCAAATAATACTCAATCTAAATCAATTCATACTTAAATTTTGATAATGTATACTCAAATTTTTACTATATACTGAAACAATGTGTACTCAATTTTTTTCAAATAATACTCAAATTTCTTAAATTAGTACTCAATCTAAAAAAATTTATACTCAAATCATTACGATTTATACTGAATTTTTACTCTTATATACTGATAAAAAAAATAACACACAAAATTATCTTGTCAATCCCATCAAGGAGTGCATGCAAAGAAATTTTTGGTTGGGGAGTGCATGCAAAGCCAAGTTTGATGTTGGTGAGTTTTCTCAAATTTTCCCTTCTTTTGATGTATACATTTGGATATTACTCTTGTTTGGATTGGATATTGGAAATGAAAGTTTAGATGCTTACTCTTGTTTGAATGTTTGGATTGGATTGGATAATGGATTCGAAATAAAAGTTTGTATTGTTGTGAATGTTTGGATATATACATTTGGAAATGAATGTTTGGATTGGATTGGATTTGAAATGAAAGTTTGGATGTTGATATATCTATTATTGTTTCATATTTATTTGGATCTTTTGTATATTATTGATGTATATATGGGAAGTGGAAGAAAAAAATTTTGGCTGCCAAAATTTTCCAGGTTTAGCGACGGATATTTTTAAAGATCCGTCGCAACTAGCGACGGATTATTGACTTTGCTGTCGCTATGACGATCGATTAGCGACGGAGTTTGACCGAATCCGTCGCTATTACAATATAGTAGCGACGGACTTTGACCATATCCGTCGCTATCATGAATGATTTGCGATGGATATTTGACCATCCGTCGCTACTAAATCTCCCAGCCACGTGACCCCATTTTCTCGGTGTTTGCGACGGATTTATATATCCGTCGCTAATATAGCGACGGAGTTTTCCCTCTCCGTCGCTACCTTTGCTCTGCGACGGGTTTTCGGCCGACAGCGCCAACTCCGTCACTAATCTGTCGCTATTAGTGTTTTGCGACAAATAGCGACGGATTACGTCCGTCGCAATTCCCTATTATTTTTGTAGTGTATAACAACAATAAAATTCATTTGAGATAAATAGATTCAACTAAAGGCTATGAAAAAAATCAAACAAAAATCATAAAGTGGGTAATTATAAATATATATAATTTTAAAATTTTATGTGAAGCCGATTATGTTTTCTTTGATCCTTTCTCTTTTAATTAATACTAACGATCGTGTACACATTTCTTGCGTAATATAATATACACGTAAATTTTATCTCACTCTAATGTTAAATTTCATGAAATGAGAATTTATTTATTTAAATTTTAAAATTTTAATTTTTGAAAATTATATATTTCAAATTAAAATTTAAAATTATCTTTTTTTAATTTGATATTTTTTTAAATTTTTATTTGGAATTAGGATTTGAATTTTTATTTTTAAAATTTGTAATTATATATTTATTTTTGAACTTGTGTTTTTAAGATTTATGATTTTACCGGTTGAATTTTTAGAATTTGAAAGATAAGAAGTTGAAATTATTAATAAGCTTTGAAATTCTTTTAAGTATGAAAAGAAAAAAAGATATTAACATAATTTAATTTTATATTTCACCAAATCAATTGTTAGTAAAGGGTAAAATTTCTTAATTAAATAGTAAGATAATAAGATGATTTATTTAGTTAAAATTTCAAAATTTAATTTGAAAATTTTTAAAATATAATTTCAAATTAAATTTGAAATTATTTTTTTGAATTTGATAAATTATTTTCTAATATTTTAATTTTGGATTAAGATTTGAATTTTTCTTTTTAAGACTTATAATTATAGATTTGTCTTATGAATATGTATTTTTAAGATTTGTCATTTTATTTTCTGAATTTTTAGAATTTGAAAGATAAGAAGTTCAAATTATTAATAAGATTTGAAATTCTTTTCGCTGTAAAAAGAAAAAAAGATATTAACGTAACTTAACTTTGGACTTCACAAAATTAATTGAGAGTTGGCTAGTAAAGAGCCACATTCTTAATTAAATAGTAAGATAATAAGATAGTAAGACAATAAGAATTTATTTAGTTAAAATTTAAAATTTTAAAATATAATCTCAAATTAAAATTTAAAATTATCTTTTTTGCCGAGTCGCAACTGGTTCGGTGTCTGGACCACCCTCGGGCACCCGGACCTCCAGGTGCCCAAACCTCCTAGGCTCTTAGAGACTTTTCTAGCCTTCTTCAACTTTGTTTTTCTGCATTACAAGTTAGAAAAACAAACACAAATATAAAAAAAATATAACATGCAATTGACAATCTAGACTGTCCGGTCATGACTTTTAGGTTTTGATCGAAATCCTATATCGTGCCAATGCCTACTGTTCTCTCGACGGGGAACGTGTCCTCACCTACTTATCTCAGGAGAAGTTATCTTTTGTCAAACTCCTGTTTGGACATTTGATCGGCATTTGATCCTTGACTTTCGAGACTCTCAACGTCCAATCCTCGACCCATCTCGATTCTTACCTGTCTCGACTCTTGTCGTCATCCTCGATTTGCCAAGACTCCTACCCGACCCCTAACTAGGACTTCATGCCTAATCTTCCAAAGTAGGTCTTCGTGGCCCAACTCACACAGCTAGGACTTAGTGCTCAATCCTCTAGACTAGGTCTTCATTGCCCAACTCACACAGCTAGGACTTAGTCCCCAATCTTTCAGACTAGGTTTTCATTGCCTAACCCACACAGCCAGGACTTAGTTCCAATCACCACTACTCGACTTAGTGTCTTGCACAACTAGAACTTTCCTGCACAACTAATTCAACATGTTAGATCACAAACAATTTTAATTTTGAACCTTTTCCAATACCAAAACCCAAGTTCAATTAGCTAGTGCTAGCAACACCAACAATTTTTATCCTCGAAATCTAATTTCAATTAATCAATTTAGTTAACTTAATTAAACAATATAATTAGATTCAACAATCTAACAAAATCTTGATTAAGCATAGATTAATTAGTTAAAGTATATTAAATAAAAATGGTAATCGGATTAAATCAAGATCTAACCTAATTTTACACTTCATGAGCATGATCTACAATATCGCACCCTTTTTCATTATGATTTCATTGTTATTACTCCTTTGGTTCGGAGATATGCTCTTTTCGTATTTTAATTGATAGGACAGATTTTTCGGAGATAAAAAATAGAGTATATTGGATATTGGAGAGAGAGTGAAGACATGGGACACGCAATGGTCGTGTCCCAATACACGAGCAAGCCCCTCGAGCGAAATTTAATAGAAGAACATAGAAATGGTTTAGAAGTTAGTAAAGCATATTGTGCCTTATTCAAGCCTTGAGTAGTCTCCACAAGGTTCGCGGTGCCATGTCAATAGGTTGCCTCATGATTTAGTTGTGCCTAAAAGGTATAGTCATATATCTTCCTAGGTGTTCTATAGGTTCCCTCACTGTCTGGCCATGCCTCAACTTCCGACTTCTACCGACTCCATCATGGCATGACCAAGCCAAAATGGCACGGTTGTGTTGCGTGATTTCCAACTGAGTGAGGGACTTATACAAGGGCATTGAGATCCCCTTTTTGGAGGGGAGAGTGGTTTTCCCTTCAAGGGAACCCAAGTGATCCATTTTCAAGGTTGATTTGGACGATCTGTCCATCATCCGAGCTAGGATTCCATCCAAGAAGACCAGGATTGCAAAGATAAGTGTTCTCTCTCTCTCTCTCTCTCTCTCTCTCTCTCTCTCTATATATATATATATATATATATATATATATATTTGGGATTTGGTATAGAATGCTCTTTATTTTGTCTCTTGTTTGTATTTTCATTGCTATGGAGTTGATTCTCCATATTCTAGAATGTAGGAAGTAACTAGGATATGATGTTGATGTATAAATATGAATTTGTTTTTTTTTTGTTTTATGATATAGTTATGTCTTGTTCTGACTTGATTGAATGTGTGTGTTATGAATGCACTTGGATGTGATAGTTTGTAGTGGATTTTATCACCTTGTAGAGAAGCTTTTGATCGTATGACCGTGGGACCTTAGTGACAGATGGTAACCGTATTAAGCAGACTTTTCTAGAGCAATCCTCTTGAAAGGAGGCTAATTAGCTTCAAGGGGATTATCACTTAGAAGTTAATAGGGGTTTCCCAATTTAGTGTTAGGAAGTGGATTGTGTAATCTAGACTGTATGGCCAGAGGGCCCTAATGACAAAGTTACATAGGGTATCTCTTTAACCGAAATTTTTATGTTACTTCTTTACTTAATAACATTGAAAATGGGGGAAGCAATCCGGTCTAATCTTCACAGGTTCACATCGGTAATTTATTTAGAATCCCCTCAAGTAAACATGAAGGTGAGGAGGTGAATGATACATGACATCAACTAACATCATAGTGAAATCGAAATCCTAGAATAATTTTTCCAAACCAATTTTCCTCTTCAATTGCTTACTCTCTCTCTCTCTCTCTCTCTCTCTCTTGATTACTAGTTTTCACACAATTGCGACCATCTAGATAACTTAAAAAGGGATATTAGAGGTGTGTATTTCATGTATGGTTTTTAATATTATTTTGCATGAATTTTCTTTCATATCATTAGCATACTTGCATAAATTTTCTTTTTATTGTTTTCACTCCTTTCGTTCGGAAATATGCTCTTTATACTTTTGAATTGATAGGGCATGAAATTGGAGCAAAATTGCAGTTTATAAGTCTTGGAATGTGAATTCAAAGCAAGGAGCACTATCTAGCTATGTCCCATGACACGAACATATTCATTCGACTAAAGACAAACTACAAATAGAGCAACAATAGAGTCCACAACTTCCAACACACCCAGGTCATGCCCATGGGCATTACCGTGTTCTGAGACTCAACCTTTGACATGCCTCAACCATGCTAATTTGCATAACCATGTTGTTTACTACCCTGGGGTGGGTTGAAACCGAAACTGCAGACCAAATTTCAAACGGGCATAATTTTTTACTTGAGTTGAGCCAACCAATCGAATTGAAGCCTGTCTAAAATATAAAATTTGGTATAGGGTAGAGCCTATAGCAGTCTAGTTTTAGGAATCCAAAATATTATTTTCTTAGACATATGGTGGTGCCTCCTATTTTTATGGAGATTTTGTATCTAATAAAGTGCCCCAAATTTGTTAGGAAAGTTTATTAGTTTTGGTATCCTTGAAGGCTATAAAGGAAACTTGTTAAGGCATGAAAGGATCAAGGGGATCTCCCCTCATTAGGAGGGGTTTTCCCCATGACAGAGAACCTTAGGAGCCCTATTCCAAGGAGTCGTCAAAGTTTCCATCCACCCTAGGAGAATGGAGATTCTTTCGAAGACACCGACATCAACACTACTAAGTTTCCACTTCTCTTTTTCTCTCTATTTTGAGTTGTAGGATGTTTTCTTCTATGTATTTCGGTTGTAACTCCATCGCCATGAAGTAGAACTCTAGATTTTAGGATCAGAGAGTAGCCCGATGTATTTTTAACATTTATTTTCTATGTCTATTTATCTTTCATTATCACATGATATGTTTTTTTTATGATCCGATTTTATTGCACATACATGATTATGATACTAATCATGCACCTTCGTATTTAATAGGATGTGAGGAAGGACCAAAAGGTAAACCCAAATCTCTGACCCATAAAGACCAAGACATGAGGGGTTGGTCACAAAAGTAGTGTAAAATCTCACGAGGGCAACATTGACTATCATAGAGCTTAATGGATTTATCCCGATTCGGCATTGCAAATTAGGGGATAGCATCTAGAAGATAGTAAGCATCGAAATTGGAGCAAAATCGATGTTTATAAGCCTTAGAATGTGAATTCAAAGCAACACTCTCTAGCCGTGTCCCATGACACGAGCATATTCCTCCACCTAAAGACAAACTAAAAATAGAGCAACAATGGAGTCCACAACTTCCAATACACCCATGTCATGCCCATGAACATGATCATGTTCTGAGACTCAGCCTCTAATATGCCTTGACCATGCCAATTTGCACAACTATGTTGTTTGTTGCCTCGTGGCAGGCAAAAATTACAGACCAAAACGAGCATGACTTTTGATTCGAGTTGAGCCAACCTATCAAATTGAAGCCCTTTCCGAAATCTAAAATTTAGTATAGGGTAGAGCCTATAACAGTCTAGTTTTAGGAACCCAAAATATTATTTTCTTAGACATGTGGTAGTGTCTCCTATTTTTATGGAGATTTTATATATTAACAAAGTACCCCAAAATTGTTAGGAAAGTTTATTAGTTTTGGTATCCTTGGAGGCCATAAAAGAACCAATGGGGTACTTGGTAAGGCATGAAAGGATCAAGCGGTTCTCCCCTCCTCAGGAGGGGATTTTCCCCATGACAGAGAACCCTAGGAGCCCTAAACCAAGGAGTCAGTGTAGCTTCCATCCACCCTAGGAGATTGGAGATTCTTCTGAAGACACTGACATCAACACTACTAAGGTTGTGTTTGATACGCTTGTTTTTCATTTTCATTTTCCACAGAAAATGAGATTTTCTAGAAAATATGTTTGGTTTATATTTTCCAGACTTGTTTTCTAAAAAAAAATATAGAATTTTCTAAAAAATTGGAGAATGAAATAAGTCATTTTCTAGAAAATGAAAAATGTGATTTTTTAGAAAATGAAAATAGAAAACGAAGCAAACCAAACACTCCCTAAGCTTCCTCTTCCCTTTTTCTCTATGTTTTGACTTATAGGATGTTTTCATCTATGTATTTCGGTCATAACTCCATCGTCATGGAGTAGAACTCTAGATTCTAGGATAAGAGAGTAGCCCGATGTATTGTTAACATTCGTTTTCTATGTCTATTTATCTTTCATTATCGTATGATATGTTTATTTTATGATTTAAAAATGATTGTATTATGCATACACGATTATGATACTAATCGTGCATCTTCGTATTTAACGGGATGCGAGGAAAGACAAAAAGATAAACACAAATCTCTGACCCATAAAGACCAAGACATGAGGAGTTGATCATGAAAGTAATCTAAAATCTCACGAGGGCACCATGTGACTATCATAGAGCTTAATGGGTTTACCCCAATTTGGCATCACAAAGTAGGGGATAGCATCTAGAGGACAGTGAGCATCAAAATTGGAGCAAAATCGAAGTTTATAAGCCTTGGAATGTCAATTCAAAACAAGGAACACTCTCTATCTATGTCCGATGACATGAGCATATTCCTCCGCCTAAAGACAGATTAAAAATATAGAAACAATGGAGTCCACAAGTTCTAACACACCCATGTCATGCCCACAAGGATGACCATGTTCTGAGACTCAGCATCTGACATGCCTCGACCATGCCGGCCAATTTGCACAACCATGTTGTTTGCTACCCCATGGTGGGCCGAAACACCAGACCAAATTTCAAACGGACAAAACTTTTGATTCGGGTTGAGCCAACCTATCAAATTGAAGCCCTTTCCGAAATCTAAAATTTGGTATAAGATAGAGTCTATAACAGTTTAGTTTTAGGAACCCAAAATATTACTTTCTTAGACATGTTTTTATGGAGATTTGTATCTTAACAAAGTGCCCTGAATTTGTTAGGAAAGTTTATTAGTTTTGGTATCCTTGGAGGCTATAAAGGAACTAATGGGGTACTTGTTAAGGCATGAAAGGATCAAGGGGTTCTCCCCTCCTTAGGAGGTGGTTTTCCCCATGACAAAAAACCCCTAAGAGCCCTATTCCAAGGAGTCATCAAAGTTTCCGTCCACCCTAGGTGATTGGATATTCTTTTGAAGACATCGACATCAACACTACTAAGCTTCCTCTTCTTTTTTCTCTCTGTTTTGAGTTGTAGGATGTTTTCTTCTATGTATTTCGGTTGTAACTCCATCACCATGGAGTAGAAGTGTAGATTCTAGGATAAGAGAGTAGCCCGATGTATTGTTAACATTCGTTTTCTATATCTATTTATCTTTCATTATTGCATGATATGTTTATTTTATGTTTCGATTTTATTGCTCATACATGATTATGACATTAATCGTGCATCTTCATATTTAATGGGATGCGAGGAAGGACCAAAAGGTAAACCCAAATCTCTGACTCATACAGACCAAGACATGAGGGGTTAGTCACGAAAGTAGTCTAAAATCTCACGAGGGCACCATTGACTATCATAGAGTTTAATGGGTTTACCCCAATTCAGCATCACAAAGTAGAGGATAACATCTAGAGGACAGTGAGCATTGTGACGTGAGCCTCCTTGAGAAAGCTATCACTTTAGTAAGGCTAAATTGAAAGTAGGCGTTGCGTTTGTGAACAAATATTGAGATAGGAAAGTAAATGTACTTAGGGTATCAAGAGTCATCGTGGTGAAACCAATATCCTATGATAATTTCCCCAAATTCGGGTTTCTTCTTTGACTTTTCACATGTTCCAACTCATTTTCTTTCTTTCTTGATTCTTGTGATTTGTGATTGTCTAGATAACTTGCTTCGTGATTTTGATTGATACTCGATTTTACAATCTTTGTAAGATTGATCCTTTTACTACTTCATGGCAGTCATGCACTTGTAGTTTTCATCTATCAAGAGATATCTTCGAGGAATATATAAACTCCAAGCAAGAGAATCTATAGTAAGTTAGGTAAAATTAATACTATGTTTTGCATGTTTTACTTGTTTATTTTACAGGAAATAATAGCTAGATGAAAGCTCAAGTAGGACCAGTTGGACTCTTGGACTAAAACAAACATATTTCAATTAAAAATCTAACTAATTGTTCAACGATAAACCCCATTAGTCGATCAATAACCAATCAATTTAATAGTATTTTTTAATAGAATCTATTATTATTTGAATAACTATAGTCCAAGATTCTAAAATGCATATGTGATTCTATAATTTTTGAAAAAATATGAAATTTTATATAGATATTATTTATACCAAATACTAGTAGTAACAAATGATTTTCTAAGAAAGTACCTATTATTTTTAAATATAATACAAAGTTGAAAACCCATTGAAAATTTCGATATTTCATTCTAAGTTGTATCAACATTATCAATGGTGATTTATATTAGCAAATGGAGTTCACTAAGATTCTCTAAAGTGATTTTGAAAATATCTTTCAAAATAATTTTCAACTATGATGGCAAAAGATATAACACTTACCCTAGGCGCCCTTCACAGTCTATCCCCAGATTTTGTGAAGGGAGATAAATCACGGGTGACTACTAACTCATGCAGTGACTAGTGTATAGGAGAGGAAAGGAACCTCACTATTAGCTAAGAATTGACTCCCAGATTTCATGATAGCAACATCTTATGCATTAGCCGACTGTTAATCCCAAAGGGATAAAAAATAATTTTCAACCATGATCCATGAGTACGGAGAAGGTAAATCACGGGGCTACTAGTCAAATAATTTTCAACTATGATGGCAAAAGGATATAACACTCACCCTAGGCGCCCTTCATACTCTATCCCTAGGTTATGTGAAGGGAGATAAATCACGAGTGACTACTAAATCATGCAGTGGCCAGTGTATAGGAGAGGAAAGGAACCTCACTATTAGCCAAGAATTGACCCTTAGACTTCATGGTGGCAACATCTTATGCATTAGCCAACTGTTCATCCCAAAGGGATAAAAAAATAATTTTCAACCATGATCTATGAGCACGGAAAAGGTAAATCACACGTGGTATACTAACCCGAATGCTATGGCTAGCACGTGGGGAGGGCGGATATACTGACTTTGCCATATTTTGACTCTTAAACTTCATGGTAGTAACATTCACGCATTAATCACTAATTCATCCCGTAGGGACTATTTGATTATGTATATTTATTTAGACATTCTTAATTTGACCGTCCTACTTAGAATGTCAAATATATTATTTGATCTTAATTATAAAAAATTAAATTAATATATGTAAATGAATATGACATATATTAAATGTATATATACATGATAAATTTCAAAACACTCAAGACATGATCAGTATAAGGAAAAATGACATGAGAGTAAAAATAATTCGGCAATTTACCAAAGGGCGTACGTAACAATCGGAAATTACCAAAGGTCGCACCATGATTTCTATTTTACCAAAGGGCGCAACCTTTTAAGTGAACTTCCTATTATACCCTTGGCGTCACAAAATACCTTTTCCATTAACAATTTCGAGGCATCCGAACCACTTTTGCAGTAAAATAATAATTTGTGGTTCGGATGGCGAGGTAGTGGAAATTTTCTCAGCCTATATATATATATTACTACCTTGCACAAGTCGAATAATCACGAGGGTACGTATATATTTCAACCTTGCACAACTCAATTCATCAAGGCAGCTGAGGAAGATAGTGTTGGATCGAGATAATACGATAGAGGGGGGGTGAATATCATTAACAATTTCGAGGCATCCGAACCACTTTTGCAGTAAAATAATAATTTGTGGTTCGGATGGCGAGGTAGTGGAAATTTTCTCAGCCTATATATATATATTACTACCTTGCACAAGTCGAATAATCACGAGGGTACGTATATATTTCAACCTTGCACAACTCAATTCATCAAGGCAGCTGAGGAAGATAGTGTTGGATCGAGATAATACGATAGAGGGGGGGTGAATATCGTAAATCGTTCGGATTTAGAGATAGAAAAATTGCACAGCGGAAATTAAAACACAACACACGAACACAGGTAGTTTTACTTGGTTCGGAGCCTAGGTCGACTCCTACTCCAAGGCCCACGGTCGTTGACCGTTTACTTTGGGCAATTCTATATAAGGCGCAAAAACAGTTTACAAAGGTTGATTACAATAGTAGTATAGTAAACTGAAAGAAAACAGTTCTTCGTTACCGACGTCCGGTGTAGAAAATTTATCTCGGAGCAGAGGGGCGTCGTCGGCGCTTTCGTGTTGAGTTGGAAGGTTTCTGGGGCGAAGCGCAGGAGCAGAAGAACGTAACAGCGTTGGAAGTGGTTGTTTTGAAGCTTGGGGGGGGGAGGGCCTTTTATAGGGTTCTGAGGGCGGCTTGGAGCACGGGGGCGCCCTCCACGTGGCCTGTGATCCCCTCTTCTCGCGGTCAGCGAGTTATCCCTTTAAAGTCGGGATAATGCTTTGACGGGGGTGCCCTAGAAGCTGAGGGCGCCCTGGCTGACCTTTTCAGCGGGAGTATCGGCTGGATGAGGCTTATCCTCAGCGCTGGCTCCAGGCGCGGGGCGCCCTGGTGGCTGGGGGTGCCCTGGTCACTGAGGGCGCCCTGGGTGCTGGGGGCGCCCCGGCCAGTATTTAGCCGAAGCTCCTTTTGCTTCATTTATTTTGTGTTCACCTTGGGGGCGCCCGGGAGACTCAGGGCGCCCTACTCAGCTGCTGCCTCACTCCTTTGAGGCTCTCTGAGCTGCAGACACTCGTTCCTTTGGTCCTACATCCAGGGTTAGTCCGAAAATAACATAAAGCAGTAAGTTGTTAGTTTTATACAGCCTTAGCTGTCTTGGTTCTGACTTTGGGTCTCCAAAATGGAACCCTAGGTCGAACCGACGCCTACTGTTCCCTCGACGGGGAACGCGTCCTCACCTACTCCTCTCGAGAGAATGTACCTGATGCCAACCGCTCCTCTGGTTGGACTTTTGCCTAGCAGTCGTTCGCCAGGTCTTGAGTACCAAGCTGCCCTTTGCCTGGTGCCTAGCAGTCCTTCGCTAGGGCTTTGTATCCTGGCATTCCTTCGCCAGGTGCCTAGCAGTCCTTCGCTAGGGCTTTGTTTCCTGGCAGCCCTTCGCCAGGTGCCAAGCAGCACTTCGCGAGGACTTTGTTTCCTGGCATTCCTTCGCCAAGTGCCTAGCAGTCCTTCGCTAGGGCTTTGTATCCTGGCATTCCTTCACCAGGTGCCTAGCAGTCCTTCGCTAGGGCTTTGTATCCTGACATTCCTTCGCCAGGTGCCTAGCAGCCCTTCGCTAGGACTTTGTTTCCTGCACACTTAATGACCATATTAGACAACAAATAAAACTTAACTTTGAATCCTTTGCCAATATCAAAACAAGGTTCGATATGATGCTTCCTGCACCAACAATCTCTCCTTTTTGATTTATGGCAACACAATTCACAGTTAAGTAAAAACTTATAACAGTTAAGAACATAAGGTAAACAATGAAGTATAACTGTTTATGAATAGAATAAATATAGAGTTGGAAAAAATTTCTTTATTTTTCATACTCCCCCTAAAACCCTGAATACTTGTGTTATAACACAGTTAAAATACTTAACTTTGACCTTTCCTCCCCCTTTGACATATATCAAAAATATACATGGGTGACCAAGGTTTCTAATAGAGAGTTTAGAGTTTTACCAAAAATAAGTTTTTGACTAAGTGTTTTTAAAAAAAAGAGTGAAAGCATTTGTATCAACAACTTTTTACACTTAGACAATTTTCCATTTTGAAAAGCAAGCCTAAGTTTTGAAAAAAACTGTTACTTACAAGGCTTTGCAACAAGAATTCTACTAAAAATTTACTTAGGCGAAATTGTGAAGCCAAATTTCAACTTTGAGAATTGGGAAACATTTGTCAAAATTTTTAAACAGTTTTTGCTCAGACAAATTTTGTTTACTAAGAACAATTTTACTTAGAAAAAAACATGTACTTAAAAAAATTTGAAAACACTTAGAAATACTTAGAAAATTTTGAAGCACTAGAAATACTTGAAAGCACTTGAAGTAGTTTGAAATTTTACTTAGCACTTAAAACAATTTGAAGTACTTAAAAACATTTGCTTTGCTTTTTGAAAAAGAGATAGAGGTTAAATATAGAAAATTTTCTTTCTCTTTTTCGTGCTCTCCCCCTTGGCTATATATATCAATAAAGAAATATATTTTAAAATAAGTTTTTAAAAAAAATTGTGTATCAGAGCCTATGAGTAAAAAAATACTTAGTATAACTATTGAAGGTATTGCAAAAAGCTTTAAATTGCACCAACAAAACTCCACTTTGAAAGGAAAAAATTTGTATTTGTAGGCAAGTCTTTTGGAAAATTCATACACTTAGAGCACTATTGCCTTGAAAAATATTAGTACTTTTGAAAAAATATTATACATTTTTGGAAGATATAAGTACTTTTAAACATAATATTTTGAGAAAAATCTAATGTTATTTTGAAAATATAATATTTTGCTCGACTAGGTTTCTTTTCCAGGCTGACACAATCCTAGGAACCCTTGTTAACTACAAGGACATTTTCCTAAGTGTCCTGGAAATTCTCAAGACTCAAGCAAATATTATTTCAAAAAGGTATTTCAAAAATGATTTTATAAGCCATAAAAACATTTTAAAATAATAATGTTTTGTAAGACACAGTTTTGAAAATATAGTGTATGGAAACATATTATTTAGAAATGTTTAATAACTCTTTTAATTTGACCTCCCCCTAAACTTGACACAGTCCTTGGAAGCTTGTTGACCACAAGTATTCTTCCTCTGAGTTCTTAGGGTTTAGTTCAGATCAAAAGAATTGTTTAATTATTTCAAAAATAATCGCCAAAGAAAATACTTGTTAGAAATAATTTCTTTTGGTTCAGCCTCCCCCTAAATTTGACACATCCTAGGAATCCTTGTAGATTATGAAGTGGACCTTCCTCTGTGTCTTTAGAGTTTACCAAAATCAAAAGAAGCAATTTTGAACAACCTTCTGAGTATGATAACTTTTTGAAAACTCAATTTGGAATAATAACACAGTTTTCGAAAAAGATATTTTGAAATGATAATAATTCTTCAAAGAGATAGTAATATACCAAGATTTTTGAATCAATTTTTGAAAACCTTATTTTAAGATGATAATAAGTTTTAGAGCATGAGGTTTTTGAAAAATCTGAACTTTTCGAAAAAGATTAAGAATAACTCCCCCTATATCCGACACAGCCTGACTTTTATCTAAGTTCCTTAAGGGATTTCAGTGTTGACTCAGTTGACTATGAGTTGATTATGTTTGACCAATTAATAGCATCTTGACTATGTTTGACTCAGTTGACTTTTAAGATGAGTCTATTGTGATATTTAACATGAAATTTAGAAAAAATAGAGATGAAAAGTAGGGTACAGTAAACTGAATTAATTTGAAAAATAGATATTTATGCTTTTAGGTCCTAGATGTCTCACACAGTTCTACGTGGTCAAATATGTTAACCTTATGGGTTGTGTGAGACAAATATTTAATTTTAAAAAAATGGTTAATTAAATCTTAGTTTAAAAGGTTAAATTTGATTTTTAAAAAAATTAAAATTTAGAGAGTTAAGTTTGTTCAGTTAAATTAAATTTGAATTTTAAATTTGATTTAATTGAATTAATTGGAATTTGATTTAATTGATTTAATTAAGATTTAATTGATATTAATTGATTTAATTAAGATTTAATTGAATTTAATTGATTTAATTAAGATTTAATTGGATTTAATTGATTTAATTAAGATTTAATTGGATGGGTTGGATTCATCTTATAGATCCTAAGCATCTCACCCATTTCTAAGTAACAAAACAGGATATCCTTAACTGTTTTGTGAGATGCATTCAATTTTATCTTTAAATTTAAATTAAAAGCTATGATTTGATTGAAGCTTGTGTTAGATTCAAGTTTAACAAACGACAATTTGAAAGTAAGTTTCAATAATTGGCTTCCAGGTCTTGGCGAGGCACAGAGGTCTTCTTTGGCCGTAGCCTTATTGGATCAACAACCCTTTCCTAAACAAAGCCTTTTAAAGAAATTTCATTTTCAAATTGCTTTCTGAGAAACTTTGGTCTAACTAGCTTAGGATTCGGAGAGGTAGCTTCGGCTAGTTTCACCGAAATAAAAAGACCAAATAGGGCACTGCTTACCCTACTTGACTCCTTAGTCAGGCTTCCCTAACGTACTATCATCAAACCTTGTCCTAATACTAGGTTTTTCAAGTTTCAATTAATCAGGTCCTTATCTAACCATTTCTAGTCCTAAATCTAAGCATAATAAGGTTGCAAAAGAAAATAAACAAGCAAACATACAATTAAAGCAAACAAGAAAGAAATGGTCTAAGTTACATCATAATCGAAATAATACTCGGGTTTTTTAAAGTCAGCAAGGTTGGGAACTAAGTTTTCTAACATATTAGCCTTAACTAATTTATATAAATTAATTACGTTCTTTGAGGAAAATATTAGTTTTTTAAATACTGTAAATTTACCTTTTGATTCCCGGTTGGGAATCTCCCCCTTGATACTTGTCGTCTTTCTTTTTTGTTTCTTTACCATCTTGTAGTGAACATGAGCTAATCGGAACAGTTTGGTTCGATCTCCTTCTTTGTCGTCAAATTCTGAGTCTGAGTTGGACTCGGGTATTGGTTGAGGCCTCTTTTGTAGTTCTCTTGGAGTTTTCCCTGCAATAGAAACTATACCTTCCTCGACCATTGCAATATCAGCTTGATTATTTAAGCTTAATTCAGAAAACGATTCAAAATTAGTTACCGATTTTGTCTCAGAAAACTCGTCGTTTGACTCTGGTTCGATTTCGACGTCGGGTGTCGAATCAATCTCAGCTACTTGTTCTTGAGCTTCTAAGATCTCAACATCGGAGCTCTCTTCGTGTAGATTGATTAGTTTTTCCCACATCTCCTTGGCACAGTTGAAGGATCCGACCCGCTTCAGTTCTTCTTTTGTCAGGCCGCATTGTAAAATTGTTGATGCCCTGGCATCAGTCTCGATCTTCCTCAGAGTTGGTTCATCCAAGTTGTCCCAAGTTATCGATCTTTCATCTTCTGTGGGGAATGTGAACCCCATTTGGATGATCCGTCATATATCCATGTGGGCCTTCAGAAGGGACTCCATTTGACTTCTCCAAAAGTTGAAGTTTTCGCCGGAGAAAAGTGGTGGACGGACACTGTTCCATTCTTGATTGGTCATTTAAAATGATAAATCTTGCACACAAAAAAATTGAAATGTACCAAGACTTGGTCTTGGATTAGTAGTGCGGGAGAAGGAAAAAAGTAGCAAAAAAAAAATATTGCATGAATTTCGAGGCAGAATAATAATAAAAAATAATTTATGACAAGTTTTTGAAAATGTTGATTTTGTCAATTCTGATTAATACTGAAAAAGTAAGAATTTAGTGTTTGAGAAAAAAATTTGCTCGAATTAAAGTAGCACGAATTTTGGGAAAATATATTAAAATAATAATAAAAAAAGTTTATGACAAATTTTCAAAAATTGTTCGTTTTATAAATTCTGACTTGTGGCGAAAAAATAAGAATTAAAAATTGAAAAAGGCGTTCAAAATTCAAAATTGTTCAAAATTGAAAAAATAAGAATTCAAATTCAAAATTGTTCAAAATTGAATACACCTACAAATATTATTTATTTGAAAATAAAAAGCGAGACTAATCGAGTGGTGTTGATTAACAAAAAAAGAAATAAAATGAAAAGAATTTCGTAAATCCGAAAAACTCTCAAATTGGTGGTTGCACCAAATTTGAGCTTCGCCGCTCTGATACCGCTTGTTGGATAGAGATAATACGATAGAGGGGGGGTGAATAACATAAATCGTTCGGATTTAGAGATAGAGAAATTGCACAGCGAAAATTAAAATACAACACACGAACACAGGTAGTTTTACTTGGTTCGGAGCCTAGGTCGACTCCTACTCCAAGGCCCACGGTCGTTGACCGTTTACTTTAGGCAATTCTATATGAGGCGCAAAAATAGTTTATAAAGATTGATTACAATAGTAGTATAGTAAACTGAAAGAAAACAGTTCTTCGTTACCGACATCTGGTGTAGAAAATTTATCTCGGAGCAGAGGGACGTCATCCGCACTTTCGTGTCGAGTTGGAAGGTTTCTGGGGCGAAGCGCAGGAGCAGAAGAACGTAACAGCGTTGGAAGTGGTTGTTTTGAAGCTTGGGGAGTCGAGGGCCTTTTATAGGGTTCTGAGGGCGCCTTGGAGCATGGGGGCGCCCTCCACGTGGCCTGTGATCCCCTCTTCTCGCGGTCAGCGAGTTATCCCTTCAAAGTCGGGATAATGCTTTGACGGGGCACCCTGGAAGCTGAGGGCACCCTGGCTGACCTTTTCAGCGGGAGTATTGGCTGGATGAGGCTTATCCTCAGCGCTGGCTCCAGGCTGGGGGCGCCCTGGGCGCTGGGGGCGCCCCGACCAGTATTCAGCCGAAGCTCCTTTTGCTTCATTTGTTTTGTGTTCACCTTGGGGGTGCCAAGGAGACTCAGGGCGCCCTACTCAGCTGCTGCCTCACTCCTTTGAGGCTCTCTGAGCTGCAGACACTCGTTCCTTTGGTCCTGCATCCAGGGTTAGTCCGAAAACAACATAAAGCAGTAAGTTGTTAGTTTTATACAGCCTTAGCTATCTTGGTTCTGACTTTGGGTCTCCAAAATGGAACCCTAGGTCAAACCGACGCCTACTGTTCCCTCGACGGGGAACGCGTCCTCACCTACTCCTCTCGGGAGAATGTACCTGATGCCAACCGCTCCTCTAGTTGGACTTTTGCCTAGCGGTCCTTCGCCAGGTCTTGAGTACCAAGCTGCCCTTCGCCTGGTGCCTAGCAGTCCTTCGCTAGGGCTTTGTATCCTGGCATTCCTTCGCCAGGTGCCTAGCAGTCCTTCGCTAGGGCTTTGTTTCCTGGCAGCCCTTCGCTAGGACTTTGTTTCCTGGCAGCCCTTCGCCATGTGCCTAGCAGCCCTTCGCTAGGACTTTGTTTCCTGGCATTCCTTCGTCAGGTGCCTAGCAGTCGTTCGCTAGGGCTTTGTATCCTGGCATTCCTTCGCCAGGTGCCTAGTAGTCGTTCGCTAGGGCTTTGTATCCTGGTATTCCTTCGCTAGGTGCCTAGCAGCCCTTCGCTAGGACTTTGTTTCCTGCACACTTAATGAGCATATTAGACAATAAATAAAACTTAACTTTGAATCCTTTGCCAATATCAAAACAAGGTTCGATATGATGCTTCCTGCACCAACAGATAGGTGTTGAAGGAGAAAAAGCAAGCAACAGATTGGTAACAAATACAAATAGTAATGTACGTATGATTGTCATCTTTGATATGATATCAGACCTAGTTTTATACTTATCAACTCTTGCTACAATTTTAATGTTTGGAGGAGTCTAAGGGTGATATGCATTACATAATAAGGGCTCTCTGAAATTTGTTAAACTTAAGATAAATAAATGCTTGAATTCTCCCTAGGGGTGATATATTACCATATCAGGCCCTAGAAGGGCCAGAAATTAAAGGAGTTCAGTCCCTAGGAGTGCATGATATCATTAGATTTCAGGTTCTAGGAGGGACTGAAATATTTTGTTTTCAGGCACTGTGGGGGCCTGAAATAAAAGGAACTCAGGTCCTCTCAGGGCCTGAAATGAAAATATTTCAGGCCCTTACAGGGGCTGAAATCATTGGATTTGAGGGCCTGGGAGGGCCTGAATCAATATAATTCAGGCCCTCAAAGGGCTTGAAATATAGTGATTTCAGGCCCTGTGAGGGCCTGAAATAAAAAGATTTCAGGCCCTTGGAGGGCATGAAATCTTTTTATTTCAGACCCTGTGAGGGTCTGAAAACATTATATTCAACCCCTCATAGGGCCTGAAATATAATGATTTCAGGCCCTGTGAGGGCCTGAAATATGATTTCAGGCCCTGTGAGGCTCTGAAATATTTCAGGCCCTCAGGCCTTCCTAGGTCCTTGATTATGATTTTCAATGTTTGCAAAATGTAATTGTAATTTATTTTTCTGGGATGATAATATTGTTGACGAAATTCTATCCAAAATATGAAATACTCTTGATGATAATGTTGTCACGGGGAATGGATCAGAAATTACAAGGAATTTGACAATTGATCTAAATGAAGAAGCAACTAATATAGAAGGTGAGGGTTTGAATTCTTCTACAAGAGTTGTTGAATTCTTTGAGCCAACCTGGAGTGGGGAGGAAGGAATTGAAATCCGGAATTCAGATGAATTAGAACCTATTACAAGTGTACTAGAATTCCAAGCCGATGATATGCAGATTGGGGAATATGAATTCCCCCCAGATGAGTACAGTGACTTAGAGGAGGAGTTTCCATTAGCTGAAGATCCTTATATTTTAAATTCTCGATTGCTTGCTGGGCCAATTGGAGAGGTACAGGCAAGAGATGGGCATGAATTTTTTATGGGGCGGATATTTCCATCTAGAGAAGAATTCAAGAATGCACTTGTCAAACATGCCATGGTTAAGCATATGAGATATAACCCAGTTGACACCCGAAAAAATAGAGTTAAAGCAGTGTGCTTCAACCAACCATGTACATGGAGAGTAGTAGCAAGGGGGAAGTAGAGTTCATTGTTACAAAATATATAAAGGAACACCAATGTGGAACTGTTAGGGAAAGTGCTGATCATCATGCATGCTCTTCATCATTTGTTGCTTCTTTTGTTGAAGAGCAATTTCTTCATAATGAACAATACAAATCAAGTATGATTATATCAGATATTAAAGCTAGATTTGGAGTGACCATATCATACAGAAAAGCATACATAGCTAGGGAGCAAGCATTGAAAAAGGTTGTTGGAGATTATGATGACGCTTATAGAGATCTTCCATAATATCTGCGTGAGTTAAGAGCTAGAGATCCTGAAACGTATGTGGCACTATGTAGGAATGGTGACAATCAGTTTCAGCGGTGTTTTTGGGCTTTTGGTGCTTGCCGAAGGGTGTTCAGGTCTTATTTGCGTAGACTTATCGGAATTGATGCCACACACCTAAGAGGAAAGTATCCGGGAGTAATGTTGATTGCCACGACGATTGATGGTAATGACAATGTTCTTCCAGTTGCCTTCGCAATAGCTGAAGTTGAATGTGGGTTTGCATGGGAGTGGTTTTTGGAGCATATAAAGGGGTTCTTTGGTGTCGATGATCACTCAATCACCATAGTATCAGATAGACATCGGGGCATTATATCAGCAGTTAGAAAAGTCTACCCAAACGCGCATCATGCCTTTTGTTGCCACCATATGTGTTGTAATATGGTAACTGATACTGGAAGTAGAGCTGCTATAGATTTGTTTTGGGCAGCAGCACAAGCCAACACAACACTCCAATATGATATGATAATGCAGACAATGCTTGAAAAACATCCAGTTGCCCATAAGTGGCTTCACAACATTGACCCTAAAAGGTGGGCAAATGCACACTTTACAGGGAGAAGGTACAGAATGCCTACCACGAATTGTGTGGAGAGCTTAAATGCTTTGTTCAAGTCTACACGTGAGCTTCCCATAAACAGGTTAATTGATAATACAAGAAGAAAAGTTACTCAATGTTCTATAACCGTAGAGAGGAAGTCTCCAAATGGCATGTTACTTTGACACCTTATGCTACAAAAGAAATGGATTCAAGGAGAGAGAAAGCAAGAGCTTGTAAGGTTCACCCTTACTCTCAATCAGAAATAGAAGTAGAAACATGGGGCACTTCATACATTGTTGATTTGGAAAAAAAGTTTTGTCATCGTGGGGAGTTTTAAATTTCAGGACTTCCTTGCTCACATGCTATTGCCGTAATCATTTACAGGAACATGGATACACTCCCATATTGTGAGCATTATTTTTATTCTGAAACTTGGAAGTGGGTTTACATGGATCGTATTTTCCCTTGTAGAAGCAAGCAGTTTTGGCCTACTGGAGTAAACGACATTACAGTTCTATGTCCCCGTAGCCTTGTGCAGCCTGGTAGACGAAAGAAGGCATGGATAAAGTCCAGACACAATGGCAAGGTCAAACTAAAATGCAGCCGGTGCAAACAACTTGGTCATAATAAAAAGACATGTAGAATGCTGCCAGCCCCAAGGTCTTGAGTTAATTGGTATATGTAGTCACCCAATATTCTAATTGAAGTGTATATTTTGTATGGAGGATAATTGAATGTATATATTTTGTATATTGTACAGCTATAGTATTGTCAAAAAACTAGTTGTTGTTAATGTTGTGATTTGAAGAAGTATTTCAATATTATGATACATTTCTTCTTGTGTAAATTTATGTAAGCAGAATTGAGCAGTTGTGAAGTTTTCGGATTTTGAAACCCACAATAATGTTATTTCAGGTCTTGAAGTCCTGAAGTCCTATGGTTTGTGAATATCTGTCATTTGAGACCCTCTATTTGTTTGCTTTGTTGATTCATTGTTCTGTGCCAACTGATACTATATTAACACGTAATTAATAATCATTAGGACTATGTTTGGAGACCAAAAATACCATCTGCTAGCTATCTAAACTCTAACTACTGGTAATGAGTTTTGAGAAATCAAAATATCATAGGTCCATAAAACAAACCTCCTGCTGTGCCAAATTGTGAAAATATGAGGTAATGATGTGGATGGAATTAAATTGTGGTGCAATGTCTATGTAGGTACTCTCTTTTTTGTTTAATATTAAAAATAATTTCTCAACATGTATATTTATATAAAGTATTTAATCATTCTAATATTGAAGTATTTGAAATCTGAAATGAGATTATTGTGTTAGGCCCAATAATGGAATTATTTCAGGCCCACGCTGTGCCTGAATGATATTATTTTAGGCCCACGCTGGGCCTGAAATGATATTATTTCAAGCCCATGTTAAGCCAGAAATGATATTATTTCAGGCCCAGCCTGGGCCTGAATTAATCTCATTTCAGGCCCAACGTGGGCTGTGATTTAAAATTAGGGTAGAGGAAAAGTAAGGTTCAATATTACTTATAGTATTGACAAGAGGACAGATTATAGATTACAGATTACACAATAACAAGGATCGAAAGTTATGCTCCATTAGAGAACCAAAATGGTTTACATACATTATAACTACAAACATATATTGTTTGTCATTAAACTTACATTATACAACTGAATCATTTTATTTCAGGCCCTGAGTGGGTTCCCTAAAATGCTTTTGTTTCAGGCCCACTGTGGTCCTGAATTCAAATGATTCTAGCAAAAGCATGGTTTTGGTATAACTGATGGGTTCCACAACAATTACATATTACAGATCATATATGAGACGAAAACAATGATCCGAAGCAAAGTTTCATTGATTTGAAAAGGAGTACATGGATTGTATAATTACAAATATACAATATTTGTGATGACAATTACATATGCATAGTATCAACAAAAACACTCTTTACAGATTTAACTTCCAGCACTTGTCTTTCATTATTTTATAGCCCACCTGAAATCGATAATTTTTCATTTGCTTTTGGGTAAAATCTGTAGATCTTTGAAAAACTAGACTTTCTGCATACCGCATCATGAAAAATGCACAATCCGACCTGAAAAACTAACATTGACATTGTTGTCATCTTATAAATCCAACCATGAAATGCATTGATATTTTTAACAAAAATAAACATCCTCTTATGATCTACTTTGGGTGGGTCCTTCTACAACAATTTTATTAAACTCTGTCCCAGATATAGAAGGAAATCCTTTATTCCATGTCTTGTAATAAGACCAGTTCAAATTTTGAAAAATGCCACCTACACAGATATGACATTAGTAACAATTATATTGGTATGAAACTTTTTTTATAGTTATATCTATGAAATAGAATACTTACAGTTTTTTCAAATTTGGCAGTGTACCCTTCTGTGGCGCCGAGAGAATTATAATGATGGATACTACCTTCAACGAGGTCAATAACCATTAGATGCCAATGATCATCTGCATTATTTAGAGGACAGATGATATATCTAATTGACTTATCCGTATCAGTAGCAATAGTTTGTTCAAAAGCTTGAGCGTGAATCACCTCAAAAAGTTCCTATAGTTATTAAAAAGAAAGTGTCAGTGGAGTAAATCATAGAAAAAAATAATAATGATTTAGTAGCTAATTGACTTACATCAAACCCAACCCCACAGAATATGGAGGGCTGGTATGGCGAGTTACATGCTTTTGCTTCATTTCCAAGAATAGTCCAGTATGTATTAATGCAATCCCCCGTGGTGTAGTTATTCCAATCAAATATTGTCAAAAAATATAGCATATCTAATATAAAGGTCCCATTGGACCATACTGGATTCAACTCATACCTACATGCAAATAAGATAAGCAACTTAATAACAATGTGAATGATTAAATTTTATTAATGAATGTCAATAATCATCAATGTTTTACAATATTTTTCCAATCGTAATAGCAACTAACTCACTTTAATTTACTAAGCTTTAATAATGTTTCAGCAATCTCTGCATCTTTAGGCTTCTTAAAGAATGCCCTGGAATTCTTCAAGATTTTGCTTTTCACCTTTTGAAATTCTTTAGCTTTAGCTGCGTGATGTTTAGATATGTTAGTTTGGGTGGAGGTTGTTGGTGCAATCTTGTCGCAGATTTTGTTGTTTGCGTTGTTGGTGCTCATCATCTTCATCTTCATCTTCATCCTAATCCTCCTCCTGAACAACTTGTTTGCCCTTGCCTTTGGCCTGGTAGGTTTGTCTGACCTAAGTTATTTTCCTTTTTTTGGCAGGTGGCTCACCTTCATCTGACCCTTTGCTTTGCAATTGTTGATGCAGCTGTTTGATTTTTTGGTTAGACTGAAGTATGATAGACTCTCTTACAGCTATCCTTTTATCATTTTGCTCCTCTTGTTGTTTAAGCTGCGAATCTTTGTCACCAATTATTTTATCCTTTTCAACAATGATGTCCTCTTTTTGTTTTAGCTGGGACTCCTTCTCTGCAATTATTGTTTCTTTCTGAGCAATAATTTGATCCTTGGCACTGATGGCTGATGTCGTCTCACTTTTGGCATCCTCTAAACTTTTAATTGCTATATTTAATTGTTGTTGTAAGGTTTCAATTTGTTCTTATTTTTGTATACATATATTGCAGGCTTCCATTTGTAAGGGCTGTAGCCTTCCTTGTGCTGCCTGGCTTCCTTCTGGTTCCTGCTGTAATACCTCACATTCTACCTCAAGTGGTTGAGTTGGAGGAGAATAGTCAGGTACCAAATTATGCTCTATATCAAACGGAATTAAATCAACAATAATTAAATTTGTATCTACACGGTCTATCATCCTCTTGATAGTTCAACATGGGCTTTAGGCCAAGTCCAGCGAAGTATTCTTGGCAATCTATGAGGATGTTCAGGAGCAACAATACTAATATGTTCATTAACCCATACCTGCAACATCATTATAATCAGTAAATAATATCCATCATGAAAATATATTAGCAGGTATATGTACTCTCACTTATAGCCAAAATATTTGGAAATCCCTGGAGCAAGAGAGCCTTGGCCGGTTGGGTTGAATCACCTACATGTGGTCTATGCCTCAATGTCACCTCCTTTCCAATGACTCCCAACTGAGGAGCCATGAAATTGTACACGGCATTGCACCAATTGTAGTTTGGTAGATTGTCAAAATTATTTACGCAATCAATAAGTGACAGGGCGGGAATGACAAGTATGCTACTACTACCACAAAATAGCACTATACAAACAAAATAGAGTATATACAACTGACAGTACAGCTTGTCATTGGATGTAGACTTTATTAGCAGTTTCTCCAAATGCCGTGCAGAACAACTGGAATCTTCAAAATACTCCTTGTACAGTGGGCTGGAGGCCTCATTCAAATCAAGTTGGACTATCTCTCCATGGTCAAGTAGCCCTAGAATAACTGATATATCAACCGTTGTGAAATTGAGTTTTTTCCCATGGAATACAAAGCTCTGTTCTTCTTCATCCCAATTATCAAACATGTTCTGAACCTGGGGTCTTACACAAGAACTAGTAGGAAGGTCGAGGACCCAAGAAAAGGGTGTTTCTCGAATCAAATGTTCTTGTGCTGGTGTGGGTGGAACATATTCAATAAAATTTTTGAAATGGCAAAGGCTACTTTTCCAGTTCATTCGTTTACTTCGACTTCTGTTGGCAAAACTTGTATACTCGGTAGGCAATTTTATTTTTTGTTATGGCAGCTGTTTTTTCTCATGACTTCCCCCAGGGACTTGCTGTTTCTTTCATTTGGTGGGAGGAGCTTTCTTTGAAGATGATCTTTTTTTACCCATACCGAACTTAGCAACCATCAAAGAAACAATTATTTGACACAAACAAACAATGACACTTAGAATTCGTTCATAAACGGGCCTCCTCAAGTTCAGTCATTTACTGAAAACTATCGCTAACCCTAGGTGAAAAGCAAGAACAGAAATCACAAACTACAAATTAGGGTACGTACAATTCGACTAGTGTGATGACGAGGATGCCGCCCACAACTACTCCAATGAAGACAAGCATAGACAAGCACAGACTAGTGCGAAATCACAACAAATCTGGAGCTAGAAGACGATTGCTGAGCACTAGGCTCTAAAGAACGCTATAAAGCTGAGTGGCTGCTGGGCCTGATATAAAAGGATTTTAGGCCCTAGGCGGCACTTTTTTCTATATATGTATTATAAATATAATTTAGGTAATATCTATTTTTTTCATAAAAATCAGACTAACTTTGTTATATATCAAAACTCTGTTCTGATTTATCATGTGCATTTTATTGATTATGTATTTATATTTAATTTTCAAGGCTATAAAATTCACATATAGATGAACGACGCTGGGCCTGAAATAAGAGTTATTCAGGCCCATGGTGGACCTAAAATATAATTATTTCAAGCCCACGGTGGGCCTGAAATAAAATTATTCAGGACAAAGGTGGGCCTGAAATAAAATGATTTCAGGCCCAACGTTGGCCTGAAATTAAATTATTCAGGCCCACGGTAGGCCTGAAATAAAATGGTTGATCCTAGCTCAACCATATCTGGAATTCTAAAATCCCTATATCAGTAGAGAGGGTTGAGCAAGGAGATGATATTTTTGGGGTCCTAACCTCTAATCTTGATGTATCACCATTGCTATAGCAGTAGTTTAGGTATATCATTGAATTTTGAGCAAAACTCACTGATGGACCTACCCTATATGAAATTCTAAAATCCCTATATCAGTAGAGAGGGTTTAGCTAGGAGATGAAATTTTTGGTATCCAAATCTCTAATCTTGCTGTATCACCATTACTATAGTAGTAGTATAGGTATATCAGGGAGTTTTGAGCAAAACTCACTGATAGACCTACCATATCTGAAATTCTGTAAACCCTATATCAGTAGAGAGGTTTGAGGTAGGAGATGATATTTTTGGGGCCCTAACCTCTAATCTTGATGTATCACCATTGCTATAGCAGTAGTTTAGGTATATCAGTGAGTTTTGAGCAAAACTCACTGATGGACCTACCCTATCTAAAATTCTGAAATCCCTATATCAGTAGAGAGGGCTTAGCTAGGAGTTGAAATTTTTGGTGCCCAAACCTCTAATCTTGCGGTATCACCGTTACTATAGTAGTAGTATAGGTATATCAGTGAGTTTTAAGCAAAATTCACTGATAGACCTACCATATCTGAAATTTTGAAAACCCTATATCAGTAGAGAGGTTTGAGGTAGGAGATTATATTTTTGGGGTCCTAACCTCTAATCTTGATGTATCACCATTGCTATAGCAGTAGTTTAGGTATATCAGTGAGTTTTGAGCAAAACTCACTGATGGACCTACCCCATCTGAAATTCTGAAATCCCTAAATCAGTAGAGAGGGTTTAGCTAGGAGATGAAATTTTTGGTGTCCAAACCTCTATTCTTGCGGTATCACCATTACTATAGTAGTAATATAGGTATATCAGTGAGTTTTGAGCAAAACTCACTGATAGACCTACCATATCTGAAATTCTGAAAACCCTATATCAGTAGAGAAGTAAGAGCTAGGAGATGATATTTTTGGGGTCCTAACCTCTAATTTTGATGTATCACTATTGTTATAGCAGTAGTTTAGGTATATCAGTGAGTTTTGAGCAAAACTCACTGATGGACCTACCCTATCTGAAATTCTGAAATCCCTATATCAGTAGAGAGGGTTTAGCTAGGAGATGAAATTTTTGGTGTCCAAACCTCTAATCTTGATGTATCACCATTGCTATAGCAGTAGTTTAGGGTTGAGATAGGAGATGAGATTTTGTGTGTCGAATCCTCTAATTTTGCTGTATAACCAATGCTATAGGAGTGGTTTTGGTATATCAGTGAGTTTTGACCAAAACTCACTGATGGACCTCCCATATCTGGAATTCTAAAAACTCTATATCAGGAGACAGAGTTGAGCTAGGAGATGAGATTTTGGGTGACCAATCGTCAAATCTTGCTGTCTTACCTATGCTATAGGAGTGGTTTTGGTATATCAGTGAGTTTTGACCAAAACTCAATGATGGACATCCCATATCTGGAATTCTGAAAACCCTATATCAGGAGACAGGGTTGAGCTAGGAGATGAGATTTTGGGTGCCCAATCCTCAAATCTTGCTATCTTACCTATGCTATAGGAGTGGTTTTGGTATATCAGTGGGTTTTGACCAAAACTCACTGATGGACCTCCCATATCTGGAATTCTGAAAACCCTATATCAGCAGGCAGGAATGAGCTAGGATATGAGATTTTGGGTGCCCAAACCTCTATTTTTGCTGTATAACCAATGCTGTAGGAGTCGTTTTGGTATATCAGTGAGTTTTGATCAAAACACAATGATGAACCTCCCATATCTGGAATTCTTAAAACTCTATATCAGGAGACAGGGTTGAGCTAGGAGATGAGATTTTGGGTGACCAATCCACAAATCTTGCTGTCATACCTATGCTATAGGAGTGATTTTGGTATATCAGTGAGTTTTGACCAAAACACACTGATGGACCTCCCATATCTGAAATTCTGAAAACCCTATATCAGGAGACAGGGTTGAGCTAGGAGATGAGATTTTGGGTGCCCAAACCTCAAATCTTGTTGTCTTACCTATGCTATAAGAGTGGTTTTGATATATCAGTGAGTTTTGACCAAAACTCACGGATGGACCTCCCATATCTGGAATTCTGAAAATCCTATATCAGTAGGCAGGAATGAGCTAGGAGATGAGATTTTGGGTGCCCAAACCTCTAATTTTGCTGTATAACCAATGCTATAGGAGTGGTTTTGGTATATCAGTGAGTTTTGAGCAAAACTCACTGATGGACCTCCCATATCTGGAATTCTGAAAACCCTATATCAGGAGACAGGGTTGAGCTAGGAGATGAGATTTTGGGTGCCCAATCCTCAAATATTGCTGTCTTACCTATGCTATAGGAGTGGTTTTGGTATATTAGTGAGTTTTGACCAAAACTCACTGATGGACCTCCCATATCTGGAATTCTGAAAACCCTATATCAGGAGACAGGGTTGAGCTAGGAGATGAGATTTTGGGTGACCAATCCTCAACTCTTGCTGTCTTACCTATGCTATAGGAGTGGTTTTGGTATATCAGTGAGTTTTGACCAAAACTCACTAATGGACCTCCCATATCTGGAATTCTGAAAACCCTATATTAGCAGGCAGGAATGAGCTAGGATATGAGATTTTGGCTGCCCAATCCTCTAATTTTACTGTATAACCAATGCTATAGGAGTGGTTTTAGTATATCAGTGAGTTTTGAGCAAAACTCACTGATGGACCTCCCATATCTGGAATTCTGAAAACCCTATATCAGGAGACAGGGTTGAGCTAGGAGATGAGATTTTGGGTGACCAATCGTCAAATCTTGCTGTCTTACCTATGCTATAAGAGTGGTTTTGGTATATCAGTGAGTTTTAACCAAAACTCACTGATGGACATCCCATATCTGGAATTCTGAAAACCCTATATCAGGAGACAGGGTTGACCTAGGAGATGAGATTTTGGGTGCCCAATCCTCAAATCTTGCTGTCTTATCTATGCTATAGGAGTGGTTTTGGTATATCAGTGAGTTTTGAGCAAAACTCACTGATGGACCTCCCATATCTGGAATTCTGAAAACCCTATATCACCAGGCAGTAATGAGCTAGGATATGAGATTTTGGGTGCCCAAACCTCTAATTTTGCTGTATAACCAATGCTATAGGAGTGGTTTTGGTACATCAGTATGTTTTGACCAAAACACGCTAATGGACCTCCCGTATCTGGAATTTTGAAAACTCCTTATCAGGAGATTGATTTTAGGAAAGTGATGAGATTTTGGGTGCCCAAACCTCAAATCTTGCTGTATAACCTATGCTATAGGAGAGGTTTTGGTATATCAGTGTATTTTGACCAAAACTCACACATGGACCTCCCATATCTGGAATTCTGAAAACCCAATATCAGGAGACAGGGTTGAGCTAGGAGATGAGATTTTGGGTGCCCAAACGTCAAATCTTGCTTTCTATCCTATGCCATAGGAGTGGTTTTGGTATATTAGTGAGTTTTGTCCAAAACTTACTGATGAATCTCCCATATCTGGAATTCTGAAAACCGTATATCAGGAAATTTATTTGAGTTAGGAGATGAGATTTTGGGTGCCCAACTCTCAAATCATGCTATGTAACCAATGCTATAAGAGTGGTTTTGGTATATCAGTGAGTTTTGAGCAAAACTCACTTATGAACCTCCCATATCTGGAATTCTAAAAACCGTATATCAGTAGACAGGGATGAGCTAGGAGATGAGATTTTGGGTGCCCAAACTTCAAATTTTGCTGTCTAACCAATGCTATAGGAGTGGTTTTGGTATATCAGTGAGTTTTGACCAAAACTCACTGATGGACCTCCCATATTTGGAATTCTGAAAACGCTATATCAGGAGACAGGGTTGAGCTAGGAGAAGATATTTTGGGTGCCTAAACCTCAAATCTTGCTGTCTATTCTATGCTATGGGAGTGGTTTTGGTATATCAGTGAGTTTTGACCAAAACTAACTGATGGACCTCCCATATCTGGAATTCTAAAAATCCTATATCAGGATATTGATTTGAGCTAAGAGATGAGATTTTGGATGCCCAAACCTCAAATCATGCTGTATAACCTATGTTATAGGAGTGGTTTTGGTATATCAGTGAGTTTTGACCTAAACTCACTGATGGACATCTCATATCTGGAATTCTGAAAACCCTATATCAGGAGACAGGGTTGAGCTAGGAGATGAGATTTTGGGTCCAAACCACAAATCTTGCTGTCTAACCTATGCTATAGGGGTAGTTTTGATATATCAGTGAGTTTTAAGCATAACTCACTGATGAACCTCCCATATTTGGATTTCTAAAAACCCTTTATCAGGAGATTGATTTGAGCTAGGAGATGAGATTTTGGGTGCCCAAACCTCAAATCTTGCTGTCTAACCTATACTATAGGAATGGTTTTGGTATATCAGTGAGTTTTGACCAAAACTCACTGATGATTCTCCCATATCTGGATTCTGAAAACCCTATATTAGGAGACAGGGTTGAGCTAGGAAATGAAATTTTGGGTGCCCAAACCTCAAATCTTGCTGTCTAACCTATGCTATAGGAGTGGTTTTGGTATATCAGTAAGTTTTGACCAAAAATCACTGATGGACCTCTCATATCTGGAATTCTGAAAACCCTATATCAGGAGACAGGGTTGATCTTGGAGATGAGATTTTGGGTGCCCAAATCTCAAATCTTGCTGTCTAACCTATGCTATAGGAGTGATTTTGGTATTTCAGTGAGTTTTGTCCAAAACTCACTGATGGACCTCCCATATCTGGAATTCTAAAAACCCTATATTAGGAGACAGGGATGAGCTAGAAGATGAGATTTTGGGTGCCCAAACCTAAAATCTTGCTGTCTAACCTATGCTATAAGAGTGGTTTTGGTATATTAGTTAGTTTTGACCAAAACTCACTGATGGACCTCCCATATCTGGAATTTTGAAAACCCTATATCAGGAGATAGGGTTGAGCTAGGAGATGAGATTTTGGGTGCCCAAATCTCAAATCTTGCTGTCTAACCAATGCTTTAGGAGTGGTTTTGGTATATCAGTGAGTTTTGAGCAAAACTCACTGATGGACCTCTCATATCTGGAATTCTGAAAACTTTATATCAGTAGGCAGGGATGAGCTAGGAGATGAGATTTTAGGTGCCCAAACCTCTAATCTTGTTGTCTATCCAATGCTATAGGAGTGGTTTTGGTATATCAGTGAGTTTTGATCAAAACTCACTGATGGACCTCTCATATCTGGAATTTTGAAAACCATATATCACTTGGCAGGGATGAGCTAGGAGATGATATTTTGGGTGCCAAAACCTCTAATCTTCTTGTCTAACCAATTAGTTCCACCTTGGGCCTGAACTAAATTTAGTTCAGGCCCATGTTGGGCCTGTATTGAAGCTATTCAGGCCCACCTTGGGCTTGAATTCATTTGATTTCAGGCCCACCGTGAGCCTGAAATTATTTTATTTCAGGCCAAACGTGGCCATTAAATACAATAATGATTTATACAATAATATTCTATATTTATCTATAAGATCAACTCTAAACCCTCTAATTTTATTTATTTATTAAATTTTATCAAAACATTATTACAGTTTTTTATAATTTGAAACAATTTTTTTAATTTTATGGTAGAAATAATCCATCTTACTAAGTAAATACGGAATGCAAAGCAAATTACAATTCTTTCGAGACGATTAAGTCATATTTTCAAATTACGTTGCAGTTGGAGTGTTGCAAAGAAGATTTCAGTAACCCACTGATGGTGCTTCAGAAACCCTCTGATGAAGATTTCTGGTGGGCAAACTTAGTGCCAAACATTATGAGTTATGTTTTCTGACCGTATCAATTGGTAACCTACATTTCAGCAACTCGATTTGAATCAACATCACACAATTATTTTGTTTTTCTGGACAAAAAATGATATTCATATAAATTACACAATTTCGATTCAAATGGAGCTGAATCACCATGAAAGGATTTTCGTCGTACAACATTACTTCAAGTGCTTGACATCCTCATGTTTTACAATACATGTCTCTCATAATATTTACTATCAGATCAAATCTCATTTTCGTCATATCTCCTTGTTTGAAATCCATCTTCTCATCGTATAGGAGACATCGGATGTATTGCATAACAAAGAAGGCACAGTCCACGCTGAAAATAACAAATAGTATTTCTGATTTCAATAAGTAGGGTAATAAAATACTTTCATGATTTTAAATTTTTAAAACTCTTCCTCAGTTACATACCTATGTTCTTGTTGGGGACATTTTTGTCTGACGGAGGGTCATTTGTCCAAGGGATGATAACTTTGAAGATATGGATGAATAGCCGTAAGTTCCTCGCGAGTATATTGTTTATGTTCTGTTACCTGTAAAATAGATCATGAATTTGAATGACATTTTTGACCAAATGATGAACATATATATGAATATAGGTAGGTTGCTCACCGCTTAGTCAAGATCATGCTTATATTTACGGCCACTAGCAAGAGAATTTAAATGATTGAAAGTCATTGCTTTTGTATCAACCGCCAACAAGTGAAAGTGTGTATTATCACTGCACAAAGGTATTAAAATATATCTAAACCCTTGTTCTATCATATCAGTCTTCATCACTTGCTGCAGGGAAAACTTTCTTGACGATCTTATTGAAGCTTACAAATTTGCATAATCAAAATTATTAATAACCACAACATAATATTATTTCTTCTACAATCTATTAATTGATACTAATTTACATCACTTACTGTGAAGAAGGTTGAATAAAAAATTGACTTGTTGTATGACCTACCATATGTGGATGCTCTCCTAAATATAATTTTACAGAAGGCATCAATCACCTCGCCTTTTGTAAAAACCTCTCCATTGAGGATTTGTAAGAATGAATACAAATTCAAAGCAAAGGGTGCATCCTCCCAGATAAATTCGTTAGCCAACCTGCCAAGTTAATTGATAAGATTATATATTAAAGGCCCAAATCTATTAACTAAACTATGTTTCATATCTTACATTAGGTTCTCCAATTTATTTATCTGGTAGGCCACTTCTATATCTTGATTTTTCTTCATCGACTTCATAAAATGCTTCTTCACAAACTACATCCATAAAATTTAGACCAAACTAATTAATGACAAAATTCAATAAATTTGACATAATTTATATGAAAATAACTCACATACATCAATGCCTTGTTGCCTCATTTTGTATAGTTCAGAGGTCCTTCTTTTTTCCTCCTCTATATCTTCTTCAGACATGCCTTCCATTATAGTAATTGTTTCTCTTGCTTCATCCATATCCTCCTCACTAAGTATCCTTTTTCCCTTTCCATCACATTTGATATTTCTTGCTTTCTCCGCTTCCCCTTATGTAATAGCTGGTGCCATACTGGACTTTCAATTGGAGTATCTTTGTAATAATACCGACTTTGGTCACGTCCTCTCCTTGATTTACAAGATACTGGATCAGAAAGAGGAACAACTATAGGATAGCTTTCTTGACCCTCCATCCCCTTTTTTTCAATAATTGAAATTAATTCATTAACCCTTTCATTCAAATATATATTCTCCTCTGTTAGCTCCTTGATTAGGGTCTCTTTAAGAATGCATTCCCCACATGGCCTTACATCATCTGTGTCATGTCCTTCTGATATCTCCATTGCTTGTGGAATGTCATCACCTGTAACGCCCGCCTTTTTCCCACACCTTATGGTGTGGCGAGGAAGCAGCATTACGCTTATCATACATGTACATATAGAACATCTTAATGCAGCGGAATATTTTTTTTCTTCTACACATGCTTTTTACCATGCAACTAATACATGAAACATCTATACATGCCTAAACTTGTCATTCATGAACCTAGTGTCATTGGACATAGTATATTACGACATGCATGACATCATGATATAACCATTTCATAGCTTATTCATAATCATCATAGGTAGCAGGTAACTTATCCATAAACATCATGAGTCTTAAGTCATCCATTAGGCATAACCATTAAAACATAGCATAGAATCTAAGGAGGCATTTCCAAAACCCAAGACATGCGATATGCGTAAATAAAGGATCCTTTGCCATGTCACTGCCACACACACACATGCTCTTGCCTCTCCTGCTGCTTCCCTTAGTAACTTCTTGCTTGATCTGCAATACGAGGAAAATAAGACTATAAGCACACAGGCTTAGTAAGACCCTTTCCTACTCACTAAAACCATACGTCACTTAAACATAAACATATCAAGCATCTGACATAACATAATTCTGAACATAAAACATAAGCATAGTCTTGGCGTAAATCATAAGCATATGAACAACTAATATAGCATGATTCTTAACATAAGAATAAAACCAAAACATACTTAGCGTGACATAATTCTTAGCATACATGGGCATGAAACATACTTATCATAACATAATTCTTAACATACATGAGCATATTTATCATGGCATAATTCTTAACATATATGAGCATGAAACATACTTATCATAACATAATTCTTAACATACATGAGCATACTTATCATGGCATAATTTTTAACATAGATGAGCATGAAACATACTTATCATAACATAATTCTTAACATACATGGGCATACTTATCATGGCATAATTCTTAACATACATGAGCATGAAACATACTTATCATAACATAATTCTTAACATACATGAGCATACTTATCATGGCATAATTCTTAACATACATGAGCATGAAACATACTTATCATGACATAATTCTTAACATATATGAGCATACTTATCATGGCATAATTTTTAACATACATGAGCATGAAACATACTTATCATAACATAATTCTTAACATACATCAGCATACTTATCATGGCATAATTCTTAACATACATGAGCATGAAACATACTTATCATAAGCATAAGCATAAAACTTATTTACCCTGGCGTGATGCATAACATGAATGAATGCATGAGTCAAATGCATTTACATAAGAATGCTTAATTTTTAAAATCATACTTTTAAAACATAAACATAACATCATTGGGGTCCCTGACTAGTACCATATACATACATCATAAGCGTGCATCCCTAAGTAATTACGAGGTAGCGAGCCCCGACCTACTAGGGTAGGAACAGCTACAGTAGTTCCAAACACCGGGGCGTTCTTAAGGTGCCCATCCCTGTTGGACAGCTGCGGTAGTCCCAGAAGCGTGGACAGCATAGTCGGTAGTCCAGAACCGGGCCGTTCTTAAAGTGCCCATCCCTTGGACCCTTACTTCGGTTCGGTACAAGCCCATTCATAAAAATAAAATAACTATGCATGCTTCATCATTCATACTTGTCATTCATACTTATCATTCATACTTATTTCATATCATCGTTATGCCTTCATCATTCATACTTATCATTCATACTTAAGGCATAATCATTATCTTGGTTCATAAAGTTTGCATGATCATGATTCATAAATAGACATGCAATTCATACATGATACATTTCATCTGGCATACATAACCCTAGTATTCATCATAAAGCATGCAAGGTAAGCTACATATAAACATGACACATGCTACTAGGGTTCATGGCATTCATCATAAAACATTCATATAGCTTCATAAAACCATAAATACATTATAAGCATTTATCTACATACATGCATCATTCTATTTATCATAGCATACTCCTACATCAATTACATATACATGGTATATGATCTAAATATTCATGAGTAAAGTATAACATAAAATCTAACATACAAGGTCATGTTACATAACACATAAACTAAGATTTTAGTAACATAAAGATCCTTTCATCATGCTTAACTATGTACTAACATCATGGTAACTTATAAACATGCATCCTTGAGACCCTAACCCAAACCAAACCCTAGGTTTAGGTATTGGCCGAAACCTTAAGGGAATGTGAGTCCATAGAAAATTTGCCTAGGTCATGATTAACATCCCATACCTTACCTATCATGCCATGGAAAACCATTTGAACCCTTGATTGGACTTAACCCTAAGCCCTAGGCCTAAAACATGTGTTGGCCGAAACCCTAGAAGGGTAACAAGCCCATAAAAAATTCATATAAATCACCATTATTAGCCATAAGATATCATAGGAAACATACTAATCATGCTTAGAAAGGTTGGAGTTTACCCTAGCCCTTTAACCTTGATATGGCCGAAACCCTAGGGGGTTTTAGGGTGCTACAAAACTTTCAAAATCATACTTTTATGCTTAACCTATCATGATTAACCATTTGAAAACATCAAAGAGGTCTTTAACATGATTTTTTTAGCCCAAAAACATGGCTTGGCCGAAACCTTCACAAGTCCTAAATATGGATTTTTCAACATATCATGGCAATAAGAACTTAGATCATGACAAATAACTTGGAAGCTATCATACCACAGGTGAGGGGGTCTTACCTTCCCTTATCTTGCATTTAATCCTTGAATAAAGAACTAGAAAGAACCTTCTTGACTCCAAACTTCTCCTTAGCCCTTGTAGCCTAGTAGAGAGCCTTGAGTCTTCAAGATGGAGTCCTTAGTGGAAATTTTCCTAAGGGGAGAGCCCTTGTGGTTTTCGGCTAGAGCAAGGAGGAAGAGGAAAGAATGACTTGGGAAGAAGAGAAGGAAAATTGTAACTCCCATGCCACCTTTATACCACATTAAGGAGGGCAAGTGAAGAGTCATGGTGTCTCTTCCTTTGATGACTCTTCATTTTCCCTAAGCTTTAACCAAAATCCACTTCATCCTCTACTTAGACTCCCTTGCCAGGTGAATTGGTTTTTACATGCATGGTGGTACCATAGGTCCAAGGTTCAATCCTTGGTGCATGCACTTTATTTTTCTATTTTATTTTATTTTATTTTTATACTATTTTCGAAAATTCCCCAAAAATTCCCCCATGATCATGCTAATATTCCTAATTAAAACTCATTTATATTTATATTAAATTTCACCTAAAATCCACTAACACTTTATTTTTCTATTTTATTTTATTTTATTTTTATACTATTTTCGAAAATTCCCCAAAAATTCCCCCATGATCATGCTAATATTCCTAATTAAAACCCATTTATATTTATATTAAATTTCACCTAAAATCCACTAATAACCATGGTCTTAGAAAAACCCATTAGTACTTAGCTTCTCAATTTAAATGAGAAATTTTGGATAATTAGGCTAAGGTTCGTACTAGTATCTCTAGGTTCCTCGAACACTATCTAGACATGATCACTATTTTAAATAAAATATTGAGGTAATTTTCTGGGTCGTTACATCACCAATCTCAAGGTTCTCAAACAATGTGTTTTCATGTAAGTTAGGAATTATTTCAACGATCACTTGTCAATAACCAAGTCCACAAATTTTACTGCCTCTGTATCAAACTAACATAGATCACAGTTTAAAATAATTACCTCTTTGGATCTGATTTGGTTGACAAGGTCCCTCACCCTACTAATATGCGAAGGAATATTCCTCCACTTATTTATTCGGGGTCCTTCAGCATTCTATGGTTTTTGAATGGGTACATGCTCCAAAAACCATCCCTTCATAAAGTTTTCCAGACAATTACATTAATGACAGCAAATTATTATAAATTTTGTCAAGAAAATTCTACTCACAGCCAAAAGCCCAGCAAATCCCTTTACGTATGGGAGGTTGGTGGTCCTCTGGTTTCCCTGAGTTGATGAAAATAATTCCCCAATCTTAGGTAATTGTGGAGACAAAAATTTATGGATAGCTTCCACCCAGTTGAATCTACCAAGATTGTCATAATCATCTACCATATCTACAAGACCTAGAGGGACCTTATATGTACTAGACGAAAATAAAACACAAACAAATATATATAAAATATAAAATTTACAAACTAATAACACATCATCCTCTGATTCAACACTTTTAGAATAATATTTAAGTAAGTCCTCAATTCATGTTCTGGTAGGTTGTTTTTCTTTTGAGAAGTAAGTACAAAAGAGGTCACCCGATGCTTTAGTTGAATTAATAGGGACCGAAACTCCACGGTCCACCATATCTAGTAACAAAGCAACATCTCGTCTAGTGAACGCAACCGCTACACCTGAAACAATTAAAATATTTAGTTATCATCAACAATATAGGATTCAACTTATTTCATTTCACATTGGCCCTTAAATGAATCATTTCAGGCCCACGGTGGGCCTGAAATGATTCATTTCAGGCCTACCGAGGGCCTGAAGTAAAATCACTTCAGGCCCTCGGTAGGCCTGAAATAAAATCATTTCAAGCCTACCGAGGGCCTGAAGTAAAATTACTTCAGGCCCTCGGTAGGCTTGAAATGCTTTTATTTCAGGCCTACAGAGGACCTTAAGTGAATTTCACCTAAAATTCACTCATTTAAATTGATCAAATATAAATTAATTAAGGTCGTCTATATCTAAGTTTTATCTTACTATAGATATTGTTTACAATTCATAATTAAAACTATTACCTGAGAATTTAAAAACTTCCGAGGTTGAATCTCAACTTTCAAATATATTAACCAAAATTCCCCGTATATGCTGCAATTCTTGTATGTCCAAGAAAAAATTGAAGGGCGACTCTTTGATCTTTGCAATGTGTCGCTCATTTAAAATTTCAAATGCTTCAACAAAATGTTTAAAGTGGCCTAAACCACTGCACCAATATAATTTTTTCCCAAACTCATCTGAACCTTACAGTTTTTATACATTACAAATTTATTCAGCAAAAATAAGTATAAACATTTTCAGAAACTATGTTGTTCTTACCTAAGCTTGTCGCTAACATACCTTGGTGCTTAATGCCAATGAAGAAGACGATGAACCACCCACAGACCTTCTTCCTGCCATTTTCATAAAAATCAACCCTGCAGAAACCCTAAATCCTCCTTTGAAAGTGCCGAGCAGTCTGGACTTCAACGTTAACACTTAAAGTCGCCTCAGGATCACACACTAACACATTCGATACTTGCCTAGGTTTTGGTTGGGCGGAGGGATTCGAGGGATGAGCTCGCGACTAAAGCACAACTAGGGCACACAAAATCTCCTCCTCCTTCGACAATACTATTTACCGCTGAGAGAGAATGACCAATATTTCCACTACCTGGCCATCCGAACCATAAATTTTTATTTTAATGCAAAAGTGGTTCGGATGTCTCGAAATTATGATCGAAAAAGGTATTTTGTGGCGGGAGGGGTATATTAGGAAGTTCACTTTAAACCGTGCGCCCTTTGGTAAAACAGAAACTATGGTACGCCCTTTGGTAATTTCCAATTGTTACGTACGTCCTTTGGTGAATTGCCGCAGTAAAATTGAAGCTATCAATGGACATTCTAGGAAGTTGATAATGCCTGGGAAGGCTTTAGTGAACCTGGGTTTTTTTTTTCTTGCATTATGCAACTCAAATATGTATGAAGGATTACGTGGCTATTTGACCAAGTTAAAAAACTTTTCTTGTTAAAGACAACTTGGTCTTCTCTCAGTAAACTTGGTAGAAGATAACTTAAGTATTAACGAACCATGAGAGGCCATACTAAAAGTCGAATAAATTCAAAATCTGGAGGACCCTATGTTCTAAATTTTATGAAAATTTAATGTAGCATCATAAACATTCAACAAATTTTCCTACTGTGAAAAGGAGTCATATACTCTAGCTATTTGGGTTTGTTCACAGTCAGGAGATTGAGATGTCATGATTTTCATGTGGAACTTATTTGCTTCTCCTCTAATTTGCTAATTAGGCTTGTTGAGCTCATGTTTTTTTCTTTTTTTATTGAAGAATAGTATGATTAATACTTGCAATCTTTTTGTAGTATGATTGCAGTTCTACAGACATAAATCCCATTGGGAGTGTAAGAAAGCAGGAATATCGCTCGTCTTTTCTACGTTGGGCTTCCACACATCTTCACTATAGGTCTTTGGTAGAGGTTGAAGCACAGCTCCAACTGTAGAGCTTGAGCCAATTAGGTCCGAGTACAATCCGGCCGGTATACTAATCTATCAATTTATTTCTATTTGTCGTTCAGTCTGTAGGTCTGACTACAGCCAGTTATAAATTCAGTCTATTCATCATCTTATTTGGATTTCTTCAAAATTGAGAAAGTCGATTAGAATTTTCAGATTAAAAAAGCTTGTAAGTAGATTTCTTTCTTGTTTGATAGGTAGATTCACAACAAACAACTACTTTTATTATTATTTAATCATTTGTCTTTTCATTACATCATTTATATTTTTTTCCATTTGATTCAACATACCACACAGAAAAAAAAGAAAATTAATTGATTATTTACTTTCTTGAACTGATGATGAATCAAATTGATATGAATTGAAGAACTAGAGGTGAATGAAAATATTTTTTTCGTACATTTCTTCATTCAGTATCAAAATATATATACTGTATAATAATTGAAAGGAAATAAAAAAATCAAAATTATTACATTTCTTAATGAGAAGATTTTTCCTTATTAAATAATTTTCTTTGTGATTAAGTTTCTTCATAATAGAAATTTCTCATATCAATAATGAGAATATTGTTTTCCTTACTAAAAGATTTTCTTCGTGATTAAGTTTTCTCAGAATAGAAATTTCTCATATAAAAAAATCCTTGAGATCTTGAAGAATAAATATATCTTTAATACCCTCCCGCAAGCGAAACGGTGAGACACACACTGTGAGCTTGTCTCAAAGAAGAGCAAAACGACTTTGTGAAAATGTCAGTAATCTGATCTTTCGTAGAAATATACTGAACTAGAAGTGCCTTTCGAGTAACTCACACATGAACAAAGTGAAAGTCAATCTCAATGTGTTTCGTATACATGTGAAAAATTGGATTGGCAGTGAGAAAGGTGGTGCCAACGTTGTCACACCAGAGAACCGGAGGTTGCAACATGGGAACATGGAGCTCACTGAAAAGTGACTAAAGCCAGCATAATTCAGCAGTGGCATGCGCCAGGGCATGATATTCTGATTCAGTACTAGAGCGGGCAACCACCTACTGCTTCTTAGAATTCCAAGAGATAAGGGTGTTGCCAAGAAAAATACAATAGCTAGTGGTAGATCGGCGATCATCAGGGCAGCCTGCCCAATCAACGTCAAGATACATAGTCACCCCCAGAGAAGACAAGGTTCAAACAATGATACCATGGTGCGGGGTATGCCTAAGATACCGAAGAATACGCTTAATAGCCACCTAGTGAAAGGTAGTAGGAGATTGCATAAACTAATATGCATAGTTGATGGCAAATGCAATATCAGGACATGTAAGAGTAAGATATTAAAGGGCACCAACAATACTTTGGTAGGGTTGAGGATCAACCAAGGGGTCACCATCATGGCAAGAGAGGGATGAACCAGAGGCAATAGGAGTGTGAAGAGGTTTGGATTGATGCATTTGGGCCCTAGTCAATAGATCAGTAATGTAGCATGACTAACTATGGAAGAGACCATGGGGTGTGTGAAAAGTTTCAACACCAAGGAAGTAATGTAGTTGACCTAGATCCTTAATGTTGGATCGAGAGACACGATACAGTGAGGGTGAATATCATAAAACGTTCGGATTAAAGTTAGAGCAATTACGCAGCGGAAATTTAAATCAAACACACGCAAACACCAAGGTTTTTACTTGGTTCGGAGTCGCGGTCGACTCCTACTCCAAGGCCCACGGTCGTTGACCGTTTACTATGGGCAATTCTATATGTGCGCAAAACAGTTTACAGAGAGATATTACAAAAGTAGTATAGTAAACATAAAAACAACTCTTCGTTACCGACGTCCGGTGTAGATTGAATTTTCGGGGCTGTGGGACGTCGTCGGCGCTTGTATCTCGAGTTGGGATGTTTCCGGAACAGAGCGCAGAGGCAGAAGAGCGTAGGAGCGTTGTTAGAATCGTTGTTGGAAGCCTTGGGGTCAAGGGCCTATTTATAGCCCCTGGGGGCGCCCAGAACGTCGGGGGCGCCCCCCGCCACGTGTCAGCTGATCCGAGTTCTTCTCGGTCAGCTCTGATCCCTTCAAACTCGGGATCAGATCATGACTGGGGCGCCCGGGACGCTGGGGCGCCCGGATTGACTGGGTCAGACTCTTATCCTGTTGGCTTCTCGCTGGCTTGCTTCGTTCGCTTGAGCTAGGGGCGCCCGGGACGCTGGGGGCGCCCGGGAGCATGGGGGGCGCCCGGGAGCACGGGGGCGCCCCGCCCCTAAGCTTTCGAAGCACTCCTTTTGCTACATGTGTTTTGTGTTTGTTGATGCAGTCTGGCCCGGTTGTTGTTTTGGTGTTTGACAATGATTTAAGATTGGTTGAGCGAATTTGGGTTAAAGTCCTGGTCGGGGATTGGGCATGAAACCCTGGTGAGTGAAGCCAGGTCCTAGCTTGTGAAGCTAGGTTGAAATCCTGGTGAGTGAAGTCGGGTCCTGGAGAGTGAAGCCAGGTGATGGAAATCCCGGTGAGTGAAGCTGGGTCTTGGTGAGTGAAGCCAGGTGTTGGAAATCCCGGTGAGTGAAGCCGGGTCCTGGTGAGTGAAGCCAGGTGGTGAAAGGTCTTAATTCAGAAGGGTTGGGTGAAAAGTCCTAGCTTGGAGGGCTAGGTTGTAACGCCCGTCTTTTTTTTTCTTTCATAAAACGGCGTTACGCTAAACATACATGTGCATATAAAACATCTTAAGGTAGCGAAATCATAAATTCTTTTTCACATGCTTTTAACCATGCAATTAGTGCTTAAATCATATACACATATCTAGCATCATGATATCACTTTACGTAACCCATTCATAAGCTTTCATGAGCATTTCAAGTAACCTATTACCAGCATGCATAGCATCATGATTATCTACTTTCCATAATTCATTCATAAGCCTTTCAGGTAGCAAGTAGTTTATCCATAACTTCATAAGTAGTAGGTTGTTTCATAGGCATAGCTATCATAAGTAACGCATAACCATCATAAGTATCGTAAGATAACAAAACATGCAAACAGTGAAACGAGAGAGACTCTTGGCCATGTCACTACCACACACACATGGTCTTGCCTCTCCTGCTGCTTCCTTTGAAATCTCTTGCTTAATCTGCGGTATAAGAAAATAAAACTATAAGCACGGAGGCTTACTAAGACCCTTTTTCCTACTCACAAAATCCATACGTCGTATAAACATGAACATAGATATCATCATGGCATCAGCATGAACATAAATATCATCATGGCATTATAGACTAACATGAACATGAATAAAATCATGGCATTATAATTTGGCATGAATATAAATTAAATCATAGCATCATAAATTAGCATGAACATAAATAAAATCATGGCATCCTAACTTAGCATAAACATAAATAAATCATGGCATCATAAATTAGCATGAACATAAATAAAATCATGGCATCCTAACTTAGCATAAACATAAATAAATCATGGCATCATAAATTAGCATGAACATAAATAAAATCATGACATCCTAACTTAGCATAAACATAAATAAATCATGACATCATAAATTAGCATGAACATAAATAAAATCATGGCATCCTAACTTAACATAAACATAAATAAATCATAGCATCATAAATTAGCACGAACATAAATAAGATCATTTGCATAAACATACCTTGCATAAACATACTTTGTATAATATTCATATCATAAATATAATGCATAACATGGATGGATGCATATGGCAAATGTATACATATATAAGGATGCTTAATCTTTAAAATCATGCTTTTAAATACTTTAACATAATCATAACATTCATTGGGCCCTGGCTTGTACCACATTCATACATCATATGCGCGCATCCCTAAGTAAATACGAGGTAGCTAATCTCGACCTACTAGGGTAGGGACAGCTTCATCGGTAGTCCCGAACCGTAAGGACAGCTTTATCGGTAGTCCCGAACCATGGACAGCTTCATCGGTAGTCCAGAACCGTGGACCTTACTTAGGTCCGGTACAAGCCCATTCATAAAATAAAATATCTTCACATGCTTCTTCATTCATAAACATTCATAGCATATTCATTCATTCATCATTTTCTTTCCATAACATCATTATGCCTCGAAAGCATAAACTTTAACTTCATTCATCCTTTTCATTCTTAAACATGGCATACGTACATATCATTCATAAAGCATGGCATACATGTAAATTATTCATAAAGCATGGCATACATACGTATCATTCCTAAAGCATGGCATACATGTAAATTATTCATAAAGCATGGCATACATACGTATCATTCCTAAAGCATGGCATACATGTAAATTATTCATAAAGCATGGCATACATACATATCATCCCTAAAGCATGGCATACCTACATATCATTCACAAGACATGGCATTGATACACATCATTCATAAATNTAGAACAAACCAAAACAAACCGACACTGGGACTGAGGAACTGGCAACTGGATCATCTCCTGGCTCCAAGCAAAACATCTACCTGCTACCTGAAACAACAAAAAAAGGAAGCAGGGGTGGTGAGTCCGGGCGGACTCTGCGGGTATATGAGTAGACAAATAAGCATGGCATAATAAGGATAACGGAGTAGAGAAATCAACAGTGTACAGTCCATAAGAATTATAGAATTTACCTAAACATGCATAACCAATAAAATACGACATGGTATAAAGTCCGAAATACGACTAAGCAGGTATAGAACAACTCAACAACGATAATATCAAGATATATATGCATGTCAAACATGTGCAACAATCATAGCTCATCTAAGTGCATCAAACACAAGCAAATGCATAAAAGAAATACGTATGCATATGATGCAATGACATGTGTCACCCCTGACGCCAGTCAAGCCGTCAACACATCCCATCTGTGTGACCGAGTGGGTAGGGCTGTGACAACTGTACCACTCCGACAACAACAATAATAATAAACAACAATAATACCACATAAGGCGTGGTTGAGTGGACAGGATACTGGGGAGTCTACACTCCAACCCCTATACATAGGGGGAGCTATACAGCTGCAAAATATCCCTCTATAAACAACGGTGAGGGTGAGCCACCAACAGCTCATCCCTCTAAAATAACGGTGAGGGTGTCACTGTCTGGCATGACAGAACAAACACTCGCACTCTAACCACTACCATGACAACATGTGGTTGAGTGAATCGAGCAACAATATGACTAACGACGGCTTAACCAAATGTAAGCCAACAGTCGTTAGTATGCAACGTGCAAGTATGGTGCATGATATACGATGCACGAACAACCGAAGCAACCACGATGCAATAAAATCCAACGAGAGAGACATGCATCGATACAACCAACCAGAAACCGAAATCCAACGATTATGCATCTACACTACTAGGTAGGGTATTTCTAATGCCAAATAAACCTATCTGTGTTTAATGGACTTCTAAGTGCTCGCGTACAAACGACACTTTACAGAATAGAAAACCAACCAAGGACTGTACAGATACGGACTTAGGAATACTCAAAGATCAACGAAGAATAAGTCTCAACGGCGATGTTTTAAATAACGACAAAGAACAAGGTCAAGCAATCTATAAGACATAAACTAGCCATGCTTTAAGATAAAAGAACTACTCGAGTATAAAGGAGAAGTACCCGCCTTTTATTGAAGAACGTATACGAACAGAACCTCCCACGACCAACCAACGAATCCAAAGTCAAGGTCCTGTATACAATACATATGTTTAACTAACTATAATAATTAACTAAATTAGTTAAACCGTACATAAACAAAATTAAGATAAATCATAACTATAACCTCTTTTAATCAATTACAGCATAATCTTTTGAAACTTATGTTGAATCTCATCAGATTCTAGAAGCATAGCATAGCAAGAATTCAACTACACAGCTTTGTACAATCATTTGCTAATACAAACTACATAATTAACTTCTAACACCATTGCCAAGTGATCATCTCAAACCTAAACCTAATATTCCAAACCAAAAACCCAAATATAACTCACGGCAACCGTATCCAAATACCACAATTCCATTTCAACTTCTTATTACCAATCCAACTAATTTAATCCACCCTAACTTAACACTCAATCTAATCTGCTCACCTTGATCGGCACTAAGGAGGTGGAGAATCGGAAGTCAATGGCTATCGACCTCGTCTGTGCTAGACGATTGTGCGGCGGCGCTTAGGGCTTGCTCGCGGCAGAAGGCACTGCGGCGCGGCTGACTTGCACGAGGGAGGGAGGTGTCGTCTCCTTCGTGTGCGCCGGCGATGGGGAGTCACTCGCGAGGCGTCGGCGTCGAGGTGAGGCAGCGGTGGTCTGCTAGGGCTCGGTGTGTGCGGGCTGCGATCCTCTGCTCGTACGCGCCGGAGAAGAAGAAGGAGAAGGGAGAACAGAGGTCGGCGGCTGGCGGCGATCGCGAGGAGGAATCGCTCGCGTGCGGTTCCGCTATCGGCTAGGGCAGAGAGGAAATCGGCGCCGAGCAGTGGGGGAAGAAACGAACTGAATCGGGAAGTTAGGGCTTAGGGGTTTATAACTTAACTTTGGCTTGTTTTGCAAATAAACCCAACAATTTTGAAAAATTGCAAGTAGGTCCCTATTTCCGAAATTCACCTTTTCAACTTGAAAATCCGATATTTAACAGTTTAAACCAAAACTCACTGATGGACCTCCCATATCTGGAATTTTGAAAACCCTATATCAGGAGACAGGGTTGATTTAGGAGATGAGATTTTGGGTGCCCAAACCTCAAATCTTGCTGTCTAACCAATGCTATAGGAGTGGTTTTTGTATATCAGTGAATATTGAGCAAAACTCACTGATGGAACTCCCTTATCTGGAATTCTGAAAACCCTATATTAGTAGACAGGGTTGAGCTAAGAGATGAGATTTTGGAGCCCAAAACTCAAATCTTGGTGTCTCTAACCAATGCTATAGGAGTGGTTATGGTATATCAGTGAGTTTTGACCAAAACTCACTGATGGACTTTACATATCTGGAATTCTAAAAACCCTATATTAGAAGATTGATTTGGGCCAGGAGATGAGATTTTGGGTGCCCAAACCTCAAATCTTGTTGTCTAACTAATGCTATAGGAGTTGTTTTGGTATATATGTGAGTTTTGACCAAAACTCACTGATAGACCTCCCATATCTGGAATTCCGAAAACCCTATCTCAGGAAATTGATTTGAGCTAGGAAATGAGATTTTGGGTGCCCAAACCTCAAATCTTGCTGTCTAACCAATGCTATAGGAGTGGTTTTGGTATATCAGTGAGTTTTTACCAAAACTCACTGATAGACCTCCCATATCTGGAATTCTGAAAACCCTATATCAGGAGACAAGGTTGAGCTAGGATATGACATTTTGGGTGCCCAAACCTCAAATCTTGTTGTCTAACAAATGCTATAGGAGTGGTTTTGGTATATCAGTGAGTCTTGAGCAAAACTTACTGATGGATCTCCCATATCTGAAATTCTGAAAACCCTATATCGGGAGATTGATATGAGCTAGGAGATGAGATTTTAGGTGCCCAAACCTCAAATCATGCTGTCTAACCAACGATATAGGAGTGGTTATGGTATATCAGTTAGTTTTGACCAAAACTCACTAATGGACCTCTTATATCTGGAATTCTGAAAACCCTATATCAGGAGAGAGGATTGGGCTAGGAGATGAGATTTTGGTTGCCCAAATCTCAAATCTTGCTGTATAACTAATGTTATAGTAGTGGTTTTGGTATAATAGTGAGTTTTAATCAAAACTCACTGATTGAACTCCCATATATGGAATTCTGAAAACCCTATATCAGGAGACAGGGTTGAGCTAGGAGATGAGATTTTGGGTGCCCAAACCTCAAATCTTGCTATCTAACCAACGCTATAGGAGTGGTTTTGATATATCAGTGAGTTTTGACCGAAACTCACTGATGGACCTCTCATATCTGAAATTCTAAAAACCCTATATTAGGAGATTGATTTGAGCTAGGAGATGAGATTTTGAGTGCCCAAACCTCAAATCTTGCTGTCTAACCAATGCTATAGTATTGGTTTTGGTATATCAGTGAGTTTTGAGTAAAAAAACTCACTGCTAGACCTCCCATATCTGAAATTCTGAAAACCCTATATCAGGAGACAGGGTTGAGCTAGGAGATGAGATTTTGGGTGACCAAACCTCAAATCTTGCTGTCTAACCAATGTTATAGGAGTGGTTTGGGTATATCAGTGACTTTTGACCAAAACTCACTGATGAACCTCCCATATCTGGAATTCTGAAAACCCTATATCAGGAGACAGGGTTGAGCTAGGAGATGAGATTTTGGGTCCTAAACCTCAAATCGTGCTGTCTAACCAATGTTATACGAGTGGTTTTGGTATATCTGTGAGTTTAGACCAAAACTCACTGATGGACCTCCCATATCTGGAATTCTGAAAACCTTATATCAGGAGATAGGGTTGAGCTACGTGATGATATTTTGGGTGCCCAAAACTTAAATCTTGCTGTCTAACCAATGCTATAAGAGTGGTTTTGGTATATCAGTGAGTTGTGACCAAAACTCACTGTTGGAACTCCCATATTTGGAATTCTGAAAACCCTATATCAGGAGACAGGGTAGAGCTAGGAGATGAGATTTTGGTTGCCCAAACCTCAAATCTTTATGTCTAACCAATGCTATAGGAGTGATTTTGGTATATCTGTGAGTTTTGACCAAAACTCAGTGATGGACCTCCCATATCTCGAATTCTGAAAACCCTATATCAGGAGATTGATTTGAGCTAGGAGATGAGATTTTGGGTGCCCAAACCTCAAATCTTGCTGTCTAACTAATGTTATAGGAGTGGTTTTGGTATATCAGTGTGTTTTGACCAAAACTCACTGATGGACCTCCAATATTTGGAATTCTTAAAACCCAATATCAGAAGACAGGGTTTAACTAAGAGATGAGATTTTGGTTGCCAAAACCTTAAATCTTGCTGTATAACTAATGGTATTGTACTGGTTTTGGTATAATTGTGAGTTTTGAGCAAAACTCACTGATAGACCTCCCATATCTGGAATTCTAAAAACCCTATATCAGGAGACAGGGTTGAGCTAGGAGATGAGATTTTGGGTGCCCAACCCTCAAATCTTGCTATGTAACCAATGCTATAGGAGTGGTTTTGATATATCAGTGAGTTTTGACCAAAACTCACTGATGGACCTGCCATATCTGGAATTCCAAAAACCTAATATCAGGAGACAGGGTTGAGATAGGAGATGAGATTTTGGGTGCCCAAACCTCAAATTTTGCTGTCTAACCAATGCAATAGGAGTGGTTTTCGTATATCAGTGAGTTTTGTCCAAAACTCACTAATGGACCTCCCATTTTCGGAATTCAGAAAACCTATATCAGGTCATTGATTTGAGCTAGGAGATGAGATTTTGGGTGCCCAAACCTCAAATCTTGCATTCTAACAAATGCTATAGGAGTGGTTTTGGTATATCAGTGAGTTTTGACCAAAACTCGCTCATGAACCTCCCATATTTGGAATTCTGAAAACCCTATATCAAGAGACAGGGTTGAGCTAGGAGATGACATATTGGGTGCCCAAACCTCAAATCTTGCTGTCTAACCAATGCTATAGGATTGGTTTTGGTATATCAGTGAGTTTTGACCAAAACTCACTGATAGACCTCCCATATCTGGAATTCTAAAAACCCTATATCGGGAGATTGATTTGAGCTTGGAGATGAGATTTTAGTTGCCCAAAATCTCAAATCTTGTTGTGTAACCAATGCTATAGGAGTGGTTTTGGTATATTAGTGAGTTTTGACCAAATCTCACTGATGGATCTCCCATATCTGGAATTCTGAAAACCATATATCAGGAGATAGGGTTGAGCTAGGAGATGAGATTTTGGGTGCCCATACCTCAAATCATGCTGTCTAACCAATGCTATATGAGTGGTTTTGTTATATCTGTAAGGTTTGACCAAAACTCACTGATGGACCTCCCATATCTGAAATTCTGAAAACCCTATATCAGTAGACAGGGTTGAGATAGGAGATGAGATTTTGTGTGCCCAAACCTCAAATCTTGCTGTCTAACCAATGTTATAGGAGTGGTTTTGGTATATCAGTGAGTTTAGACAAAAACTCACTGGTGAACCTCCCATATCTGAAATTCTGAAAACCCTATATCAGGAGACAGGGTTGAGCTAGGAGATTAGATTTTAGGTGCCCAAACCTCAAATCTTGCTATCTAACCAATGCTATAGGAGTGGTTTTGATATATCAGTGAGTTTTGACCAAAACTCACTGATGGACCTCCCATATCTGGAATTCTAAAAACCTTATATCAAGGGACAGGGTTGGGCTAGGAGATGAGATTTTGGGTGCCCAAATCTCAAATTTTGCTGTCTAACCAATGCTATAGGAGTGGTTTTGGTATATTAGTGAGTTTTGACCAAAACTCACTAATGGACCTCCCATTTCTGGAATTCTGAAAACCCTATATCAGGTGATTGATTTGAGCTAGGAGATGAGATTTTGGGTGCCCAAACCTCAAATCTTGCTGTCTAACTCATGCTATAGGAGTGGTTTTGGTATATCAGTGAGTTTTGACCAAATCTCGCTGATGGACCTCCCATATCTGGAATTCTGAAAACCATATATCAGGAGATAGGGTTGAGCTAGGAGATGAGATTTTGGGTGCCCATACCTCAAATCATGTTGTCTAACCAATGTTATAGGAATGGTTTTGTTATATCTGTAAGGTTTGACCAAAACTCACTGATGGACCTCTCATATCTGAAATTCTGAAAACCCTATATCAGGAGACAGGGTTGAGCTAGGAGATGAGATTTTGGGTGCCCAAACCTCAAATCTTGCTGTCTAACCAATGCTATAGGTGTGGTTTTGGTATATCAGTGAGTTTTGAGCAAAACTCACTGATGGAACTCTCATATTTGGAATTCTGAAAACCCTATATCAGGAGACAGGGTTGAGCTAGGAGATGAGATTTTGGGTGCCCAAACCTCCAATCTTGCTGTCTAACCAATGCTATAGGAGTGGTTTTGGTATATCAGTGAGTTTTGACCAATACTCAGTGATGGACCTCCTATATCTGGAATTCTGAAAACCCTATATTAGGAGATTGATTTGAGCTAGGAGATGAGTTTTTGGGTGCCCAAACCTCAAATCTTGCTTTCTAACTAATGTTATAGGAGTGGTTTTGGTATATTTGTGAGTTTTGACCAAAACTCACTGATTGACTTCCCATATCTGGAATTCTGAAAACCTTATATCAGGAGATTGATTTGAGCTAGGAGATGAGATTTTGGGTGCCCAAACCTCAAAACTTGCTGTCTAACTAATGCTATCGGTGCGGTTTTGGTATATCAGTGAGTTTTGACCAAGACTCACTGATGTACCTCCTATATCTGGAATTCTGAAAACCCTATATCAGGAGACAGGGTTGAGCTTGGAGATGACATTTTGGGTCCCCAAATCTCAAATCTTGCTGTCTAACCAATTAGTTCCACCTTGGGCCTGAAATAAATTTAGTTTAGGCCCATGTTGAGCCTGAATTGAAGCTATTCAGGCCCACCTTGGGCCTGAATTCATTTTATTTCAGGCCGACGGTGGGCCTGAACTCTATTTATTTCAGGCCCAGCGTGGGCCTGAAATCTTTTGTTTTCAGGCCCAACGTGGGCCTGAAATTATTTTATTTCAGGCCCAATGTGGCCATTAAATACAATATTGATTTATACAATAATATTCTATATTTATCTACAATATCAACTCTAATCTCTCTAATTTTATTTATTTATTAAATTTTATCAAAACATTATTACAATTTTTTATAATTTGAAACAATTTTTTTAATTTTATGGTAAACATAATCCATCTTACTAAGTATATACAGAATGCAAAGCAAATTTCAATTCCTTCGAGTCGATTAAGTCATATTTTCAAATTACGTTGTAGTAGGAGTGTTGTAAAGAAGATTTCAGAAACCCACTGATGGAGCTTCAGAAACCCACTGATGAGGATTTCTGGTGGGCAAACTTAGTGCCAAACATTATAAGTTATGTTTTCTGACCGTATCAGTTGGTAACCTACATTGCAGCAACTCGATTTGAATCAACATCACACAATTGTTTTATTTTTCTGGATAAAAAATGATATTCATACAAATTACACAATTTCTATACAAATGGAGCTTAATCACCATGAAAGGATTTTCGTCATACAACATTACTTCAAGTACTTGACATCATCATGTTTTACAATACATGTCTCTCATAATATTTACTGTCAGATCAAATCTCATTTTCGTCATATCTTCTTGTTTGTGTTGGTGCAGTTTGCACTGACGGTCAAACTCGGGTTTTGATGTATGACAAAGTGGTTAAAGTTAGGGTTGTGTGTGTTTAACCTCTTTACCAAGTGTGCAGAGTTGAAAGACTTAGGACCAGACACCAGGCTGAAGTCCAGGATGGTTGAGTCCTGGCGGAAAGTCCAGTTGGGTCCGCGGGACCTGACAACTGGCTGAAGACCAAGTTGGTTGAGACTTGGCAGGAAGACCAAGGTGGTTGAGCCTTGGCAGGAAGTCCTGGTAGGGTCAAGAAGTCAAGCAGAGCTGCATAATGGGTAAGTAAGGTAAGTCACTGGAGGAGCGACCCAGTGAGGACGAGTCCAATCTTGGACTTTAGGCGCGGTCCAACTTAGACCCATTTAGGTGATCTAAGTTGAGTCCTGGTTAGATCCTGGTCTGGGAGACAGGATCTAATTAACTTAGAATTGTATCTTAGTCCATATAAAATTGTGCTAGCCTTGTTTTGGACTAACCCTGGATGCAGGACCAAAGGACTATGATTCTGCAGCTCAGAGAGCTTTAAAGGAGTGAGGCCGTAGCTGAGCAGGGCTCCCCGGATGTGTCGGGCGCCCCAGAGTCAACCCAAAGTCAGCAGAGAGGTAAACGCCCCGACAGCCGCGCGCGTCGGGCGCCCCGCATGTCTCGGGCGCCCCCTGTGCCACCTCACTGCCAACTGCCGAAGCTCACCCTCGCGAAGCCAAGGAGATGTGGCTTTGACCGGTCAAATCGGGCGCCCCGCGCGCGTCGGGCGCCCCAGTCAAAGGTGATCCCGAAGATAAAGAGATCAAGTGCTTGACCGAGAGGGCTGCGGATCGGCAGCCACGCAGAGGGGCGCCCCGGACGTTTCGGGCGCCCCCAGGGCTATAAATAGAGCCCCTCGACCAAGGTTCAAAGACAACACTTCTTCAAAAGCTTTCAAGTTCTTCTACGCTCACGCCTTGCTCCGGAAACGCTACACTTCGAGCCGACGACGTCCCGCTGCCCCGAAAGAGTCGACCTACTCCGGACGTCGGTAAAAAGAAGAATTTCTTTTAATACTTTATTGCACTTAATTACTTGAAAGTGTGGGGTTGTCACACTTTCAATTCATTTGTACTCGCCTACTCTATCGGGGTTGACCGATAGAGAGTTTTAGTAGATTGCCCAACGGAAAGGTCCGAGGGACCTGGGCCTTCGAGTAGGAGTCGCCGAAGGCTCCGAACGAAGTAAAAATCATTCGTGTTTGTGTGTTTGTTTTTCGTCTCTTTCATTTCCGCTGTGCACGCTTTTTAAAGCACTCTGATTTAATTTTTTAAAAAGGCACGTGATTCACCCCCCCCCTCTCACGTGCATCGATCCTACAAGTGGTATCAAAGCCAAGTTCGCTCTGTATCGGTGCAACCACCATAAGAGCCGGGGGAAATTCAGTTTTTTTTTTTTTTTGTTTTGGTTTTTCGCTACACTTGATCTAAATTAGGTATTGTTGCCTAGATTTGGATTATTTTTTTCGTTCGTTTGATTTTACTCGAATTTGGTGCAACACCATTTCGAGTCACTTTTTCTCTCTCTTCTCTTATTTCTACCACACTACTAATCCAAGACTTAGACTTGGGACAAGTTTTTGTGTAGTCTATTTCAGATGGCTCAAGGTGAAGGCTATAGCACTGCCCGCCCTCCTCTTTTTAATGGGGAAGACTTTCCCTACTGGAAGAGAAGAATGGAGGTTTATCTGAAGACCGACATGGATCAGTGGTTTGCAGTTCAAACAGGTTACACACCGCCAATGGATGAGGGAAATAATGCTCCACTTAGGCCCGACAGATGGAACTCGGAGATGAAGAAAAAGGCTCAGACCGAGTTCAAAGCCCAGAACACCCTCCAGTGCGGACTTACCAAAGAGGAGCTAAACAGAATTGGACCAACTGACTCAGCAAAGGAGCTATGGGACAAATTAATTGAACTACATGAAGGCACCTCTGATGCCAAGGTAACAAAAAGGGATTTACTTTTAAATAAGTTATTTAATATAAAAATGCAGGAAGGAGAATCTGCAAGTCAACTCCACGCCCGGATCAAGGACATACTGAATGGACTCCACATGATCGGGCACAAACAGGAGAACCGGGACATCATAAGGTACGCTTTAAATGCATTCCCTAGAAATTCACTATGGGCATCTATTATAGATGCTTATAAAATTTCTAGGAACCTTTCTAAAATTAATTTAGATGAATTGTTTTGTGAATTAGAACTGCACGAACAGACTAACGCCAAGGTCGAGAAAGGGCTAGCTTTATTTGCAGGTTCACCAAAGGAAGCCAAATCAAAGAGAAAAGTCCAAGAAGAACCTGAAGATGAGTCAGGCTCTGATGAAGAAGAACAACTGGTGAACTTGGTAAGAAAAATGTTCACCAGAAGGAAGAACAAATTTTCAAAGAAAGATATTCAAAAGGTAGTGAAGCCCTACAGCACTGAAGGTAAAAGCAAAATGATCTGCTTCGGCTGTAACAGAAAAGGGCACTTCAAACATGAATGCCCTTACAAGAAAGAGGACCAACCCACTAAGAACAAAAAGAAGAAGGCTCTTCAAGCCACATGGGATGAAAGCTCGGACGATTCCGACGATGAACATCAAAAGAACGCAAGCTATCTCGCACTGATGGCAACCGGACCAGAATCAAACTCAGATCAAGACGAGGATTCCGAATACGAGTCGAGCCAAGAGATCGGACTATTTTCAGACGGCTCTACAAAGGTATATTTAGATTCAGTAAATGAAAAGTTCTTTAAAATTATTTCTGTTTTAAATAAAAAATTGCTTGAAACTGAATCTAGAAATGACCAGCTCCTTAAGGAAAATCAAGACCTTAAGGAGCAATTAATTAATACTAGAACATTAACTGAACAAACTCAAAATCAAAAATTAATTGAGATTGAAACTGAAAACTCAACCCTAAAGGGCGAAGTCCTAAAACTTAAGGATCTACTAGCAACTTTCACAACCCGATCCAAGAACCTTGACCTTATTCTTGGATCACAAAAGGGCATGTACAACAAATCTGGGATAGGAGATAAATCAAGATCGAACCAAAGATCCTTTATCTCCTTTATCCACCCCCGCAAAAATCAACGAAAAGCGTGGGTTCCGAAAGCTTATCTAACAAAGCAAGTAGGTCAGAATCAATTTTATGTCCCAAAAAGGGACATCCATTACATTGACCCTAGACACCCAGTCTACAATTTAGGAGGAGGCTCCAAACTAGTTGGCACCTTAAAATCAGCCTCTGCCCAGGTGGGCACTTAGGATTAGCTTCAAAGTTAATTTGAATCTTGTACTACTTAGTACCAAGGTTTTCAATGAGTAAGTTAAAAGTTCAACTTCTTTAAGCGGCTTTGACTAGAAAATGGTTGTTGCTCCAATAAGGCTTCGGCCAAAGAAGGCCACTGTGCCTCGCCATGGCCTGGAAGCCAATTATTGAAGTGTACTTTTAAATTACTACTTGTTAAACTTGGATCTAACACAAGGTCAAATTAACTTTTCTAATCAAAATCAAAACCATCTCACAAAATCATAGGACTCCCTTGATTGATAACTTAGACCGAGTGAGATGAATAAGGATAACCAAATTAAAATTCAAATTCAAATTAAAATTCAAATTCAAATTAAAATTAAAATTCAAATTCAAATTCAAATTAAAATTAAAATTCAAATTCAAATTCAAATTAAAATTCAAATTAAAATTAAAATTAAAATTCAAATTCAAATTAAAATTAAAATTAAAATTCAAATTCAAATTCAAATTCAAATTAAAATTCAAATTCAAATTCAAATTCAAATTCAAATTCAAATTAAAATTCAAATTAAAATTCAAATTCAAGTTAAAATTCAAATTCAAATTAAAATTCAAATTAAAATTCAAATTCAAATTAAAATTCAAATTCAAATTAAAATTAAAATTCAAATTAAAATTAAAATTCAAATTCAAATTAAAATTAAAATTCAAATTCAAATTAAAATTAAAATTATAATTAAAATTCAAATTCAAATTCAAATTAAAATTAAAATTAAAGCTCAAATTAAACCACCTTGCTTGTGCTTTCATAATCATGGTCAAACTATGATTAACGTAGTCAAACATGATCAAACACAGTCAAACGGAGTCAAACAGTCAAACCTGGTCAAAACAGTCAAAAGTCTGGTACCTAGGGCGCCCGTAACCTGTCGGGCGCCCCTGACAACACTGAAAAGGTACCAGCTCCAGTCAAAGCAGCAAAAGCTGCATTTGACCGACTCGAGAAGGGCGCCCGTAACCTGTCGGGCGCCCCTATACGCTCCTGTCCCCCACGCTGATTAAAGCAGTCAAAAGCTGCTGACAAACAGCTTTTGAGGAGGGCGCCCGTGACCTGTCGGGCGCCCCTGCAGACCTTTTCCCTGCCCGAGGCAAAACCAACCCGTGAAGGGCGCCCGTGACCCGTCGGGCGCCCCCCCCCCCCCATCAACCTCTATAAAAGGGACCCGAGACTCCCTCATTTCCCACACCACATCTCACACTCCTTCTTCCCTTTGCCTCATTCTTGTGGATCAAGTGAACCTAAGCCTTTCCTTGCCTCAACCATGCCTCCAAGGTATGAAATTTAGTTGTGCAATTAATTTTTCTTAAATTACAATTTTTTTTTTGTGCACACTCCTTCTTTATCTTTAATCACTTATTTTTTCTACACTTAGAAAACGCCGAGCAGTTCAGTCGAACCCCGGTAATGAGCCCAGTCCCGACCCTAGATTTCCTAACCTAGCACTTTGTAACAAGTTCGCACAAACCACCTACATTCCGATTAAAACAAGCTACCTTAACCGTCATTTCTTCTCCCAATCCTGTCCAGTCGCAATGTCCGCAATTAACTTCTATCAATTAGATAACCTCGTATTCTGCACACATTCGATCAACAACACCCTATGTGCAGAATTCTATAACAACATAATTAGGCAAGATCACTTGAGCTTCGTCACTACCGTTCAAGGAATGCCCTTGAGCATCACTCCTACCCTACTGAACCGATTTTTGGGACTCCGACCATCTCAGTCCATCTTCTGTTGCTACCCTCCAAGGAACCCGCCTTTCGACGCCCCCTACTCTCATATTGACCTGAACACCTTATACAACTATTTCTTTGGGGAAGCCATGGACCCTGCAGGAGGGCAGTTCCACTCCACCCGACTCCCGATTCAGGACTACGCTCTCTACAGAGTAATTGTCCGTTGCATCCTTCCTTTGTCCACTAGGGACACAGCCACCATGAAACCCTTTCACACTTTTCTTCTCTATGCCCTTATCCACCATCTGGACATAGATATAGGCCTTCACCTCTTCCACTGTATCCTACATGCCTCTAGTGTATCCACTAAGGGGCGGATCCGCACTCCCTACTGCCATGTCATCACCTCTATCCTCCACCACCACGGCCGAAATATCGCTGACGGCGAGATTACCACAATGACCGAATTCGACGAGATAGGATTTAGAAACTTTTCTTTAGCCGGTATAGACGTCTCGGGCACCGGGGTTCTGACTTGGCGACGCCGACCAGCCGCACAGGACATTGCCGACGAGGAGGTCGAGGTCGACATTGCCGACTTAGCAGCAGAGGTAGATCAGCCCGCTCCACCGACCTTGTATGAGAGAGTTACATGACTCGAGACGCACGTCCAGAGCCTCAGAGAAGAAGTGGAAGCGTACCATATTGAAGACCAAGAGACAAACTTAGGCTACTACAACAACATTATGAGTACCCTCACAGCTGATAGAGAAGCCTGGAATGCACAGTACCATGAGATCATGGCACGATTTGATGCATGGCAGCCGGGCCCATTTGATCCTCCTGGTCCCTCCTCTTAGATGACTTGGACATGTACCCATTTGACTACCCCTACTGAATAGGGTTGACTTCTGTTGATTTGTACTAGACTTCTACTTGAACTATGCTAATCTTAGCTTGGCTTGTTTATTTTTTTTCTAAATTAAATTAGGGTTAGGCTTAGTAGAATAGAATCATTTAGTCTTTTGGATTTTCAATTTTAAATTGAACTTAAAATGTTTTTTTAAAAATATTACTTTAACTTTGAAAAGTTTTTTTACTTAGTTTTATCTCAAAAACTACCCCTTTCAAAACTAGGGCTTTTTCGAAAATGGACTTAGCCTAGGCTCTGACCCCTAGAATTGCATGAACCTATAGTTTTAGGTAGCCGCATCTCACAAAACACATTAAGATTAACTTGTTTGTGCTTGCAAAAACATAGAACGGTTGTGAGATGCATAGGACTCTGCCTGGACTTCCGAATGCTTAAAGTCAGTGCATCACAATAAGTCTGGGCGTAAAATACCAACGTTACAGTGATCATGTCAAGTAGTCTTGCCTTAAAAAGCTGAGCTAGACATTATTACTTGACTTGACTAACTCAGTGAACACTGACTATCATCTAGATAGTTAGTCAGTAACTAGAGTTAGACATATGAAAAGGGACCACAATTATTACTTGGTCCAGGGGGAGTTGAGGTCAAAATACTTTTGCAAAATAAATAGTTCCTTGCAATTCCTATTTAACATTGAACAATCCGTATTTTTGGTCTTGCAAATCTCCTTTTTAAACTTTGAAAATATTTTAAATTCATTTAAAAATAATGTTGTTGAAAACTATCTGTTAGTTTTGAAAAATTAATTTAGGGGGAGTTTTTCTTTCACTTAGGCTATTTTATCTTACTTAATCTATTTTGCCTAAGTCTAATATTCCCTATCACTTAACTTTGAATCCGACTCTCCGTAACTTAATATAAGTATGTTTTTTGATGAATAACAAAGGGGGAGAGTAGGGTTAAAGCTTAGAAAATTATGTTTGCTACTTAATTCTGTGTGCTACTTAATTCTGTTTGCTACTTAATTTTGCACCATGTACCTTCATGCTTATTTACTTGCATGTATCTGCTAGTTTTTCTCTAACTTTAACCTAGGTTGTCATTACATCAAAAAGGGGGAGATTGTTGGTGCAGTTTGCACTGACGGTCAAACTCGGGTTTTGATGTATGACAAAGTGGTTAAAGTTAGGGTTGTGTGTGTTTAACCTCTTTACCAAGTGTGCAGAGTTGAAAGACTTAGGACCAGACACCAGGCTGAAGTCCAGGATGGTTGAGTCCTGGCGGAAAGTCCAGTTGGGTCCGCGGGACCTGACAACTGGCTGAAGACCAAGTTGGTTGAGACTTGGCAGGAAGACCAAGGTGGTTGAGCCTTGGCAGGAAGTCCTGGTAGGGTCAAGAAGTCAAGCAGAGCTGCATAATGGGTAAGTAAGGTAAGTCACTGGAGGAGCGACCCAGTGAGGACGAGTCCAATCTTGGACTTTAGGCGCGGTCCAACTTAGACCCATTTAGGTGATCTAAGTTGAGTCCTGGTTAGATCCTGGTCTGGGAGACAGGATCTAATTAACTTAGAATTGTATCTTAGTCCATATAAAATTGTGCTAGCCTTGTTTTGGACTAACCCTGGATGCAGGACCAAAGGACTATGATTCTGCAGCNGCCGCGCGCGTCGGGCGCCCCGCATGTCTCGGGCGCCCCCTGTGCCACCTCACTGCCAACTGCCGAAGCTCACCCTCGCGAAGCCAAGGAGATGTGGCTTTGACCGGTCAAATCGGGCGCCCGCGCGCGTCGGGCGCCCCGCGCGCGTCGGGCGCCCCAGTCAAAGGTGATCACCGAAGATAAAGAGATCAAGTGCTTGACCGAGAGGGCTGCGGATCGGCAGCCACGCAGAGGGGCGCCCCGGACGTTTCGGGCGCCCCCAGGGCTATAAATAGAGCCCCTCGACCAAGGTTCAAGGGACAACACTTCTTCCAAAGCTTTCAAGTTCTTCTACGCTCGCGCCTTGCTCCGGAAACGCTACACTTCGAGCCGACGACGTCCCGCTGCCCCGAAAGAGTCGACCTACTCCGGACGTCGGTAAAAAGAAGAATTTCTTTTAATACTTTATTGCACTTAATTACTTGAAAGTGTGGGGTTGTCACACTTTCAATTCATTTGTACTCGCCTACGCTATCGGGGTTGACCGATAGAGAGTTCTAGTAGATTGCCCAACGGAAAGGTCCGAGGGACCTGGGCCTTCGAGTAGGAGTCGCCGAAGGCTCCGAACGAAGTAAAAATCGTTCGTGTTTGTGTGTTTGTTTTTCGTCTCATTCATTTCCGCTGTGCACGCTTTTTAAAGCACTCTGATTTAATTTTTTAAAAAAGTCACGTGATTCACCCCCCCTCTCACGTGCATCGATCCTACAAGTGGTATCAGAGCCAAGTTCGCTCTGTATCGGTGCAACCACCATAAGAGCCGGGGGAAATCCAGTTTTTTTTTAAAATTTTGGTTTTTCGCTACACTTGATCTAAATTAGGTATTGTTGCCTAGATTTGGATTATTTTTTCCGTTCGTTTGATTTTACTCGAATTTGGTGCAACACCATTTCGAGTCACTTTTTCTCTCTCTTCTCCTATTTCTACCACACTACTAATCCAAGACTTAGTCTTGGGACAAGTTTTTGTGTAGTCTATTTCAGATGGCTCAAGGTGAAGGCTATAGCACTGCCCGCCCTCCTCTCTTTAATGGGGAAGACTTTCCCTACTGGAAGAGAAGGATGGAGGTTTATCTGAAGACCGACATGGATCAGTGGTTTGCAGTTCAAACAGGTTACACTCCGCCAATGGATGAGGGAAATAATGCTCCACTTAGGCCCGACAGATGGAACTCGGAGATGAAGAAAAAGGCTCAGACCAAGTTCAAAGCCCAGAACACCCTCCAGTGCGGACTTACCAAAGAGGAGCTAAACAGAATTGGACCAACTGACTCAGCAAAGGAGCTATGGGACAAATTAATTGAACTACATGAAGGCACCTCTGATGCCAAGGTAACAAAAAGGGATTTACTTTTAAATAAGTTATTTAATATAAAAATGCAGGAAGGAGAATCTGCAAGTCAACTCCACGCCCGGATCAAGGACATACTGAATGGACTCCACATGATCGGGCACAAACAGGAGAACCTGGACATCATAAGGTACGCTTTAAATGCATTCCCTAGAAATTCACTATGGGCATCTATTATAGATGCTTATAAAATTTCTAGGAACCTTTCTAAAATCAATTTAGATGAATTGTTTTGTGAATTAGAACTGCACGAACAGACTAACGCCAAGGCCGAGAAAGGGCTAGCTTTATTTGCAGGTTCACCAAAGGAAGCCAAATCAAAGAGAAAAGTCCAAGAAGAACCTGAAGATGAGTCAGGCTCTGATGAAGAAGAACAACTGGTGAACTTGGTAAGAAAAATGTTCACCAGAAGGAAGAACAAATTTTCAAAGAAAGATATTCAAAAGGTAGTGAAGCCCTACAGCACTGAAGGTAAAAGCAAAATGATCTGCTTCGGCTGTAACAGAAAAGGGCACTTCAAACATGAATGCCCTTACAAGAAAGAGGACCAACCCACTAAGAACAAAAAGAAGAAGGCTCTTCAAGCCACATGGGATGAAAGCTCGGACGATTCCGACGATGAACATCAAAAGAACGCAAGCTACCTCGCACTGATGGCAACCGGACCAGAATCAAACTCAGATCAAGACGAGGATTCCGAATACGAGTCGAGCCAAGAGATCGGACTATTTTCAGACGGCTCTACAAAGGTATATTTAGATTCAGTAAATGAAAAGTTCTTTAAAATTATTTCTGTTTTAAATAAAAAATTGCTTGAAACTGAATCTAGAAATGACCAGCTCCTTAAGGAAAATCAAGACCTTAAGGAGCAATTAATTAATACTAGAACATTAACTGAACAAACTCAAAATCAAAAATTAATTGAGATTGAAACTGAAAACTCAACCCTAAAGGGCGAAGTCCTAAAACTTAAGGATCTACTAGCAACTTTCACAACCCGATCCAAGAACCTTGACCTTATTCTTGGATCACAAAAGGGCATGTACAACAAATCTGGGATAGGATATAAATCAAGATCGAACCAAAGATCCTTTATCTCCTTTATTCACCCCCGCAAAAATCAACGAAAAGCGTGGGTTCCGAAAGCTTATCTAACAAAGCAAGTAGGTCAGAATCAATTTTATGTCCCAAAAAGGGACATCCATTACATTGACCCTAGACACCCAGTCTACAATTTAGGAGGAGGCTCCAAACTAGTTGGCACCTTAAAATCAGCCTCTGCCCAGGTGGGCACTTAGGATTAGCTTCAAAGTTAATTTGAATCTTGTACTATTTAGTACCAAGGTTTTCAATGAGTAAGTTAAAAGTTCAACTTCTTTAAGCGGCTTTGACTAGAAAATGGTTGTTGCTCCAATAAGGCTTCGGCCAAAGAAGGCCACTGTGCCTCGCCATGACCTGGAAGCCAATTATTGAAGTGTACTTTTAAATTACTACTTGTTAAACTTGGATCTAACACAAGGTCAAATTAACTTTTCTAATCAAACTCAAAACCATCTCACAAAATCATAGGACTCCCTTGATTGATAACTTAGACCGAGTGAGATGAATAAGGATAACCAAATTTAAATTATTGATAATTCAAATTAAAATTAAAATTCAAATTAAAATTAAAATTCAAATTCAAATTAAAATTAAAATTAAAATTCAAATTCAAATTAAAATTAACATTCAAATTCAAATTAAAATTCAAATTAAAATTAAAATTAAAATTCAAATTCAAATTCAAATTAAAATTCAAATTCAAATTCAAATTAAAATTCAAATTCAAATTAAAATTCAAATTCAAATTCAAATTAAAATTAAAATTCAAATTCAAATTAAAGTTCAAATTAAAATTAAAATTAAAATTAAAAATCAAATTCAAAGTCAAGCTTAACATAACTCAAATTTAAAATTCAAACTCAAGTGTTTAAATCTTTTTAGATGTTTTTTCAAAAAACTCAACCTAAGTCTAAACCGTTTACTTAACTGTAGGAAAATAAATGGATCATTGACAGTGGATGCTCCAGACACATGACTGGGGATCCCACCAAATTTACAGAACTCAAGTACAAAAGACTAGGGACTGTTGCTTTTGGAAACAACGGTAAACTTAAGGTAATTGGCCTAGGCAATATTGAACTTGAGTCAGATTTCATAATAACAAATGTATTACTTGTTGAAAATTTCAACTTCAATTTACTAAGCATTAGCCAATTGTGTGACACTGGTTATAAGGTTAGGTTCCTATCCAATGAATGTTTGATCAAACACAATGACAACCCAAACATCACACTTAGAGGACTTAGGCACAATAACATTTATGAAATTAAGTTAACCTGTCCCTTAGAAAACTGCCTCTTAACCCATAAGGATGAGACTTGGCTCTGGCATAGGAGACTTTCACACACTCACTTCAGAAAACTACCTAAACTAAATGGTTTAGTTAGAGGCCTACCAAAGTTATCTAACCTTGAGTCAACCTTATGTAATGCTTGTCAACAAGGAAAACAAACTAGGTCAACCCACAAACCAACTAATCAAACTCAAACCAAGTCAATTCTGGAATTAATTCACTTAGACCTATTTGACTCACATGGGGTTAAATCAATTAGTGGGAACCTATACTGCCTTGTAATTATCGATGACTATTCAAGATTTACCTGGGTAAAATTCTTAAAAAATAAAGATGAAACTTTTGATACACTCACTCAATTTTGTAAATTAACGGAAAATGAAAAGGGGGTTAAAATCAAAAGATTTAGGAGCGATAATGGCGGAGAATTCAAAAATCATAAATTTAATCAATTTTGTCTAGAAAAGGGCTACCATCACGAATTCTCTTGCCCTAAAACACCTCAACAAAATGGAATTGTAGAAAGAAAAAATAGAACACTACAAGAAGCAGCTAGAACAATGCTTAATGAATACAACTTACCTAAATATCTTTGGGCTGAGGCTGTTAGTACAGCTTGTTATGTACAAAACAGAATAACTCTAATTAAAAACCTAGGAAAGACCTCTTTTGAAATCTATTATAACAAACAACCTAACATTAAATACCTTAAAGTATTTGGATGTAAAGTCTATATCTTAAATACTAGAGAACATTTAGGAAAATTTACTTCTAAGGTTGAGGAAGGTATCTTTGTAGGTTATTCCCTTACCAGTAGAGCCTATAGAGTTTATAACAAGACTACCCTAAAAATTGAAGAAACTACAAATGTAAAATTTGATGAAAAATCTGACCCAAATAACTCTGATCAAACCACCTACCAACCAATTGACTTTGTTAGATCCAGTACTGACCCTGATGAAAGGCCAATTGAGGACCAAAACGATGATCTAACTGAACCCACACCTGAAACTGAACCTAACCAACCCAGAACTGTACGAGTTAGCTCAGACCACCCAACTAATCAAATCTTAGGTAATCCAGAACTAAGGGTTCAGACTAGATCAGCCTTTAGGAACCTTAGTCAAATTGCATTGATTTCAAAAATTGAACCCAAGTCTATAGAAGAGTCCTTACTTGACCCTGATTGGATCATAGCCATGCAGGAAGAGTTATCCCAATTTGAACGTAGTCAAGTCTGGGACTTAGTACCCCTACCTAAAGGCAAGAAATTTATTGAAACTAAATGGGTCTTTAGGAATAAACTTAACGAACAAGGAGAAACAGTTAGGAATAAGGCTAGGCTAGTAGCTAAGGGGTTTAGCCAAGTAGAAGGTCTTGATTATGATGAAACCTATGCCCCTGTAGCCAGACTTGAATCCATTAGAATGCTCTTAAGTTATGCAGCCCATAAGGGATTTAAGCTCTATCAAATGGATGTTAAGTCAGCCTTCCTAAATGGCCTAATTAAAGAAGAGGTTTATGTAGGTCAACCTCCTGGTTTTGAAAGCTTAGAACACCCTGACTATGTCTTTAGACTTAAGAAAGCCCTATATGGACTTAAGCAAGCACCTAGGGCCTGGTATGAAAGACTGTCTAACTACTTAGTTTCAAAAGGTTTTAACCAAGGTAAAATTGACCCAACACTATTTGTCAAAACCCTAAAAAATGATATTTTTGTAGCCCAAGTATATGTAGATGATATAGTATTTGGCTCAACCAACTCAAACTTTTTACAAGAATTCACAAAGATAATGGAAACTGAATTTGAAATGAGTTTAGTAGGTCAACTAACTTTCTTCTTAGGGCTACAAATAAATAGTGAGGGTACTTTTGTCTATCAACAAAAATACACTAAAGAATTACTTAAAAAATTTGGAATGGATAGTGCTAAAGAAATTAAGACACCTATGGCTACCAATCAAACTATAGATAGTGACACAAATGGCAAACCTGTTGACCTCAAGTATTATAGAAGTGCTATAGGTAGCTTACTTTACCTAACTGCAAGTCGACCTGATATTCTCTTTGCAGTTAGTATATGTGCTAGGTATCAAACATGTGCTAAAGAATCACATCTAACCCTAGTTAAAAGGATATTTAGGTATCTCAAAGGGACAAAAAATTTAGGAATTTGGTACCCTAGAACAGCCCAGTTTGAACTAATTGGATTTTCTGACTCAGATTATGCTGGCTGTAAGTTAGACAGAAAAAGTACCAGCGGTGGATGCCAACTTCTAGGACCCTCACTAGTTAGTTGGTTCAGTAGAAAACAACATTGTATTGCCCTATCCACCACTGAAGCTGAGTATATAGCAATGGGTGAATGTGTAGCCCAACTACTCTGGATGATGCATACCTTAAAAGATTTTAAGATTTTAAGAAAGTCAAAATTTATATAGATAACCTAAGTTCAATCAATTTAACCAAAAACCCAATCCACCACTCTAGGACCAAACATATAGAAATCAAACACCATTTTGTCAGAGATCATGTAAATAAAGGAGAAATTGAACTTAACCATGTTGAATCTAAGTCTAACCTAGCTGATATATTTACCAAACCACTTCCTGAATCTGAATTTAGCAACTTAAGAAGGTTAATAGGAATGTGTGTTATAGACTAGGAATGACCTGATAAAATTAAGTTGAATTTTGGTTTTAAAAACATGGATTTTTTTTTAAAACTGGTTTTTCAAAAAGTTTATTGCTTTTCAAAATTAAACTTAAACACGGACTTTTCAAACTTGAGTTTCAAGAACTTTATTGTATTTAAAAATTTGATTTTCAAAACTGGCAGACTTAGCCTAGGCTCTGACCCCTAGAATTGCATGAACCTATAGTTTTAGGTAGCCGCATCTCACAAAACACATTAAGATCAACTTGTTTGTGCTTGCAAAAACATAGAACGGTTGTGAGATGCATAGGACTCTGCCTGGACTTCCGAATGCTTAAAGTCAGTGCATCACAGTAAGTCTGGGCGTAAAATACCAACGTTACAGTGATCATGTCAAGTAGTCTTGCCTTAAAAGCTGAGCTAGACATTATTACTTGACTTGACTAACTCAGTGAACACTACTATCATCTAGATAGTTAGTCAGTAACTAGAGTTAGACATATGAAAAGGGACCACAATCATTACTTGGTCCAGGGGGAGTTGAGGTCAAAATACTTTTGCAAAATAAATAGTTCCTTGCAATTCCTATTTAACATTGAACAATCCTATTTTTGGGTCTTGCAAATCTCCTTTTTAAAACTTTGAAAATATTTCAAATTCATTTAAAAATAATGTTGTTGAAAACTATCTGTTAGTTTTGAAAAATTAATTTAGGGGGAGTTTTTTTTACTTAGGCTATTTTATCTTACTTAATCTATTTTGCCTAAGTCTAGTATTCCCTATCACTTAACTTTGAATCCGACTCTCCGTAACTTAATATAAGTATGTTTTTTGATGAATGACAAAGGGGGAGAGTAGGGTTAAAGCTTAGAAAATTCTGTTTGCTACTTAATTCTGTTTGATACTTAATTTTGCACCATGTACCTTCATGCTTATTTACTTCCATGTATCTGCTAGTTTTTCCCTAACTTTAACCTAGGTTGTCATTACATCAAAAAGGGGGAGATTGTTGGTGCAGTTTGCACTGACGGTCAAACTCGGGTTTTGATGTATGACAAAGTGGTTAAAGTTAGGGTTGTGTGTGTTTAACCTCTTTACCAAGTGTGCAGAGTTGAAAGACTTAGGACCAGACACCAGGCTGAAGTCCAGGATGGTTGAGTCCTGGCGGAAAGTCCAGTTGGGTCCGCGGGACCTGACAACTGGCTGAAGACCAAGTTGGTTGAGACTTGGCAGGAAGACCAAGGTGGTTGAGCCTTGGCAGGAAGTCCTGGTAGGGTCAAGAAGTCAAGCAGAGCTGCATAATGGGTAAGTAAGGTAAGTCACTGGAGGAGCGACCCAGTGAGGACGAGTCCAATCTTAGACTTTAGGCGCGGTCCAACTTAGACCCATTTAGGTGATCTAAGTTGAGTCCTGGTTAGATCCTGGTCTGGGAGACAGGATCTAATTAACTTAGAATTGTATCTTATTTTAGTCCATATAAAATTGTGCTAGCCTTGTTTTGGACTAACCCTGGATGCAGGACCAAAGGACTATGATTCTGCAGCTCAGAGAGCCTCAAAGGAGTGAGGTCGTAGCTGAGCAGGGCGCCCCGGATGTGTCGGGCGCCCCAGAGTCAACCCAAAGTCAGCAGAGAGGTAAACGCCCCGACAGCCGCGCGCGTCGGGCGCCCCGCATGTCTCGAGCGCCCCCTGTGCCACCTCACTGCCAACTGCCGAAGCTCACCCTCGCGAAGCCAAGGAGATGTGGCTTTGACCGGTCAAATCGGGCGCCCCGCGCGCGTCGGGCGCCCCGCGCGCGTCGGGCGCCCCAGTCAAAGGTGATCACCGAAGATAAAGAGATCAAGTGCTTGACCGAGAGGGCTGCGGATCGGCAGCCACGCAGAGGGGCGCCCCGGACGTTTCGGGCGCCCCCAGGGCTATAAATAGAGCCCCTCGACCAAGGTTCAAGGGACAACACTTCTTCCAAAGCTTTCAAGTTCTTCTACGCTCGCGCCTTGCTCCGGAAACGCTACACTTCGAGCCGACGATGTCCCGCTGCCCCGAAAGAGTCGACCTACTCCGGACGTCGGTAAAAAGAAGAATTTCTTTTAATACTTTATTGCACTTAATTACTTGAAAGTGTGGGGTTGTCACACTTTCAATTCATTTGTACTCGCCTACTCTATCGGGGTTGACCGATAGAGAGTTCTAGTAGATTGCCCAACGGAAAGGTCCGAGGGACCTGGGCCTTCGAGTAGGAGTCGCCGAAGGCTCCGAACGAAGTAAAAATCGTTCGTGTTTGTGTGTTTGTTTTTCGTCTCATTCATTTCCGCTGTGCACGCTTTTTAAAGCACTCTGATTTAATTTTTTTAAAAAGTCACGTGATTCACCCCCCCCCCTCTCACGTGCATCGATCCTACAGCTACCTCGTATCTACTTAGGGATGCGCGCTTATAATGTATGTATGTGGTACAAGCCGGGGACCCCCAATAATGATATGATGATGTTTAAGTAATTAAAAGTATGATTTTAAAAGTTAAGCATCCTTATGTATATGCATTCCATACTTTATGCTGCATGCTTAGAAACTTTAATGTTTAGTATGCTATGATGAACTCATGCTTATGTCTTGTTATGTGTACATGTTGTATGCTTTCGTATGGATTTTGCGAGTAGGATCGGATCCTTACTAAGCTTTTATGCTTACTAGTTATGTGTTGTCTTATGCTGCAGATAAAGGTAAGGAACACATGAACTAAAGGAAGAGGCAGGAAGGCTAAAGATGTGTGGGGTGGTGGCTCGGGAAAGAAAGACTTCTATATCTACATATTTATGTTTATGTTTATGTTCCCTTGACAATAAGTGTTAGTGATTAGGATTGACATGGCATGATAGTGTTTACCTTGGAGGTCTCTTATACTTGATTATGCTATGAGTTACATTACTAGTGAACTTATCATGTTATAGAATGACTTTGATAGTTAAACAAGCATGCTCAGTCCTTAGCCCTTGCATTGTGGTTTTAATGCCATGCTAGAAAGAAGATAGAAAAAAATATTACTATATGATTGAATGTACGTAACCCCGCCCCGAGAGTAGATATAAGGGCGGGCGTTACAATAGATGATCTGTTCGATCAGTTGAAGGGAGCCGCGGTCTTCTCGAAAATCGATCTGAGGTCTGGGTATCATCAAGTTAAAGTAAAACAGGATGATATTCCGAAGACGACCTTTGGAATGAGGTACGGGCATTTTGAATTCATTGTTATGCCCTTCGGCGTGACAAATGCTCCCGCTATGTTTATGGACCTTATGAATCGGGTATTCTTGCCTTTTCTCGATAAGTTTGTAATTGTCTTCATAGACGATATACTTATCTATTCGGGAAATCAAGAGGAGCACGCCGAGCACCTGAGGATAGTACTACAGACTCTTCAGGAAAGACAACTGTATGTCAAATTCTCCAAGTGTGAGTTCTGGCTCGACCAAGTAGGTTTTCCGGGCCATATTATTTCCTAGGATGGAGTAATGGTAGATCCAATGAAGATTGAGGCTGTAAATAACTGGAGTCGGCCGAGGAACGCCAGTGAAATCAGAAGTTTTCTCGAACTGGCAAGCTATTATCGGAAGTTTGTGGAGGACTTTGCGAGAATCGCATCCCCTTTAACAGCTCTCACTCGGAAGGATAAGAGATATGAATGGACCGAAAATTACGAAAAAAGTTTCTTGGAACTAAAGAGGAGACTTACCAGTGCTCTGATTCTTACCCTTCCAGAAGGTAACCAGGGCTTTGATATATATAGTGACGCCTCCCGGCTTAGACTTGGAGCTGTACTTATGCAGAATGGTAAAGTCATTGCCTATGCCTCTAGACAACTCAAAGAGCACGAACAGAATTACCCCACCCATGATCTAGAATTGGCCACCGTGGTCTTTGCTCTAAAGATATGGAGGCATTATCTATACGGAGCGCAGTGTAAGATTTACACAGACCATCAGAGTCTGCGATATTTCTTCACTCAGAAGGACCTGAATATGAGACAGCGTCGGTGGCTGGAACTAGTAAAGGACTATGACTGCGAGATTTCCTACCATCCGGGAAAGGAAAACAAAGTGGCCGATGCACTCAGCCGGAAGTCAAGTGCCGCTTTGATGGCTATATCTATGTTGCCCCGACCCTTGGAAAGAGAAATTATGAATTTTGGAGTTGAGATCATCTCGGGACGACTTTCTACCATGACAATAGTACCAACACTGTTCGAGGACATATTGGACAAACAAAATAATGATCCCGAGCCTACAGAGAATCAAGCAGGAAATCATAGAGGGAAAGAGTGATGGTTTTCATGTCGATGACATGGGAGTACTTTACCTTAGGGACCGGTTATGCATCCCTAATGATCCGAAGCTACGGAAAGGAATATTAGCAGAAGCCCACGGAACCCCTTACTCGATGCATCCAGGATCCACCAAGATGTATCAAGATATGAAAGGGAAGTTTTGGTGGTCCGGTATGAAGAGGGATGTAGCTCAGCATGTTAGTGCTTGCATGACTTGCCAACAAGTGAAAGCAGAAAACCAGCGACCCGGAGGAGTTCTGCAGCCACTCGCGATCCCGGAGTGGAAATGGGAAGACATCTCTATGGACTTCATTTCAGGGCTTCCCAGGACTACGAATGGATACGATGCGGTTTGGGTAATTGTGGATAGACTGACGAAGTCCGCTCACTTCCTGGCGATCAAGACGACTGACTCAATAGAACAACTGGCGCAATTGTATGTTAAGGAGATAATCAGACTTGATGGAGTTCCCAAGACCATCATCTCAGATAGGGATGGTCGTTTTACTTTGCATTTATGGGAATGTGTCCAAAAGTCTCTCGGCACTAGATTACAATTTAGTACCACCTTTCACCCTCAGACTGACGGGCAGATTGAACGAGTGAATCAAGTACTGGAAGACATGTTGCGAGCCTGCGCCTTGGATTTCAAAGGTAGTTGGTGTCGGTATCTATGCTTAGCAGAATTCGCCTACAATAATAGCTACCAAGCTACTATAGGAATGACACCTTATGAGGCTTTGTACGGGAGGAGATGTAGGTCCCCGATCTGTTGGTACGAAGGTGGTGAAAAGAAGGAAATGGGGATCACAACGGATGTTATCGACACTACCACCCAAGCCATACGAAATATTCGACAACGGATAGAAGCTGCTCAGAGTCGGCAGAAGAGCTATGCAGATGTCCGGCGCAGACCACTGGAGTTTGACATTGGAGATTTAGTATTCCTCAAGGTAGCCCCTATGAAGGGAGTGACAAGATTTGGGAGGAAGGGAAAGCTAAGTCCGCGATATGTGGGGTCGTACATGATTCTGAAAAGAGTAGGGAAGGTGGCATACGAGCTAGAGCTGCCTCCAGAGATGTCGGCTATCCATAACGTGTTCCATGTGTCTATGCTTAAAAGGTGTATCTCGAATATGGATCAAGTAATCGAGCCACTGACAGTACAGATTCAGGAAGATCTGAGCTGTGAAAGAAGACCTATCCAGATCTTGGATCGGGAAGTCAAGAAGCTAAGGAGTAAGGAAGTACCCCTAGTTAAGGTCCTATGGAGAAGTCAGTAGTTCGAGGAAGCTACCTGGGAATGCGAGGACGAAATGAGGCGCAAGTACCCGGAGCTATTCTAAGTTCGAGGATGAACTTTCTCGAGGTATGGGAGATTGTAACGACCCGGGAAATTCTCTTAATATTTCCTTAAAATATTGAGCATGTTTAGATAATTTCCCGAAGAACCTAGGAAGGTTAGTATGGACCTTAGCCTAGAAATCGATATTTCCTTGAGAAAAACTAAGTACTAAGAGGCCTACATGGGTTTCCTAGTACTATAATTATTAGTAAATTTAGGTAAAAGATAATATAAATATAAAGAGATTTTAATAAGAAATATTAACATAATTATGGGTGAATTCTTAAGAAAAATTCGAAATAATACAAAATAAAATAAAATAAATTAGTGCATGCATCAAGGATTGATCCTTGGACCTTTTAAACAACCATGCATGCACTAACCAATTCACCTAGCAAGGGAGTGCTAGGAGGGAAGGAAATGGATTCTAGTTAAGGCTTGGGAGAAGGTGAAGAGTCACCAAGGGAAGAGGCACAATGACATTTCACTTACCCCTCTTGATGTGGTATAAAAGGGCATGAGGTGAAGAGGCACTTTTCTTTCCTCTCTTCCTCCAAGCCACTTCATCTTCTCTTCTCCTTCCCCATCTTGCCGAAAACTTCAAGGCTCCTTCCCCTTTGGAAAAGCTTCCCAAAAGCTTTCATCTTGAAGATCTAGGTTCTCCCTTAAGGCTACAAGGGCTAAGAAAGAGTTTAGAAGCAAAGAGGTTCATCCTAGTTCCTTGTCTAAAGGTTAAATCCTAGATAAGGGAAGGTAAGACTCTCTCACCTGTGGTGTAATTGTTGTTTCTATATTATTATCATGTTTTCAAGCTTTTGATTAAAGATCTAAGTAAAGGAATTCATGAAAGTGGCCCTAGGGTTTTCGGCCACCATTAGATTAGCATGGTTAGGATTAGTCCTAACTCTCCAATGATATTTCCTTATGTTTTCTTATGATGCAAGGATGTTTATGATGTTTTATAGAAATTTTTACATGCTTTAAGGGCCTTAAGACTTTCGGCCAAGGTAGGGTTTAGGGAAAGGAGTTAGGGTTAACTCCAAACAAGGACTCCAAGGGTGTCCTATGGCAATATATGTAAGGTATAAGATGGAAATTGGAACTTGTATAAAGTTTTCCATGGGCTTGGGACCCTTTAGGGTTTCGGCCAAGGTCAAGGTAGGGCTAAGGAGTTAGGGATTAACTCCAATTATGGGCCCAAATGACTTCCTATGATATGTTAAAGTAATGTATTGGAAGTTAACCATGACCTAGATGATGTTCCATAGCCCCATGCCCCTTTAGGGTTTCGGCCAAGGCCCAAACCTAGGGCTTGAGTTGGGTTAAGTTCTCAAATGACAATGATTCATGATTACCATAATGTATGTACATGATTAAGTATGTTGTAAGAATTATTATGTCTCCTAAAACCCTAGCTTATGTGTTAGGTACCATGGCTTGTAAGTTTAATTTATGTAATATGTTAAGTTATGAATGTTTAAGCCTTGTACCAAGAACACAAGAATTTGGAATATAGGGTTCATGTTATGTAGGATAATGCATGTATGATGTTCAATGTCTAGGAAAAATATATGCTTATGAAAGGTTATGAATATGCCATGTTAAATGCCATGAACCTACGTAGCAGGTATCATGTCTTATGATAAATGCCATGATTATGAATGTTGTATGATATGCATTTTATATGGAAGACCTATGTATGTTTACGTATGTGCCATGACCATGCATGCCCTATGAATTAAAATGCTAAGTAGGTATGTATGCCATGATTCATGATTATTATGTATGTATGCCATTATCATGAATAATATGTATGTAAGGTATGTTTATGTATGTCATGTATGTATGATATGCTTTATGAATGATATGTATGAATGCTATGTTAAGAATGGAAAAGATGAATGCATGACAGACCTTATGATAAGTATGAATGATGATAAGTATGAATGATGAAATGATAAGTATGTTTATGTCATGCTAAGGGATGGGTACCTTAAGAACGCCCCGGTTCTGGACTACCGACTATGCTGTCGACGGTTCTGGACTACCGACTATGCTGTCCATGGTTCTGGACTACCGCAGCTGTCCATGGTTCGAGAACTACCGCAGCTGTTCCCATGATATGTTAAGTATGAATGATAAGTATGCATGTTTATTTTACTTTATGAATGGGCTTGTACCGGACCGAACTAAGGGTCCAAGGGATGGGCACCTTAAGAATGCCCCGGTTCTGGACTACCGACTATGCTGTCCACGGTTCTGGACTACCGACTATGCTGTCCACGGTTCTGGACTACCGCAGCTGTCCACGGTTCAGGAACTACCGCAGCTGTTCCCATGATATGTTAAGTATGAATGATAAGTATGCATGTTTATTTTACTTTATGAATGGGCTTGTACCGGACCGAACTAAGGGTCCAAGGGATGGGCACCTTATGAACGCCCAGGTTCTGGACTACCGACTATGCTGTCCACGGTTCTGGACTACCGAAGCTGTCCACGGTTTTGGGACTACCGAAGCTGTCCAACAGGGATGGGCACCTTAAGAATGCCCCGATTCTGGACTACCGACTATGCTGTCCACAGTTAGGGGACTACCGCAGCTGTCCTTACCCTAGTAGATCGGGGCTAGCTACCTCGTATTTACTTGGGAGCATGCGCTTATGTATGTATGTATGTGGTACAAGCCGGGGACCCCAATGATGTTATGATTATGTTTAAGTATTTAAAAGCATGATTTTTAAGCTAAGCATCGATATATATATGCATTTACCGCATGCATTCATTCATGTTATGCATTATGTTTATGCAAAGAATGTTTATGGAAATGATTTATTGATGTTCATGTTAAATAATGATGCCATGATTTATTGATATTTATGTTAATTATGATGCTATGATTTTATTTATGTTCATGTTAAAAGATGATGCCATGATTTATTGATGTTTATGTTAATTATGATGCTATGATTTTATTTATGTTCATGTTAAATGATGATGCCATGATTTATTGATGTTTATGTTAATTATGATGCTATGGTTTTATTTATGTTCATGTTAGATGATGATGCCATGATTTATTGATGTTTATGATAATTATGATGCTATGATTTTATTTATGTTCATGTTAGATGATGATGCCATGATTTATTGATGTTATGTTAATTATAATGCCCTTTATGTTCATGATAAGTTATGATGCCATGATTTTTAATTATGTTTATGATATGAAGTATGTTGGTGTAGGTTGCACCCAAGTCAAACCTGTGTTTTGATATTGGCACAAGGGTTCAAAAGTTAAGATGTTTTGTTATCTAACAACCTTACTTGAGTGTACAGCAAAAGCCCTAGCGAAGGACTGCTAGGCTCTAGCGAAGGGCTGCCAGAAAGGAAAAGTCCTAGCGAAGTGCTGCTAGGCTCTGGCGAAGGGCTGCCAGAAGGAAAAGTCCTAGCGAAGGGCTGCTAGGCTCTAGCGAAGGGCTGCTAGGCTCTAGCGAAGGGATGCCAGAAGAAAAGACCTAGCGAAGGGCTGCTAGGCACCAAGCGAAGGGCATCTTGGTACATAAGACCTGGCGAAGGGCTGCTGGGCAAAAGTCCAACTGGAGGAGCCGGTTGGCACCAGGTAAACTCTCCCGAGAGGAGTAGGTGAGGACGCGTTCCCCTTCGAGGGAACACTAGGCGTCGGTTCGACCTAGGGCTCCATTTTAGAGACCAAAGTCAGAACCAAGACAGCTCAGGCTGTATTGAACTAACACTTGACTGTTTTTCTTTGTCTTGGACTAACCTTAGTTGCAGGACCAAAGGACTGAGTGTCTGCAGCTCAGAGAGCCTCAGAGGAGTGAGGCAGAAGCTGAGCAGGGTGCCCGGCGTGTCCCGGGCGCCCCAAGGCAAGTACAAAACAGAGAAGGCAAAAATCAACTTCTGAAGAAGATGCTGAGGGCGCCCCCGCTGTCCCGGGCGCCCCCAAGGTGAACTAACTCAAGGAAGCAAGCTGCTGCTATACCCGTGCTGCGCGCCAGGGTGCCCTGCTGTCCCGGGCGCCCCCACAGCCAGGGCACCCCTGCTGACCAGGGCGCCCCAGGGGCCTTTACCGAGGAGAAGCCAGGGCTGCGGATAAGGGCTGACTGAGTCATCCCGGGCGCCCCCAGCGTCCAGGGCGCCCCCGTCATAGCTTAATCCCGAAGATAGAGGGATAAAGCCTTGACTACGCGAATGCTGGATCTGCTGCCACATGGGGGGGGGGGGGGGGGGGGTGCCCCCGTCGACCAGGGCGCCCCCAGGCCCTATATAAAGGGGTCTCGACCACCAGCTTCCAACACAACTTCGATACAACGCTTCTACGCTTTTCTGCTCTCGTGCTTCATCCCGGAAACTTCCCAACTCGAGCCGACGACGTCCCGCTGCTCCGAAAAAGTCAACCTACCTCGGACGTCGATAAAAGATGAGATATTTTCAATTGTTAAGTTTACTGTGCTGTATTTGCAAACTTTAATTGTAAACTATTTTTTGCGCCTGATATAGAATTACCCAAAGTAAACGGTCAACGACAATGGGCCTTGGAGTAGGAGTCGACTTAGGCTCCGAACCAAGTAAAAATCAACTGTGTTAGCGTGCGTGTCTTTTTATCTTCCGCTGCATTTTCTCTTTTCTAAAATCCGAACGTTTTCCGATATTCACCCCCCTCTATCGGTTCTTTCGATCCAACAAGTGGTATCAGAGCGGGGTTATTCAAAGTTGGTGCAACCACCACTTTGAAAAATTTTTCGGATTTTCTTTTAAAATTTTTTTTTCTTCTTTTTCGAAATTCTTTTCTAGTTTTTTTTTTATTAATCAAGGCTGGTGCAACACCCCTTGATTAAATTCTTCTTCTATTATTCCCGCACTGCTAATCAAAGACCAAGTCTTGGAAAATATTTTTAGTTTTCTATTTCAGGTTTTTTTTATGGCCATCCAAGAAGGATACAGCACTGCCAGGCCACCCCTCTTCAGTGGAGAAGATTTCTCCTACTGGAAGAGCAGAATGGAGGTCCACCTGAAGACTCAGGTGGAGATGTGGAAAATAATCCAGGCTGGACTGGATATCCCGAAGAACACCGACGGAATTCCTCAGCCCTACACCGAATGGGATACTGCCCTAAAGCGCAAGTTAGAAGCCGACGCCAAAGCCACTCAAACATTACAATGCGGCTTAACAAAGGAAGAACTGAACCGAGTGGGACCCTTCAACAGTGCTAAGGAGCTCTGGGGAAAACTGATCGAGCTGCACGAAGGGACCTCAGATACCAGTATCAGCAAAAGGGATCTGCTCCTCAACAAACTATACACAATAAAAATGAACGAGGGAGAATCAGCAGCTCAACTCCACGCCCGCATCCAAGAAATAATGAACGGGCTTCATACAATAGGTCACAAGGTTGAAAACCGTGACCTAATCAGGTATACTCTAAATTCATTCCCTAGAAATACTTTGTGGGCATCCATGGTAGATGCTTACAAAGTTTCAAGGGATCTTTCTAAGGTAAAGTTAGATGAATTATTTTCTGATTTTGAACTTCACGAACAAACTAACAATGATCTGGCCGAGAAAGGTGTTGCCTTTTTTGCAGGTAGAATAGAAAAACAACTCAAGAAGAAGACTCAGCCTGCACCAAAATCTGATTCAGATTCAGATTCAAAAAATGAAGAAGGAGATCGACCAAAGCTGGTTCGACTGGCCCGAAGCTACTACAAGGAGCTGAAGAACCAGTCCAATAGAAGAAAAGCGAACCGGAAGAAGGACGATCCACCTGAACCTAACAAGCTCAACGTAACTTGCTATGAGTGCAAAAAGAAAGGGCACTACAAGACGGACTACCCCAATCTGAAAGAAGCAAGAAGGCCCAAGAAGAAGAAGGCACTGCAAGCAACCTGGGATGAGTCATCATCAGAAGAAGAAGAGGAAGAACTTCTCCAATCAAACCTACTTGCGCTGACTGCATCAGATCAGATCGAGACTGACTCAGACTCAGACCAGGACGACGGCAAGCTGACTTTCTTCGACGACGACAAAATTAGGGTAACGGGCTTTTCTAAATTTCAATTAAATTCTCTAATATCTTATCTTTCTCGAGATTTGGCGAATGCCAAACTCTGAATCGAGTCCCTCCGACAGGAAGTAAAACTCCTGAAAGAGGGAGCTGAGTCTGCGTCCCTAACTGAGAAAGTTCAGGAAGGACCCACTGATCAAGTTGAAAAACTTGAATCAGAGAATTCTTCTCTGAAAACTCAAGTGAAGGACCTAAGAACAGCCTTAGAATGATTCACTTCTGGATCCAAGGGTCTTGATATGATTCTTGGAAAACAGAAGACAGTTCTAAATCGATCCAGGTTGGGCTATCGAACCAAAGCTCGACAAAGATCGTATTATGCTGTACTGAACCAGTCCAGACCTAAGGTTCAGGCATGGGTGCCAAAACTATGCCTGACTAACCAAACTGGTTCAAATCAATTTTGGATCCCCAACGCCAAGATTCACATCTTGCCTAACCCTTACAGAGGCTTTAGTCCAGGGGGAGCCAAAATTAAAATAATTTTTATTGTTAGATATTTTTTTTTAATTAACAATTGCATGTCTGCCTGAATGATTGTTTATTTAAATTCTGCTAATTGTCATGCTTAGACTTAGGGTTGATTAGACTTAAGGACTCAATTAATTAGTTAAAATTTGAAAACATAGTATTGGGAGGAGGTGAGATGATAGTACATTGGGGAAACCAATTCTAATAAGATCAAGTCTACTTGGTCTCTTTAGACTGGTGAAACCAGCCGAAGCTACCGATCCAAGACCCAAGCTAGTTAGACCAGAAAATGCCTTAATTTAATTTGAAAATGAAATTTCATTAAAAGGCTTTGTCAAGGAAAGGGTTGTTGATCCAATAAGGCTACGGCCAAAGAAGGCCTAGTGCCTCGCCAAGACCTGGAAGCCAATTTCTGAAATTCAAATTCAAATTATCATTTGTCAAATTCGAATCTAACATAAATTTCAAATAATTATAGATTCAAACTTGTTTTTTAAAATTTCCTTTTCAAAACTACTCTTTTTAAAAAACACTTAACTTATTTTCAAAATTCTTTTACAAAATCAGAATTCTTCAAATCTAAACCTGGTTTCAAAATTAAACACTTTTTCAAAATTAATTATTTTTTTTCTTTTTCTTTAAACCTGTCTCACAAAAACCTTACGGTTAACGTGTTTGAAAACTCTAGATTCGGTGAGACAGGAAAATTAAGTTCAAATTAAACCTCTGTATTTGTGTTTTTGCAACCATGGTCAAACCACGGTCAACAAAGTCAAATCATGGTCAAACCCTAGTCAAACAGTCAAACATGGTCAAATCACGGTCAACAAAGTCAAACCATGGTCAAACATGGTCAATCCCTGGTCAAACCATGGTTAACATGGTCAAAACCTTGGTCAAACAGTCAAACCCTGGTCAAACAGTCAAATCCAGTCAAAAAGCTGTTGAAAACAGCTACCCAGGGCGCCCTGACAATCCCGGGCGCCCCCTACCCCGCAAAAACCTTCACCCAAGTCAAAGGCTGCAAAAGCAGCCTCTGCGGGCGCCCTGACCATAGCGGGCGCCCCCAAGATAGTCAAAAAGGACTGTCACCTGTGTTCTCTGGCAAAGTCGTGTTGAGGGCACTCGTGACTTATCGGGCGCCCCGTACAACACTTTCTCCATCTTCAAGGGACTGCCGCCTGTCCCCCACGCCGGTCAAAGCAGCAAAAGCTGCATCTGACCGTCTTGACCAGGGCGCCCGAGACGTTGCGGGCGCCCCTAGCCGGCCTTCCACTGCCCAAGGCAGACTGCTCTGACCAGGGCGCCCAGGAGCTCCCGGGCGCCCCCAATACAACCCCTATAAAAGGGACCCAAACCCCCTCTTCTTCCCACACCAAATGTCAATCCTCTTCCTAACTTCCTTCACTCTAGTGGGATCAAGTGACTCTAGGACTTCCCCCACTTCAACCATGCCGCCATGGTATGAATTTAGTTTATGCATTTAAATTATAATTTTCTTTTCCTTAATTCTCTTTCTTAATTGTCTAAGTTCTTTATCCGTAAACTCATTTGTTAAATGCATATTTCTTAAACTTAGAAAACTCCGATCAACTCAAACGAACCCCAGTTCCGAGCCGAGTCCCGACCCTAGGTTCCCAAACCTCGAACTGTGTAACATGTTCGCTCGAACCACCTATATTCCTATTAAGACGAGTTATCTTAACCGCTAATTTTTCACCCAATCATATCCAGTTGCAATGTCCGCAATTAACTTTTATCAACTGGACAATCTTGTATTCTGCACACACCCAATCAATAACACCCTTTGTGCAGAATTTTACAACAACATCATTAGACAAGACCAACTCAGTTTTGTCACCACTGTTCAAGGGATGCCATTGACCATCACACCTTCCCTTCTGAACAGATTTCTTGGACTCCGACCCTCTCAGTCCACTTTCTGTTGTTACCCGCCTAGGAACCCTCCTTTCGATGCCCCCTATTCCCACATTGACCTGAACACCTTATATTACTACTTCTTTAGAGAGGCCATAGACCCTACAGAAGGACAATTTCACTCCACCCAACTCCAGGTCCAGGACTACGCTCTCTACAGAGTAGTAGTCCGTTGCATCTTTCCTTTGTCCACTAGGGACATAGCCACCATGAGACCTTTCCACACATTTCTCCTTTATGCCCTTATCCACCACCTGGACATAGATATAGGTCTTCACATATTCCACTGTATCTTACATGCCTCTAGTGTGTCCACCCAGGGGCGGGTCCGCACCCCTTTCTGCCACGTCATCACTTCTATCCTCCACCATCACGGTCGTAACATCACTAATGGTGAGATTTCTGTTGGTGCAAGTTGCATCAATGATGTTCTCCTTTATGTGTTTTAATGTTTGACAATACACTTAAGTTAGTGATACAGTGAACAGACAAAGGGGAGCGAAGGAGAAGTAACCTAAGCTGGAGGAAAGTCCTAGTTAAGCTAGGCATGGAAACCCTAAGACCTAGCGAAGGGACGCTAGGCTCTGGCGAAGGGCTGCCAGAACGAAAAAGTCCTAGCGAAGGGCTGCTAGGCTCTGGCGAAGGGCTGCCAGGAAGAAAAGACCTAGCGAAGGGCTGCTAGGCACCTGACGAAGGGATGTCAGGAAAACAAGCCCTAGCAAAGGGCTGCTAGGCACCTGACGAAGGGCTGTCAGGGAAACAAGACCTAGCAAAGGGCTGCTAGGCACCAAGCGAAGGGATGCTTGGTATCCAAGATCTAGCGAAGGGCGGCTAGGCAAAAGTCCACCCGAAGGATCGGGTGGCAACCATCTCCTGAAAGGAGTAGATGAAAGGCACTTTCTCGGGGGTAGGAGTTTGCGTCGGTTCGACCTAGGATTGAGTGCCAATCCGAAGTCCGACCCAAGTCTTTAACACCAAACTTTCATGTATATTTGCTTTGTATATGTGTATCTTCCAGGTACCAAAAGGAGAAGACAAAGCAGCAAAAAGAAGGGGCTGAAAATGGGCTGCCAGGGGGCCCCCAGTGTTGGGGGCGCCCCCACCAGCCAGGGCGCCCCCACAGGGGGGCGCCCCCATCCAGCCAGGGCGCCCCCAGCATGGAGGGCGCCCCCAGCCAGTAAGCAGAATAAGCCTTCGTGTGTGTGTGCAGAACAGGTGTCCTTGAGGGCGCCCGGAAGGACCAGGGCGCCCTGGTTTGAACCTGTTTGTGCTGTTTCGAGTACGAAACACAGAAAAGCCCGTATGGGGGCACCCGGGATGCCTAGGGCGCCCCGGTCAATGATCTTATCAACTGCGGCGAGGTGGACACGAGGATAAGAGTTGACCGGGTTTTTCGGGGCGCCCCCAGCGACCAGGGCGCCCCCAGGAGTGCTATAAAAGGGGCTTCGACCCCTCTGCTTCAAACACACTTCCTAACTGCGATTCTATTCATTCCGACCGACGACAACGCGCTAAAGACGAGGCTCTGCGACCGGGAGGCTCCAGGAGGAAGTGCGCGGCACTTCGGAGGTCCAGATCGGCTGAGCTTCACTGTTTGTGTTCGGTTTGCTTTTTAAGTTACTGTACTCATTTGTCAATATTTGTCTTTGTAACTTCTACACTGTAAGACGGGTTTCTCCGCCTCCGAAAATTCCAGAAAGGAGACTATTAGTGGACTCAACGCCGAGTACATAGGCCTTGGACGTACTGACCCTGGGGGTTGGGAACCAAGTAAATAAACCTGCTGTGTCCCTTGTTTTGTTTTCTTTTGTACTATTTATTTTCCGCTGCGCTACTAATATTCTAAGTCCAGAACGAAAGTTTTACGAAGATTTCCGAACGACTTTTGACGGTCGATATTCACCCCCCCCCCTCTCTCGACGGCACCGGTCCTACAAGTGGTATCAGAGCCGAGCCGCTCTTCACCGGACTAACCGCCGACGGAGTAAAGACGCCAGGAGTTGAGGGGGAGCCCAGGGGTGAATCAAGTATATTTTTTTATGTCTAATTTTAAATTACATATTATTTGTTTCACGTGCAGGGAGAGAGGGCACTGCAAAAAGCAGTGCCCTACTCGTAAGACTCGGTCTACACCACCGGCAGCGAAGGAGGTACCAGTGCTAGACGTCCGAAAGAACAAGGAACACGTACAATGCTTCAAATGCGGAAAGTACGGACACTACAAAAACAAGTGTCCGGCGAAGGTACGGAAAATTTATGTTCCGAAAATTTCTCCTGCAATATCTTATGATAATTTAGTTAATTTTTCTGATAAATTAGATTTACTGCACAATAAAATTAGTCTCTTGCATGATAGGTTAGAAAATAAAGATATACAAAAATATCAGAAATTAATTGTTTAATTCAAAATATAAATTCAAAAATTAATAAAATTAATTCTGATAATTATTCTGATAACAATTCTGATAAAATTAATTTTGATAATTACTCTAATAAAATTAATTCTAATAATTATTCTGATAATTATTCTGATAAAATTAATTCTGATAATTATTCTGATAAAATTAATTCTGATGAAATTAATTCTGATAATTATCCTGATAAAATTAATTCTGATAATGTTACTGACAATTTTAATTCAGAAAAAGTTAATCCTAAGGATAACTCCGAATTTGAATTTGAAAACCTTAAGAATTATTCTGAGGATAAACATGATTTAATTAAAAATTATTCTGAGGATAAAAATGATTTTATTCTTGATAATAATTTAATTATAGATAATCCCGAAGACTACTATAAAACCTTAACTAGTGGCCCATTGTACTCCACATACTTTGAGGATACTGATGAATCTAATTTTGAGGAGGAAATGGAATTTTCTAAGATTAGGGTCATAATTAATGAAAATTACAAAGGTACAAATAAATTAAAATTAATAGAAAAATTGGAAAAGAAAGATAAAAATGAAGAAGAAATCTTTGAAATAATGAAAATGATAAATTTAAACCCACAACTGTTAATTAAATCATAATTAATCCAATTAAATCTTAATTACTCTAATTAATTCAATTAAATCTTAATTAATCTAATTAATTCAATTAAACATTAATTAATCAAATTAATTTAATTAAACTTTAATTAATCAAATTAATTCAATTAAACTTTAATTAATCAAATTAATCCAATTAAACTTTAATTAATCTAATTAATTCAATTAAACATTAATTGATCAAATTAATCCAATTAAACTTTAATTAATCTAATTAATCCAATTAAACTTTAATTAAGCTAATTACTTCAATTAAACTTCAATTAATCTAATTAATCCAATTAAACTTTAATTAAGCTAATTACTTCAATTAAACTTTAATTAATCTAATTAATTCAATTAAACTTTAATTAATCTAATTACTTCAATTAAACTTTAATTAATTAAACTTTAATTAATCCAATTAAACTTTAATTAATCTAATTAATTCAATTAAACTTTAATTAATCTAATTAATTCATTTAAATTCTAATTAATTCAATTAAATCTTAATTAATTCAATTAAATTTAAATTAATTCACTTTAAATCAATTAAATTCAAATTAATTCACTTTAATTCAATTAAATTCAAATTAATTCACTTTAATTCAATTAAATTTAAATTAATTCACTTTAATTCAATTAAATTTAAATTAATTCACTTTAATTCAATTAAATTTAAATTAATTCACTTTAATTCAATTAAATTCAAATTAATTCACTTTAATTCAATTAAACTCAAATTAATTCACTTTAATTCAATTAAATTCAAATTAATTCACTTTAATTCAATTAAATTCAAATTAATTCACTTTAATTCAATTAAATTCAAATTAATTCACTTTAATTCAATTAAATTCAAATTAATTCACTTTAAATCAATTAAATTCAAATTAATTCACTTTAATTTAATTAAATTTAAATTAAAGCACTTTAAATCAATTAAATTCAAATTAATTCACTTTAATTCAATTAAATTCAAATTAATTCTCTTTAATTCAATTAAATTCAAATTAATTCTCTTTAATTCAATTAAATTCAAATTAATTCACTTTAATACAATTAAATTCTAATTAATTCAATTAAATCTTAATTAATTCAATTAAATCCAAATTAATTCAATTAAATTCAAATTAATTCAATTAAATTCATATTAAATTCAAATAAATTAAATTCAAAATAATCTTACTTAATTCACACTTAAACTAATTCTTATTAAACTTTAATTAATTCAAACTTAAATCGATTCAAACCAATTTCAACATTAATTAATTCAAATTAATTTAATTTAAATCCAATTAAAATCTTAAATAAACTTAAACCTGAACTAAACTAAAACCTTACCCAAACCGCAACAATTAATTCAATAAAATCAAATATATCATAGTGGGTTGACATATACGCAGGTTTACACGATATGTACCAAATCGAGAATTTGATACATTTTTAGAAATAGAAATAACATGCTTTGACTTGTTTGACTCATGCATAATTGACATGCCATGCATTTGCTATTTCTTTTAAAATATATGGCATGTCATTCATATTTAAATTTTATGCATAATTTAGAAAGGTCATAAGAAAAAGATAATTGAAATTTGACAACATAGTATTGGGAGGAGGTGAGATGATAGTACGTTGGGAAAACCAACTCTAATAAGATCAAGTCTACTTGGTCTCTTTAGACTTGTGAAACCAGCCGAAGCTACCGATCCAAGACCCAAGCTAGTTAGACCAGAAAATAACCTAATTTAATTTGAAAATGAAATTTCATTAAAAGGCTTTGTCAAGGAAAGGGTGGATGATCCCATAAGACTACGGCCAAAGAAGGCCTAGTGCCTCGCCAAGACCTGGAAGCTAACTTCTAAAATTCAAATTCAAACTATCTTTTGTCAAATTCGAATCTAACACAAATTTCAATTAAATCTTAGATTTAATAATTTATGAAAAATGATTCAAGAATCTCACAATACACCTATAAGGCAATCATGCTTGTTGTATTGATATATCTAAAATGGGTGAGATGTTAAGGACTAATGAATTGAAAATTTTTTCAAAATTGTTTTTCAAAATTGTTAGAATATTTTCCTAAAAATATATTTTTCAAAATAGAGCTTTAACATAATAATGTTTTTATGGAATTCATGCTTGTCTGATTGATTATATATATTATACACTTTTCAAAAGGTACATCATTTTCAAAAATTTGTTTGACTCACGCAATTAGACACAAGCCTTTTAGGATAACACTAAAGTTCCTTAGGGCACTTAGATAGAGTCAAATGGTATTGATGCAGGGGGAGTATTTTTCATATTTTTCAAACTGCATTTTAAAAACCTTACTATTATTTGAAAATATCTTTTCAAAAATTATGCATTAATCGTTATCACTTGTGTCTTTTCGAAAAAGATTTTACCTATTGTAAGAATCATATGTTCATAATGATTACCTATTCTTTTGATTCTGATAAACCCTAAAGACATAGAGGAAGGTCCACTTCATAATCTAAAAGGACTCCTAGGATGTGTCAGATTTAGGGGGAGTCTGAGTCAAACTCGTTTTACAAGGTTTAAATTTTTTTAATTATTAGAAAATTCCTTGATTTGAATCAAACCTTAAGACTCAAAGGAAGAGTACTTGTGGTCAACAAGCTTCCCAGGACTGAGTCAAGTTTAGGGGGAGGTCAAATTAAAAGAGTTATTCAATTACATGCTTTTAAAATACTAAAAATCTAAGTTTTTCAAAATACCATTTGTTAAAACTTGTGTGACTTATGAAATTATTTTGAAATAATATTTACTTAGGTTGGAAAATTCCCAGGACACTTAGGAAATGTCCTTGTGGTCAACAAGATTTCCTAGGATAGTGTCAGACTGGAAAAGAAATCAAGTTAAGTAAAATATTAAATTTTCAAAAATTCACACATTTTTCAAATTACATCAGCACATATTGTGTTAAACACTATTATTTCTCCAAAAAAAAAAGTTATAACAATATTTACTTGAGTTTGATAATTTTCCAAGATACTTAGGAAAATGTCCCTGTAGTTAACAGGATTTCCTAGGATAGTGTCAAACTGGAAAAGAAACCTAGTCAAGTAAATTATATTCTTTTAAAAGTACTTATACCTTTAACCTAGAGCATTTTTCAAATTTATGCATATTTTTAAACAAAATTGCACTAAGTGTTTTCAAAACAAAAAACAAAGTTTTTTTTTTCATTGTTGATGCAAGTTTTTATCTTTTTGATGCATGACAAAGGGGGAGAGGTGTGCTTAAGTTAGAAATTTTTTCAGTTAGAATATTTTTTACTCTCCCAAAACCTCTACTTTCTATTTTTTCTATCCCAAGGATAGCAATTTAGCCCCTTAAACCAATCTAACTTAAGTTATTGTCAAACATCAAAAAGGGGGAGATTGTTGGTGCAAGTTGCATCAATGATGTTCTCCTTTATGTGTTTTAATGTTTGACAATACACTTAAGTTAGTGATACAGTGAACAGACAAAGGGGAGCGAAGGAGAAGTAACCTAAGCTGGAGGAAAGTCCTAGTTAAGCTAGGCATGGAATAAGACCTAGCGAAGGGACGCTAGGCTCTGGAGAAGGGCTGCCAGAACGAAAAAGACCTAGCGAAGGGCTGTTAGGCTCTGGCGAAGGGCTACCAGGAAGAAAAGACCTAGCGAAGGGCTGCTAGGCACCTGACGAAGGGATGTCAGGAAAACAAGTCCTAGCGAAGGGCTGCTAGGCACCTGACGAAGGGTTGTCAGGGGAACAAGTCCTAGCGAAGGGCTGCTAGGCACCTGACGAAGGGCTGTCAGGGAAACAAGACCTAGCGAAGGGCTGCTAGGCACCAAGCGAAGGGATGCTTGGTATCCAAGATCTAGCGAAGGGCGGCTAGGCAAAAGTCCACCCGAAGGACCGGGTGGCAACCGTCTCCTGAAAGGAGTAGGTGAAAGGCGCTTTCTCGGGGGTAGGAGTTTGCGTCGGTTCGACCTAGGATTACGTGCCAATCCGAAGTCTGACCCAAGTCTTTAACACCAAAATTCCATGTATATTTGCTTTGTATATGTGTATCTTGCAGGTACCAAAAGGAGAAGACAAAGCAGCAAAAAGAAGGGGCTGAAAATGGGCTGCCAGGGGGCCCCCAGTGTTAGGGGCGCCCCCAGCCAGTAAGCAGAATAAGCCTTCGTGTGTGTGTGCAGAACAGGTGTCCTTGAGGGCGCCCGGAAGGACCAGGGCGCCCTGGTTTGAACCTGTTTGTGCTGTTTCGAGTACGAAACACAGAAAAGCCCGTATGGGGGCACTCGGGATGCCCAGGGCGCCCCGCTCAACGATCTTATGAACTCCGGCGAGGTGGACGCGAGGATAAGAGTTGACCGGGTTTTTCGGGGCGCCCCCAGCGACCAGGGCGCCCCCAGGAGTGCTATAAAAGGGGCTTCGACCCCTCTGCTTCAAACACACTTCCTAACTGCGATTCTATTCATTCCAACCGACGACAACACGCTAAAGACGAGGCTCTGCGACCGGGAGGCTCCAGGAGGAAGTGCGCGGCACTTCGGAGGTCCAGATCGGCCGAGCTTCACTGTTTGTGTTCGGTTTGCCTTTTAAGTTACTGTACTCATTTGTCAATATTTGTCTTTGTAACTTCTACACTGTAACGGGTTTCTCTGCCTCCAGAAATTCCAAAAAGGAGACTATTAGTGGACTCAACGCTGAGTACATAGGCCTTGGACGTACTGACCCTGGGGGGTTGGGAACCAAGTAAATAAACCTGCTGTGTCCCTTGTTTTGTTTTCTTTTGTTCTATTTATTTTCCGCTGCGCTACTAATATTCTAAGTCCTGAACAAAAGTTTTACGAAGATTTCTGAACGACTTTTGATGGTCGATATTCACCCCCCCCCCTCTCTCGACGGCACCGGTCCTACAATTTCCACGATGGCCGACTATGACGAAATAGGATTTAGGAATTTTTCCTTAGCCGGTATAGACGTCTCGGGCATCGGGGTTCTGACTTGGAGACGTCGGCCAACCGGACAGCAGGACATCGCCGACGAGGAGGTTGAGGTCGACGTTGCCGATCTAGCAGCCGAGTTAGCTCAGCCCTCTCCTCCGACACTTTACGAGCGAGTGTCCCGCCTCGAGACACAAGTCCAGAGCCTCCGAGAGGAAGTGGAGGCTAACCACGTTGAGGAGATGGAAGCGAACCTAGGCTACTACTGTAACGACCTGAAAAATTCTCTTAATATTTTCTAAAATATTGAGCATGTCTAGATAATTTTCCGAAGGACCTAGAGGTAATAATACCAACTTTGGCCTAGAAAATCCAAGTTTTCTCATTTAAATTGAGAAAACTAAGTACTAATGGGCCTTATGTGGGCTCTTTAACACCATGATTATAGGTGGATTTTAGGTAGAAATTTGTATAAATATGAATAAGATTTAATTAAAACAAATTAGCATAATTATGGATAGATCTTAGCCTAATTTTCCTATTTTAATGGAGAAATTAGGTGCTAATGAGCTCTAAATGGGCTCTAAAAATGGGTATTAATTAGGTAAAATTAATATAAATATAAAAGAATATTATTTAGGAATATTAGCCTAATTATGGGGGATTTTAGGGGGATTTTCGGAATTTAGGAAAGAATAAAATAAAGGAAACAAAAATAAAATAAAAATAAAGGTGCATGAGCCAAGGATTGAACCTTGGACCTCTACTACAACCATGCATGCTTTAACCAACTCATCTAGCAAGGAATTTCTATTGGAAAATGAAGTGGAGATATGCTAAGGCTTAGAAGAAGATGAAGAGTCATGGAGAGGCTCTTCAATTACCTCCTTAAAGGGCCTATAAAGAGAGGGTTTGGGGGGTTTCTTTTCTTCTTCCACCAAGTAACCTTCTCCCCCCTTCTTTCTTCATTCTTGCCGAAACCAAGAGGGAGAGTCCTCCGTTGGAAAAGCTTCCACCAAGGTCTCATCTCCAAGGGCTAAACCAACAAGGGCAAGGAAGGGTCAAGGGGCAAGAACTCCACAAGTTTCTTCTCTTCTAAGGTCTAAAAATTAAGGAATCCCAAGGTAAGACTCCCTCACCTGTGGTATAATGGTTCCTTATGATTTTCATGATTTTTAAGCATGATATAATGAGTAGTTTTGGGATTTGAAGTTAAAAGGGAGGAAAACCAAGAACCCTAGTTTATAGGGTTTCGGCCACCATGTTTTGGGTGCCTATAATTATGTCAAAAATATGTATAATGTTTTTTAATGTTCCCCCATGATGTTTAGAGACCAAATATAATTTTTGGGAATTTTTGGGGTACCCTAGAGTACCCTAGGGTTTCAGCCAATATGAAAACCAAGAGCCTCGGTTTATAGGTTTCGGCCACCATGATTTGAGGGTCTATAATTATTCCAAAAATCTGTATAATGTTGTTTAATGTTCCCCAATTATGTTTAGAGACTAAATGTAATTTTTGGGAATTTTTGGGGTACCCTAGAGTGCCCTAGAGTTTCGGTCAACATGACCAACCCATGTGTAGGGTTGGGTTTCAAGCTAGGGTTTCGGCCACCATGATTTGAGGGTCTATAATTATGCCAAAAATCTTCATAATGTTGTTTAATGTTCTCCCATGATGTTAGAGACTAAATGAAATTTTTGGGAATTTTTGGGGTACCCTAGAGTATCCTAGGGTTTCGGCCAACATGTCAAAACCCATGTGTAGGGTTGGGTTTCAAGCCTTAAGAATATGGTTGATGTTTATAGTGATATAAGGGATATGGAGGGTGATTATGTGAATGTTTCACATGGACTAGTACCTCTGTAGGTTTCGGCCAAGAACCCTAATGGGGTAGGAAGTTAGGATTTAATTCAAGTAAGGGCCCCAATATGGCCCTATGGTAAGATATGGTTGGTGTTTAAGCAATTGTTTTGGGGTTTTTATGGAATTTATCCATGCCCCATAGCCTTGAAGTTTCGACCAAGAATAAGTTTAGGGCTAAAGGATTAGGGTTAGCCTTAAGTATGGAACCAAAGGGGTTCCTATGGCCTAGTATATGTGTACGAGATGTTGATTGGGAAGTTATGTGAAAGTTTATGGACCTAGGGTCCTTTAGGGACTTTCGGCCAAGGACCCAACCTAGGGTTAGGGTTGGGTTAAACCTACCAAGATGGTTGTGTATATGTTACTAAGAGGTATGTTTAGGTAAGATGGAAGAATTTTTATGTTAACCAAACCAGTGGTTATATGCCATGAAAGATATGCTAAGTTATGAAATGTTTAGACATGTGCCATGTTTATGAATGACATGTATGAATGCCATGATGTATGAATGATATGTAGGTATGCCATGTTTATGAATGAATTGTATGTATGCCATGCTTTATGAATGATGTGTATATATGCCATGTCTAGAAAGGAAAATGATGAATGAAGTTTAAGTATGATGAATGAATGAATATGCTATGAATGATGATGCCTTCAAGGCATAATGATGATGTTAAGTATGATGAATGATGATGATGTTAAGTATGATGAATGAATGAATATGCTATGAATGATGATGAATAAGAAAGCATGTGAAAGCATTTTATGTTATTTTATGGGCTTGTACCGGACCTAAGTAAGGTCCACGGTTTTGGACTACCGATGATGATGTCCACGGTTCTGGGACTACCGGTAATGCTGTCCTTACGGTTCGGGACTACCAATGAAGCTATCCTTGCCCTAGTAGGTCGAGATTTGCTACCTCGTATTTACTTAGGGATGCGCGCATATGATGAATGAATGTGGTACAAGCCAGGGCCCAATGATATGATGATTATGTTAAAGTATTCAAAAGTATGTTTTAAAGATTAAGCATCCTTATATATATATGCAATTGCCACATGCATCCATTCATGTTATGCATTATATTTATGATAAGAAGATCATGCAAAGTAATGTCTATAAGGTATGTTTATGCCATGATTTTATGTATGTTTATGCTAAGTTAAAATGCCATGATTTTATTTATGTTTATGCTAAGTTAAAATGCCATGATTTTTATTTATGTTTATGCTAAGTTAAAATGCCATGATTTTATTTATGTTATGCTAAGTTAAAATGCCATGATTATATTTATGTTTATGCTAAGTTAGAATGTTATGATTGTATTTATGTTTACGCTTTGATAGAATGCCATGATTTAATTATGTTTATGCTTAGTTTAGGATGTCATGATTTAATTATGCTTATGCTTAGTTAGGATGCCATGATTTAATTATGCTTGTGCTTAGTTAGGATGCCATGATCTAATTATGTTTATGCTTAGTTAGGATGCCATGATTTTAGTTATGTCCATGCCAATCTGTTATGTCATGCTATGAATGTTTATTATGTTTATGTCTATGCCAAGTATTATGTCATGCTATGAATGTTTACGATGTTTACGTCTATGCCAAAGATTATGCCATGCTATGAATGCTTTATGGTTATGTCTATGCCATACTACGAATGAGATTAAGTGATGTTCATGTCATGACGAATGTATGATGATGGAAAGGCTTATGTTTTAAGTAAAGCACTAAGTATGTTAATGATTTATGTGCTCATGATGAAATGATGAATGGTTTTAGTGAGTAGGAAAGAGTCTTACTAAGCCTGTGTGCTTATAGTCTTATTTCCTTATACCGCAGATCATGCAAGGGGATAATAAGGAAGCAGCAGGAGGGCTACCCAGCATGTGTGTGATAGTGACTTGGCCATGATACGACATGGTTGCTCGTCGTATAATAGAACTCTACCTTTACTATTATGTGTTTGAATGTGACTCTATGACATGATGCTAAGTATGACATGATGCTAAATATGACATGATGCTAAGTATGACATGATATGATGCTAAGTATAAAGAAATGATGCCAAGTTTCCATGTTATGATATTAGGAATGGTAGTAAGTGCATGTAGGTGTAAGTTAAAGGTTTCCGCTGCATTAGGATGTCTACATGCCCTAAGTATGGTAACGTAGCGCCGCTTTATGGGTAGAAAAAAAAAGCGGGCGTTACAACTACACTGATTACATGAGTTCACTTAGTGCTGAGAGGGAGGTCAGAGACGCCCAGTATCACGAGATGATGGCGATGTTCAGATCCTGGCAGCCAGGCTCCTCTGATCATCCTGGCCCCTCCTCCTAGATTTGATATGCATTGTACTTGTGACTATTTGACTGTCCCTACTGCGTAGGGTTGACTTGTGTTTGACCTGTACCTGACTTATTTTGACTTATGTTTATCCTATGTTGGCTTGCTTATTTTGACTTACTTGCTTAAGTTAGGATTGTGCTTAGTAGAGTAGAATCATGTTTTTTCTTTTGCTTTTCTGCTTTGATTGAAAATGCTTTTAAATGTTCTTATTATTAAAAAAAAATTCAAACTTTTGACTTAGTTTTATTTCAAAACTACCCCCTTCAAAACTAGGGTTTTTCTTGAAAATGGACTTAGCCTAGGCCCTAACCCTAGAACTGCATGCACCTATAGATTTAGAAGCCAGCATCTCACAAGCACCTTAGGGTACTTCTGATTGATAACCTAGAAAGGGTTGAGATGCTTAGGTCTTTGCCTTAATTCAAGATGCTTTAAGTCAATGCATCTGCAGAAATTGGGGCACTAAATACAATCTGAACAGCAATCAGGTTAAGTGTCAAGTTTAGACAATCTAACTTGAACAGTTCACTTAACTTGACTAACCCTAGCGAAAGCCACTGTCTATAACAGTTGGTAAGTAGCTAATTGAGTTAGACAGGTCCCTAAAGATTAAAGTTGATTTAACCATACTTAAGTCCTGAATTGATTCAGTACAGCAAATGTTTTTTTTGCAATTTACTCCTTTTTTTTTTGCAAATTATATAGTTGTTTTTTTTATATATGTCAAAGGGGGAGAGATGGAAAAGAAAAGAGGGAATTCAAATTTTTCAAATCATTTTTCAAAATTTTCCCCTATTTCTTTTCGTCAAAAAATATTAACTGCTTACTTTCAAAACTATTGAAAAATCAATTTTCAAATACTTACTTTTGTTTGAGTACCTAAATGCTTTGATTTCAAAATCTGTGAAAGTACTTACTGACTTGCTCCAAAAAGTTTTCAAAAAACTCTTCATTTTTTTGAAAATCTTTTGCAAAACACTTAGAAAATCCCTAGAGCTTAAAATTTTCTAAGTCTGAAAGAATTATTCCTAAAGCTTAAAATTTTCTAAGTATAAAAAATTTTCTAAGTATAAAAAATTTTCTAAGTATAAAAACTTTTCTAAGTATGAAAACTTTCTAAGTATGAAAACTTTTCTAAGCTTAAAATTCTCTAAGTATGAAAACATTCTAAGTAGGAAAATTTTTCTATGCTTAAAACTTTCTAAGTATGAAAACTTTTCCTAAAGCTTAAAAAAAAATTTTGGTCAGAAAATTTTTCTAAAACTTAGAATATTTTTTTAACAGAAAACTGTGTTTATACTTGAAAATTTTTCCAAGCTTAAACTTCTTATCAAACTTGAAAATTTTCTAAGTATTGAAAACCACACCACGTATTTTTGAAAAACCTAGGGGGAGATTTCTTCCAGGGGGAGGGAATCTAACTTAGGATTTCATTCATGCTACTTTAACTTAACTTTTTGAACTAGGTTGCCATATATCAAAAAGGGGGAGATTGTTGGTGCAGGTTGCACCCAAGTCAAACCTGTGTTTTGATATTGGCAAAAGGGTTCAAAAGTTAAGATGTTTTGTTATCTAACAACCTTACTTGAGTGTACAGGAAAAGCCCTAGCGAAGGACTGCTAGGCTCTGGCAAAGGGATGCCAGAAAGGAAAAGTCCTAGCGAAGGGCTGCTAGGCTCTGGCGAAGGGCTGCCAGAAGGAAAAGTCCTAGCGAAGGGCTGCTAGGCTCTGGCGAAGGGCTGCCAGAAGAAAAGATCTACCGAAGGGTTGCTAGGCACCAAGCGAAGGGCAGCTTGGTACTTAAGACCTGGCGAAGGGCTGCTGGGCAAAAGTCCAACTGGAGGAGCCGGTTGGCACCAGGTAAACTCTCCCGAGAGGAGTAGGTGAGGACAAGTTCCCCTTCGAGGGAACACTAGGCGTCGGTTCGACCTAGGGCTCCATTTTGGAGACCAAAGTCAGAACCAAGACGGCTCAGGCTGTATTGGACTAACACTTGACTATTTTTCTTTGTTTTGGACTAACCCTGGTTGCAGGACCGAAGGACTGAGTGTCTACAACTCAGAGAGCCTCAGAGGAGTGAGGCAGAAGCTGAGCAGGGCGCCCGAAGTGTCCCGGGCGCCCTCGATGTCCCGGGCGCCCCCACAGCCAGGGCGCCCCCACTGACCAGGGCGCCCCCAGGGGCCTTTACCGAGGAGAGGCCAGGGCTGCGGATAAGGGTTGACTGAGTCATCCCGGGCGCCCCCAGCGTCCTGGGCGCCCCCGTCAAAGCTTCATCCCGAAGATAGAGGGATAAAGCCTTGACTGCGTGAATGCTGGATCTGCTGCCACGTGGGGGGGCGCCCCCGTCGACTAGGGCGCCCCCAGGCCCTATATAAAGGGGTCTCGACCACCAGCTTCCAACACAACTTTGATACAACCCTTCTACGCTCTTCTGCTCTCGCGCTTCGTCCCGGAAACTTCCTAACTCGAGCCGACGACGTTCCGCTGCTCCGAAAAAGTCAACCTACCTCGGACGTCGGTAAAAGAAGAGATATTTTCAATTGTTAAGTTTACTGTGCTGTATTTACAAACATCAATTGTAAACTATTTTTTGTGCCTGATATAGAATTACCCAAAGTAAACGGTCAACGACCGTGGGCCTTGGAGTAGGAGTCGACTTAGGCTCCGAACCAAGTAAAAATCAACTGTGTTAGCGTGCGTGTCTTTTTATCTTCCACTGCATTTTCTCTTTTATAAACTCCAAACGTTTTCAAATATTCACCCCCCCCCTCTATCGGTTCTTTCAATCCAATAAAGTATGCTAGTAGTATGCGATGATATGTAGAATCGAAGTATTATGGTCAAGTTTATGAGACGTATGGATTTTGTGAGTAGGAAAAGGGTCTAACTAAGCCAAGTGCTTATAGTCTTCTTTTCTTATGCCGCAGATCAAGCAAGAGATTTCTAAAGGATGTCGCGGAAGAGGCAAGGATATGTGTGTGTGGTAGTGACATGGCCAAGAATTTCTCTCAAGTTACTTACTGCATATTTTGTGATCTGACAATGTCAACTTGGTTTTATGCTCAACTTATAATAGCTATGCTTAAGAGAAATGGTTGCATGGTTAAAAGCATGTGTAGAGAAAAAAAATGAAATGTATTTCCGCTGCATTAAGATGTTAGTCTATGTACATGTATGATCAGCGTAACGCCGCCTTCTAGATGGACCGAAAAAGGCAGGCGTTACAGGTTGGGCAAAACATGCATAGCTATCATAAGTTGAGCATAAAACCAAGTTGACATTGTCAGATCACAAAACATGCAGTAAGTAACTTGAGAGAAATTCTTGGCCATGTCACTACCACACACACATATCCTTGCCTCTTCCGTGACTTCCTTTAGAAATCTCTTGCTTGATCTGCGACATAAGAAAAGAAGACTATAAGCACTTGGCTTAGTAAGACCCTTTTCCTACTCACAAAATCCATACGTCTCATAAACATTACCATAATACTTCGATCCTACATATCATCGCATACTACTAGCATACTTCATATCATAAACATAATTAAAATCATGGCATCATAACTTATCATGAACATAAATAAAATCGGGGCATTATAATTAACATAACATCAATAAATCATGGCATCATCATCTAACATGAACATAAATAAAATCATAGCATCATAATTAACATAAACATCAATAAATCATGGCATCATCATCTAACATGAACATAAATAAAATCATAGCATCATAATTAACATAAACATCAATAAATCATGGCATCATCATCTAACATGAACATAAATAAAACCATAGCATCATAATTAACATAAACATCAATAAATCATGACATCATCATTTAACATGAACATAAATAAAATCATAGCATCATAATTAACATAAACATCAATAAATCATGGCATCATCATCTAACATGAACATAAATAAAACCATAGCATCATAATTAACATAAACATTAATAAATCATGGCATCATCATTTAACATGAACATAAATAAAACCATAGCATCATAATTAACATAAACATCAATAAATCATGGCATCATCTTTTAACATGAACATAAATAAAATCATAGCATCATAATTAACATAAACATCAATAAATCATGGCATCATTATTTAACATGAACATCAATAAATCATTTTCCATAAACATTCTTTGCATAAACATAATGCATAACATGAATGAATGCATGCGGTAAATGCATATATATATCATAAGGATGCTTAGCTTAAAAATCATGCTTTTAAATACTTAAACATAATCATAACATCATTGGGGTCCCCGGCTTGTACCACATTCATTCGTCATATGCACGCATCCCTAAGTAAATACGAGGTAGCTAATCTCGACCTACTAGGGTAAGGACAGCTTCATCGGTAGTCCCCGAACCGTTCGGACAGCTTCATCGGTAGTCCCAGAACCGTGGACAGCTTCATCGGTAGTCCAGAACGGTGGACCTTACTTAGGTCCGGTACAAGCTCATTCATAAAATAAAATACTTTACATGCTTCTCATTCATTTTCCTGATGTAATGACCCGGCCCATTTACCGGCCCTTACGACCGTCGTACCGTCGTACCGTGTCGTTACTCATACTTAACATTTTCCTCATTCATACGTAACATTATGGTAACTTAAAGGCATGAAAATTCATCATCATTTATTCATAACATGACATGCATACATATCATTCATAAAATTATGGCATACCTACATATCATTCATAGGTCATGGCATATCTACATATCATTTCTAGGTCATGGCATACTTACATAATTAGCACCTTAATTCATAAAACATACATGGTCATGGCACATAGAAAAATATACTTGGATCTTTTCATACATCATACATTTGTGAATCATCATAAGCATTGACCTAACATACAAGTCATTACCCCTATGTTAGGGTTTTGGTTGGCGTAAACATTCTTCCATCATACCTAAGCATATACATACATTATGGTACCCTATAATCATGCATCCTTGTAACCTTAACCCAATCCATGCCCTAGGGTAAGACCTTGGCCGAAACCCTAGGGAACCCTAAGCCCATGGAAAAATTCACATAGGTCCCCAATTTCATCTCATACTTCCATAACATGCCATGGAACAACTTTTGATCCATAGTTGGAGCTAACCCTAGTGCCCTAGCCCTAGGTTAGTCCTTAGCTGAAACATGTAAGGGGCCCTAGGTCCATGGAAAAATATTTATAAAAACCATCTACTATCCATCATGTCATAGGGAAACAATTTGAGCATGTTGTATTGGTTTGATCAAGTTCCAACCTTTGGTTGGGGTCCTTGGCCGAAACCTATAGGGTTTCATTAGCATGCAAAAATTCCTACACATCTCCATTAACATCATTTACATCACATGAATACATAAGAGCTATCATTTGAGAGTTTAAAACCAAGTTTAGCCTTGGAACATGGAGTGGCCGAAACCCTAGAACCCTCCTTCATGGGTTCTTCCACTTAGATCACAAGCAACTAATTTAGATCATAACCATAGCATGAAAACCATTACACCACAGGTGAGAGGGGTCTTACCTTCCTTGAACTTGCTTATAACCTTTGAATAGAAAAATAACAAGAACCTCCTTGTCTCTAAACTTCCCTAGCCCCTTGTATCCTTGTAGAGGGGCCTTAGATTCTTCAAGAGGGAGCCTTAGGTGAAGTTTTTCCAAGGGAAAACCCACCTTGAGTTTTCGGCAAGGGCGAGGAAGGAAAAGAGAAGAAGAAGTGGTTTGGTGGAAGAGAGAAAAGAAAGGTAACTGTTGGATCGAGAAAATCGATAGAGGGGGGGGTGAATATCGGAAATCATTTTTCGGATTTAAAAAGAGCAAGTGCGCAGCGGAAATTATAAACACAAGCATGCAGAGACACGGTCGTTTTTACTTGGTTCGGAGCCTAGCTCGACTCCTACTCCAAGGCCCACGGTCGTTGACCGTTTACTTTGGGCAATTCTAATATACGGCGCAAAAGTGTTTACACAATTGATTACAAAGATAAGTGCAGTAAACAATAATAAAAAATTTGCTCTTCTTTACCGACATCCGGAGTAGATCGACTTTGTCGGGGCAGCGAGACGTCGTCGGCTCAAGATGGAGGCTTTCCGGAGCAAGGCGCGAGAGTAGAAGAGCTTTGAGGCGTTTAGAGAGTTATTGTTCGGAAGCTGGGGTCGAGGGCCCTTTATATAGGGCCTGGGGGCGCCCTGGTCGACGGGGGCGCCCCCCTGATAACCATCATTTTGTTGATTATTTTCGGCTCTTAAATCCATATTTGATCCACATTTTATATGCTTAAGTTTGTAATTTTATTAGGTTTCATGTATTTCCTTCATTTTGGCATTTAATTCTAATCTTTATATATTTGGGATATTTTTTTGGCACTAATTTGAATATCATTTTGTAGGCTTAAATTGATCATGGACCTAGATCAAATTGGGTCAGACTTGAGTCAGGATTGGATCCAGATTAAAGGGATCAAGCATCGGATTAATAGGAGCCGTCCATTCCAGAGAACGGCTAGATCTGAGCCATCGATCTGAAAATTTCAGCCAAATCAGAAGTGATCTGACCGTTGGATCGAGCTCAAGATGTTCTAGACCATCCGTTCAAGAAAAGGGAAGATCTGGACCATCAGCCACTGATCTGGTTAATCCGAGCTGGGAAGAGGTAGATCAGGACCATTGATTGAGATCTGTGAAGTTTGGTTCAGATCGGAAGAGATCTAACCGTTGGATGAAGCCAAATCGATCTCAGCCGTTCGTTGTTAATCTCCTTCTAAGCTGACTTGGCTGACTGACCAACTGTCGGACTGAACTTTGACTGAACCCGACTGTTGGCTGGAATTCAACTAATTGACTGAACCCAAGTGCTGGATCAGAGCTAAACTCAAGCTGAGCCGAACTCAGGGCTGAATCAAATCACGGAAGCTGGTTGGCTGAACCATTTGCTGAGCTGAACCCAAACACAGCTGCTGAACCCAAGCTGGACTGAGCCAATTGCTGAACCTGGATCGAACTCAAGTGAGGAAGAGCGCCCGATCGCTTTCCTCTGGCTCACACACATCCGACTCGACCGGTTCGCGAGGAAGAAAAGGGGAAACACGCGACCTAGGTTCTTCATCGACTCCACACGCAAGGCTCGCGGCGATTCTTCGTCTCCACCGCTTCATCGCCGCCGCAAGCTAGGGTTAGGGGTTCCAACCCTAGCCGGCCGGAGCTCCGATCAACCGAGACGAGGGGTTCTCGTCTCAACGATCCACGTCCACCTCTTCTCTTTTGGGGTTCGGAGAGAAGAGAGAAAAGGTTCTCTTTCGGGGTTCGGAGAGACGCCATCCATCTTCCTTCACCGCACGCCACCGGACGAAGCTAGGGCTTTGGGGGTTCCGAGCTCTAGGCGACTTCATCCGCCTTCCACCATAGCTGACGACTTCCTCTCCATCACTACAGCCGACGACCTCAAGCTAGGGCTTTGGGGGTTCCGAGCTCTAGCCGAACGTAGTCGACCATCTACTTTCATCACCACCACCATCAGCTAGGGCTAGGGGGTTCCGAACCCTAGCTGATCTCCTCACCGTCATCTCCATTCTGAACGCAGCCTGCGATCCATTCTTTACTGCAAATCTTCATTTGATTTCCTTTACAGCAATTATTTTAATTTCAGCAGTTCTCTTCGTAGCTTATTCTTCTTCTTGTTTCTCTTCAGCAGGCCAAGATTTCCTTCCACAATTCCAGCAGCTTCTTACAGCTTCACAGCAGTTCTTCCTTCAAACTGATCGGCGTTTCACCTTTCACAGCAATTCTCCGCAGAAATTCAATTTCCAGCAGTCCATCTGATTTCCAGAAGTTCTGTGTTCCAATTTCCAGAAGTTTTTCCTTTAATTGTTGCTTGTTGATTGATTTTAACTATATTTGAATGGTTGTGATTGATAGTTTGTTGGATATTTGTATTGGATAGAACTTTTCCGTATCAATTGGCACGTTCTTGAAGCAAATTTTAGTATGCCTTGCATGTGTTTGATCAAATGTTGCTTAGAACTAGTAATTTCCATTGTAATGTTTCTTAGTTGCTTACTTAGATTTTGTGTTGCTCTTTCCCATGCTTTAGGTTTCTTGTCTTCAGTTTAATGCAATTAAGTTAGGAGAGTAGATTTCTTTAATGCTGTAGGTTTATGTTCTGTGTTCAGTTTTGTCAATGCTTAATTTTCAGTTGTCCTTTTCTTTTCTGCAATGGTAGTTAGGATAAATTAGATTTCCTAACCTGCACTGTCTTCCTTTAATTAGAACTAGATTTCATACCTGCTTTGTCATTTCTTTTCATAGTATAATCGTTCAAATCCAAAACCCAATTTCATATCCAAAACCCAAAAGCAATAAGATTTAATCCTGAGATTTATCTTGCACCAACTACATTCGTTGGGAGACGACTCGAGTTACTCTATGCTACATTAGTTTAGAGGAATTCGATACTTAAATTGCATTTGAAACCGTAACACGACAACAAACGGTTATCAAATTTGGCGCCGTTGCCGGGGAGTGTAGTGGTGCTTGATAATTCTATCTTTTGATTTTGTTCTGATTGCTTTATCTTTTATATACGGTTGCTGCCATTTTTCTTGTTTGTTTTGTGACAGGGGTGCAGGTTAAAAATGTTTTCATCCACTTATCAGCAGCCGTGCCCACAATTTCAGCAGAACCGACCTTTCAATCAACCACTACAGCAATTTCAGCCCAATTTTCAGCAACCAAATCATTTTTTCCAGCAACCATTACAATTTCCACAGCAATTTGACCCTTGCAACCAGAATTTCCAGCCCACTCAATTTCAGTGTTCACCACCGCAATTTCAACCTCAGATCCAAGATTTCCAGGGCTACCATTCTCAGCAAGTTCAACCATCCTTTCAACCACAATATCAACATTTTCAGCAAGATTTCCAGTTTCAAGGACAAAATTTTCAGCAAGACACTCCTGGACTTCAGCAACCCTATTTTCCATTTCAAGACCAACAGGGGTTCCACACTAACCAAGGAGGTTTTGAGAATCCTGATTGGGATGAGGCTCAACAACAATGGATGATGGAGATGTTGCAACAAGTCCTACAACAACAGCAAAATTTTTTACAACAAGAGCAAATTTTACAACAACGACGACAAGACATCGAAGAACACTTGGGAAAATTGGTTGATCAGCTGAATCAGATAAATGCCCAAAGATCAGAACAATTAGCTTCTCGAGCTGCTTTTAATTATGAGAGCCCCGGAGTTGGTTTTTTATCAGTTCAAGGTGACCCTAATGCATGGCTAAGTCCTTCTTCAAGTAATCTTGCAAATTTGATAGAAGAAGAAGAAGATGACGTACTCATCAAAGTCTGGGCACCTACAGCATGCATCCCTCCGAAGATTCCTATTCAAAATCCATTGCAAAATTTTTCAGCTCAAGAAGAAGAAACTGAAGCTCCACAGGACCATTCTAGACTTTTATTTTCTGATGATAGCATTATTGATGGTCCTAATTTTTCTGATAATGTTATTGTAGATATTGCAGAAGAAGAATGCAGAGGAGATGATTCCATAGGTGTAGGGGATTGCACTAAGCCCCAGGGACCACCACAAGATTTAGAGAATGAACCAGAAAGTGTAGGGACTTGCATGGTGGAAGCAAGCACCCAAGGATCACCAGTTGATTGTCCACCAGAGTCTGAGGCTGAAGAGGAGCATGTACTTGACCAGGAGGAAGCCATGGACACATCTACCCTTGTAGAACCTCCAGGTATTCTCCAGCACGCTCAGGTAAGTATTTCTCCTTTTTCTTCAGAAAAATGCAGTGAGGTACCTAGTGCTGACTTTATTGATTCTGATGAGTTTATTGATATACCTTGTGTAGAGATTGTTTGTGAAAATCCAATAGAGGTACCAAATATTGATTTCCTTAGTCATCATGCATTACTTGACACATCTATTGTTGATATGGATCGCGAAATAATTTTAGAGGCACCCATAATTGATGTTGTTTGTTATGATGAATCTTTAGATACATCTTTTGTGGATATGGATAGTGAAAACTTTTTAGAAGTGCCTGAAATGGATGTTATTTATTTTGATGAGTCTCTTGCTATATCTTATGCTGAGGTTGAATGTGAGAAACTTATGGAGATGTCTGATATTGATTTCATTGGCTCTGACACATTGCTTGATACACCCTTGATTGAAAATAATTGTGAAACTTCTATTGATGAGCCAGAACTTGATTTCTTTATTTGTGATGAGTATCTGGATGCAAATTTGGTTGGAAATAATTTTGAAAATTTCATTGAGATACCAGAATTTGATTTAATTAGACATGATGCAGTTTTGGATTCACTTTATGCAGAGACTGATATTATTTTATTTCTTTCTGACCCTACACACTTGAGAGAGGTATTACATTGTTTTGCAGGGTCCAGAAGACTTTAAGAGTGGGTGCTCCAACTGAACAGACTTCAGCCTCCTGGAAGGACTTCTGAAAGGCATAAAGAAGGAGGAGATGATTTTGCTTTAATTCGAAGAACTCCATTCCTTCAGTGGATTTTGAACCTGAATCGACTTAGGCCACCAGAGCAATTTTTTGTGAAGTTCAAGTGTGGGGGAGTCCTAATTCTCTCAGCCACCCAGACTCCTCCACTACCAAGATGGAGGCTACTTCTGGATAGGCTCCGTCCACCAGAATAAAGGGGAGTTTGTTCCTTTACTTTACTTTTCTTGTTTTTCTTTATGTTATACTCGGATGTTTGCTTACTTTTATACTTTGCATTCTCGGTTTGTTCGCTCATTCTGAATTTTGTTTGGCTTTGAATAAATCTTGTTTGACTTCTAGTTGTATCTTCTTACATGTTCCTTTATTATGCTTTGAGAATCATAAAAGATTGTTATGTCTGATTATTGAGTTTTGGTTTCCTTGGTATGCTTGGGGATATTAATTGCATTTAGTCATTTGTTATGGTGATATACTCTATCTTGTTAGATTAAGCATGACAGTTTTATTATTCACCTAGTGAGGATATTGTCATGCCTATCCTTAATCCTCTTATGTGTGATAGCATTTGTGATACTTGACACTCTAGAACTTGCTTTGATTCTTTTTGAAATTACAATAGCATAAGCTTACATGAATATGATGGAGGCAATCTTTCTTGTTGAACTTTTAGTTTTCCTCTCCTTTGTTATTGTCACTACTGGGCATTTCACCTATTGCTTTCATATTTCATTGTCTCTACTTTATCAGATCTTTTCATTGTCATTACATTTTCACTGCCATATCTTTATTATTTTATTCTTCCTTGGAGCATGCGATGAGAGCATAAGGTGATTGCATGATGAGTTACATTTTTATTTCTCTATTATCAGCCTCTATTATTGTGAGTTTTAGATGTTATCATGCTTTACTATCTTGCCCGAGACGGTCAAATTTTAAGTGTGGGGGGGGGGGGGGGGGGAGACAAGTGTATATGGATGAATGCTTGTGAAAAAAAAAGAAAAGAAAAGAAAATCTCTCTATGTGAAAGAAAAAAAAAGAAAAAAAGAAAGAGAGATAGAAAAAAATAATAATAAAGATGAAAAAAAGTGAAAAAAAGAGAAAAAAAAGAAAAAAAATCTCTTTATGTGAAAAAAAAAATCCTCAAGCATTCGAGTTGTATTAGTGATGAACAAAAAAGAATATTTTCTTGATGTGTACTCATTTGATATCTTTGTTTAGAGAAATTCAAGAGTTATGTTGTAATCCCTACATGCACTTTGAGAGATATTGTAAATTGTTGATGTGTAGTGCACTGAGAATGTGAAAGGAGAATTTTGAGTGTTGGAGGTTTGATTGAGTTATTTACTTTGGACTATTGTTTGATTGTATACATCATGTTAATTACCCCAATGCTCTCATCTTCTCTTTTATCTTCTTTCATGCTCTCTATGACTTCTTTGTTATCTACCATTCTTGTTTTCTTGTAGCACTTGATTTCATTATTATTCATTGAAAAACCCTCTTGATTTGTGTACTTAGGTTATAGTAGTGGAGAAGTAGAAGATAAGCAAGCATATGGTAGTGCAAGGTCATGAATACTTTGAGAGAACTCCACTTTCATATCTGTTATTTTTGTGAGTATCAGTGCATATATCCATCTTGTGAGGTCTTTGTCATGCTTAGTTTATTCAAGTTGATGAAATTACCATGCTTTTGATTTATGTGAGATTTGGAACCGTAAATACATGGATTCTGGAGACTTGATGATTCTAAGTAACTTTCTTTTATTATTTCTTAAAGTATTGATAGGGGATGTAATGTTTGGGAAATATGTTGTTTTCTTTTAGTTTTGTTTACTTACCCGAGACGTGCAAGAATAAGTGTGGGGGAGTTGATAACCATCATTTTGTTGATTATTTTCGGCTCTTAAATCCATGTTTGATCCACATTTTATATGCTTAAGTTTATAATTTTATTAGGTTTCATGTATTCCCTTCATTTTGGCATTTAATTCTAATCTTTATATATTTGGGATATTTTTTTGGCACTAATTTGAATATCATTTTGTAGGCTTAAATTGATCATGGACTTGGATCAAATTGGGTCAGACTTGAGTCAGGATTGGATCCAGATTAAAGGGATCAAGCATCGGATTAATAGGAGCCGTCCATTCCAGAGAACGGCTAGATCTGAGCCATCGATCTGAAAATTTCAGCCAAATCAGAAGTGATCTGACCGTTGGATCGAGCTCAAGATGTTCTAGACCATCCGTTCAAGAAAAGAGAAGATCTGGACCATCCGCCACTGATCTGGTTAATCCGAGCTGGGAAGAGGTAGATCAGGACCATTGATTGAGATATGTGAAGTTTGGTTCAGATCGGAAGAGATCTAACCGTTGGATGAAGCCAAATCGATCTCAGCCGTTCGTTGTTAATCTCCTTCTAAGCTGACTTGGCTGACTGACCAACTGTCGGACTGAACTTTGACTGAACCCGACTGCTGGCTGGAATTCAACTAATTGACTGAACCCAAGAGCTGGATCAGAGCTAAACTCAAGCTAAGCCGAACTCAAGGCTGAATCAAATCACGGAAGCTGGTTGGCTGAACCATTTGCTGAGCTGAACCCAAACACAGCTGCTGAACCCAAGCTGGACTGAGCCAATTGCTGAACCTGGATCGAACTCAAGTGAGGAAGAGCGCTCGATCGCTTTCCTCTGGCTCACACACATCCGACTCGACCGGTTCGCGAGGAAGAAAAGGGGAAACACGCGACCTAGGTTCTTCATCGACTCCACACGCAAGGCTCGCGGCGATTCTTCGTCTCCACCGCTTCATCGCCGCCGCAAGCTAGGGTTAGGGGTTCCAACCCTAGCCAGCCGGAGCTCCGATCAACCGAGACGAGGGGTTCTCGTCTCAACGATCCACGTCCACCTCTTCTCTTTCGGGGTTCGGAGAGAAGAGAGAAAAGGTTCTCTTTCGGGGTTCGGAGAGACGCCATCCATCTTCCTTCACCGCACGCCACCGGACGAAGCTAGGGCTTTGGGGGTTCCGAGCTCTAGGCGACTTCATCCGCCTTCCACCATAGCTGACGACTTCCTCTCCATCACTACAGCCGACGACCTCAAGCTAGGGCTTTGGGGGTTCCGAGCTCTAGCCGAACGTAGTCGACCATCTACTTTCATCACCACCACCATCAGCTAGGGCTAGGGGGTTCCGAACCCTAGCTGATCTCCTCACCGTCATCTCCATTCCGAACGCAGCCTGCGATCCATTCTTTACTGCAAATCTTCATTTGATTTCCTTTACAGCAATTATTTTAATTTCAGCAGTTCTCTTCGCAGCTTATTCTTCTTCTTGTTTCTCTTCAGCAGGCCGAGATTTCCTTCCACAATTCCAGCAGCTTCTTACAGCTTCACAGCAATTCTTCCTTCAAACTGATCGGCGTTTCACCTTTCACAGCAATTCTCCGCAGAAATTCAATTTCCAGCAGTCCATCTGATTTCCAGAAGTTCTGTGTTCCAATTTCCAGAAGTTTTTCCTTTAATTGTTGCTTGTTGATTGATTTTAACTGTATTTGAATGGTTGTGATTGATAGTTTGTTGGATATTTGTATTGGATAGAACTTTTCCGTATCAATTGGCACGTTCTTGAAGCAAATTTTAGTATGCCTTGCATGTGTTTGATCAAATGTTGCTTAGAACTAGTAATTTCCATTGTAATGTTTCTTAGTTGCTTACTTAGATTTTGTGTTGCTCTTTCCCATGCTTTAGGTTTCTTGTCTTCAGTTTAATGCAATTAAGTTAGGAGAGTAGATTTCTTTAATGCTGTAGGTTTATGTTCTGTGTTCAGTTTTGTCAATGCTTAATTTTCAGTTGTCCTTTTCTTTTCTGCAATGGTAGTTAGGATAAATTAGATTTCCTAACCTGCACTGTCTTCCTTTAATTAGAACTAGATTTCATACCTGCTTTGTCATTTCTTTTCATAGTATAATCGTTCAAATCCAAAACCCAATTTCATATCCAAAATCCAAAAGCAATAAGATTTAATCCTGAGATTTATCTTGCACCAACTACATTCGTTGGGAGACGACTCGAGTTACTCTATGCTACATTAGTTTAGAGGAATTCGATACTTAAATTGTATTTGAAACCGTAACACGACAAAAAACGGTTATCACCCCCCCACGTGGCAAGCGATCCACTTATCTCGCGGTCAAGGCTTTATCCCTCAAACTTCGGGATAAGCCCTTGACGGGGGCGCCCTGGTTGACCAGTTCAGCCCTTATCCGCAGCTTTGGCCACTCCTCGGCAAAAGCAGCTGGGGGCGCCCTGGTAAGCGGGGGCGCCCTAGCTGTGAGGGTGCCCGGGACAGCGGGGGCGCCCTGGTGCGTAGCGCAGGCGCGGTAGCCAGCTTCCTTCTGAGTTTGGTTCACCATGGGGGCGCCTGGGACAGCGGGGGCGCGCTCAGAAGCTTGTTTCTGATGTATACTTTGCTTCGACTGTTTGTGTTGGCCTTGGGGGCGCCCGGGACACTCGGGGCGCCCTGCTCAGTTTCTGCCTCACTCCTTTGAGGCTCTCTGAGCTGCAGACACTCGGTCCTTCGGTCCTGCATCCAGGGTTAGTCCAAAACAAGACAAAGCAAGTATGAATTAGTATAGTATAGCCTGAGCTATCTTGGTTCTGACTTTGGTCTCGAAAATGGAGCCCTAGGTCGAACCGACGCCTAATGTTCCCTCGAAGGGGAACGCGTCCTCACCTACTCCTCTCGGGAGAGTTTACCTGGTGCCAACCGGCTCCTCCAGTTGGACTTTTGCCCGGCAGCCCTTCGCCAGGTCTTGAGTACCAAGCTGCCCTTCGCTTGGTGCCTAGCAGCCCTTCGCTAGGTCTTTTATTTTGACAGCCCTTCGCCAGAGCCTAGCTGTCCTTCGCTAGGTCTTTTATTCTGGCAGCCCTTTGCCAGAGCCTAGCAGTCCTTCGCTAGGTCTTTTGTTCTGGCAGTCCTTCGCCAGAGCCTAGCAGTCCTTCGCTAGGGCTTTTCCTGTACACTCAAGTAAAGTGTTAGACAACAAATAACCCTTAACTTTTGAACCCTTTTGCCAATATCAAAACACAGGTTTGACTTGGGTGCAACCTGCACCAACAATCTCCCCCTTTTTGATATATGGCAACCTAGTCAAAAAGTTAAGTAAAATTGGTTAAATGAAATCCTAAGTTAGATTCCCTCCCCCTGGAAGAAATCTCCCCCTAGGTTTTTCAAAAGTAAGTGGTGTGATTTTCAATACTTAGAAAATTTCATGTTTGATAACAAGTTTTAAGTTTGGGAAACTTTTCAAGTATTAGCTAAGTTTTTTTTAAAAAAATATATATTCTAAGTTTAGAGAAGTTTTCAGACTTTAACAAAGTTTAAGCTTAGGAAAACTTTCAGACTTAGAAACTTTTTCAGATTTGAAAAGAAGTTTTAAGCAAAAGAAAATTCAGTCTTTAGAAGGTTTTAGAAATTTTCAAGCTTAAAAAATTCAGACTTAGAAAGATTTTCAGGCTTAGAAAGATTCAGACTTAGAAAGATTTTCAAGCTTGCAAGAATCAGACTTAGAAAGGTTTTCAAGCTTACAAAAATCAAACTTAGAAAGGTTTTCAAGCTTAAAAAAATCAGACTTAGAAAGGTTTTCAAGCTTAAAAAAAATGTAGACTTAAAAAAAAATTTAAGCTTAAAAACTTTCAGAGTTAAAGAATTTTTAAGTTTAGAAAAAATTTCAGAGTAAAAATTTTTTAAGCCAAAAGAAATTTCAGAGAAAAAACTTTTTCAGCTTAAAAAGGAATCTCAGAGTTAGAAAATTTTCAGCTTAAGACAGAATCTCAGAGTTAGAGAATTTTCAAAGAAAATTTTAAGCAAAAAAAATTAAGCTTAAAAACAATTCAGAGTTAAAAAAATCAGGCTTAACAAAACTTCAGAGTTAGAAAAGAAATTTTTAAGCTTTTGAATTTTTAACTTAAATAACCAGTTTTAATTGACTTTTCATTTAAAAAAACAATTACTTTTTGAAGAAAGAAATAGGAGGAACATTTAAAAACTTTGGATTCTCTCTTTTCTTTCCTTCTCTCCCCCTTTGACATATATAAAAAAAATGCAGAAAAAATTATTTGCAATAAGTAAATAGAGCATTTGCTGTACTGAATCAAATTAGGACCTAAGTCTGGTTTCATCTTTAGGGACCTGTCTAACCCAATTAGTTACTTACTAACTGTTATAAACAGTAGCTTTTGCTAGGGTTAGTCAAGTTAAGTGAGCTGTTCAAGTTAGATTGTCTAAACTTGACACTTAACCTGATTGTTGTTCAGTTTGTATTTAGTGCCCCAATTACTGCAGATGCACTGACTTAAAGCATCTTGAATTAAGGCAATGACCTAAGCATCTCAACCCTTTCTAGGTTATCAATCAAAAGTACCCTAAGGTGCTTGTGAGATGCTGGCTTCTAGATCTATAGGTGCATGCAGTTCTAGGGTTAGGGCCTAGGCTAAGTCCATTTCGAAAAAAACCTAGTTTTGAAGAGGGTAGTTTTTGAAATAAAACTAAGTCAAAAGTTTGAAAAGAAAAGAATTTTTTTTTAAAACCAATTTAAAAACATTTTCAATTAAAGTAAAAAAGCAAAAAACATGTGATTCTATTCTACTAAGCATAATTCTAATTTAAGCAAGTAAGTCAAGATAAGCAAGCCAACATAAGATAAGCATAAGTCAACATGAGTCAAGTACAAGTCAAACAGAAGTCAGCCCTACTCAGTAGGGATAGTCAAACAGGTACAATGCAAATCATCTAGGAAGAGGGACCAGGCTGATCAGAGGAGTCTGGATGCCAGGATCTGAACATCACCATCATCTCATGGTACTGGGCATCTCTGGCCTCCCTCTCTGCTCTAAATGCACTCATATACTCGGTGTGGTAACCCAGGCTCGTTTCCGACTGCTCAATGTGGTTAGCCTCCATTTCCTCTCGGAGGCTCTGAACCTGTGTCTCGAGGCGGGAGACTCGCTCGTAAAGTGTCGGAGGATCGGGCTGAGCTAACTCGGCTGCTAGATCGGCAACGTCTACCTCGACCTCCTCGTCGGCAATGTCTGGATGTTCGGTTGGTCGGCGTCTCCAAGTCAAAACCCCGGTGCCCGAGACGTCTATACCGGCTAAGGAAAAGTTCCTATATCCTATTTCGTCGTAGTCGGTCATCATGGTAATCTCACCGTCAGTGATGTTTCGGCCATGATGGTGGAGGATAGAGGTGATGACGTGGCAGAAAGGGGTGCGGACCCGCCCCTGGGTGGACACGCTAGAGGCATGTAAGATGCAGTGGAATAGGTGAAGACCTATGTCAATGTCCAGATGGTGGATAAGGGCATAGAGGAGAAAGGTGTGGAAAGGTCTCATAGTGGCTATGTCCCTAGTGGACAGAGGAAGGATGCAACGGACTACTACCCTATAGAGAGCGTAGTCCTGGACCTGGAGTTGAGTGGAGTCGAACTGTCCTTCTGTAGGGTCCATGGCCTCTCTAAAGAAGTAGTAGTATAAGGTGTTCAGGTCAATGTGAGAGTAGGGGGCATCGAAAGGAAGGTTCCTAGGTGGGTAGCAACAGAAGATGGACTGAGAGGGTCGGAGTCCAAGAAATCTGTTCAGAAGGGTAGGAGTGATGGTCAAGGGCATCCCTTGAACAGTGGTGACGAAACTCAGTTGATCTTGTCTAACGATGTTGTTATAGAATTCTGCATAGAGGGTGTTATTGATCGGGTGTGTGCAGAATACAAGATTATCTAGTTGATAAAAGTTGATTGCGGACATCGCAACTGGACAGGATTGGGTGAAAAATTGACGGTTAAGATAACTCGTCTTGATAGGGATATAGGTGGTTCGAGCGAATTTGTTACACAATTCTAGGTTTGGGAACCTAGGGTCGGGACTGGGCTCGTTACCGGGGTTCGACTGAATTGCTCGACGTTTTCTAAGTGTAAAGAAAATAGGCAATTAAGGATAAGAACTTTGATTATAAGGAGAGACTTAGAAAATATGCAACTAATAAATTAAAAAAATAAGTACACAAACTAAACTTCATACCTTGGAGGCATGGTTGAGGCAAGGGAAGCTTAGGGTCACTTGATCTACAAGAATGAGGAGGGTGAAGAAGAAGATGTAAGTTTTGGTGTGGGAAATGAAGGGGTTTCGGGTCCCTTTTATAGGGGTTGGATAGGGGGCGCCCGGGAGCTTCCGGGCGCCCTCGACAGGGTGGTCTGCCTAGGGCAGAGTTAAGGCTCTGTGGGGGCGCCTGACAAGTCACGGGTGCCCTGGTCAAGGATGCTTGGTCGCAGCCTTTTGGCTGCTTTAATCGGCGTGGGGGATAGCTTTGAGGAAGGGGCGCCCGACAGGTCACGGGCGCCCTGAGCAGACGGTCAAAGGCAGCTTTTGCTGCTTTGACCGGAGCTGGGACAGTCAAACGTGTTGTGTAGGGCGCCCGACAGGTCACGGGCGCCCTCAACATGGTTTTGCCAGTGAAGACTGATGACAGTCGCTTTTTGACTGTCTTGGGGGCGCCCGCTATGGTCAGGGCGCCTGCAGAGACTGCTTTTGCAGCCTTTGACTCAGGGATGGGTTTTTGTGCGGTTGGGGGCGCCCGGGATGGTCAGGGCGCCCTAAGCAGCAGCCTTTTGACTGTTTTGACCAGGTTTGACTGTTTGACTAATGATTGACCAAGTTTGACTAATGTTTGACTTCGTTTGACTGTTTGAATAATGTTTGACCATGGTTTGACCATGGTTATAAAAATACAAATACAGTGGTTTAATTTGAGCTTAATTTTCTTGTCTCACTGATTCTAGGGTCAATCACGTTAACCTTAAGGTTTTTGTGAGACAGGTTTGAGGGTAAACATTAATTTTGAAAAAGAAGCTTAATTTATTTTGAAAAAGTATTTAATTTTGAAAACAGATTTGATTTTGAAAAGAGTAAGTTTGGAAAACAGAAATTTTGAAAACAGATTAAGTGATTTTCAAAAAAGAATAAGTTTGAAAAACAGAAATTTTGAAAACAGATTAAGTGATTTTCGAAAAAGAATAAGTTTGAAAAAAACAGAAATTTTGAAAACAGATTTGAATCTATAATTATTTGAAATTTGTGTTAGATTCGAATTTGACAAAAGATAATTTGAATTTGAATTTCAGAAATTGGCTTCCAGGTCTTGGCGAGGCACTAGGCCTTCTTTGGCCGTAGCCTTATGGGATCATCCACCCTTTCCTTGACAAAGCATTTTAATGAAATTTCATTTTCAAATTAAATTAGGTCATTTTCTGGTCTAACTAGCTTGGGTCTTGGATTGGTAGCTTCGGCTGGTTTCACCAGTCTAAAGAGATCAAGTAGACTTGATCTTATTAGAGTTGGTTTCCCCAACGTACTATCATCTCACCTCCTCCCAATACTATGTTTTCAAATTTCAAGTAATTGTGTCCTTAAGTCTAACCATTCCTAAATCTAAGCATGGAAAATTGCAGAAAATTAAATAAACAATCAATCAAGCAATTGCAGGAAAATTATCTAATAATAAAAATTGTTTTAATTTTGGCTCCCCCTGGACTAAAGCCTCTGTAAGGGTTAGGCAAGATGTGAATCTTATCCTTGGGGATCCAAAATTGATTTGAACCAGTTTGTTTAGTCAGGCATAGTTTTGGCACCCATGCCTGAACCTTAGGTCTAGACTGGTTCAGTACAGCAAAGTAAGATCTTTGTCGGGATTTGGTTCTATAGTCGAGTCCGGATCGATTTAGAACGAACTTCTGTTTTCCAAGAATCATGTCAAGATTTTTGGAACCAGAAGTAAATCGTTCTAAAGCTGATCTAAGATCCTTAACCTGAGTTTTTAGGGAGGAGTTCTCCTTTTCAAGTTTTTCAACTTGAGTAGGGGTTCCTTCTTGAACCTTCTCGGTTAGGGGTCTAGAGTCAGCTCTCTCTTTTAGGAGTTTTACTTCCTGTCGGAGGGATTCGACTCGGAGTTTGGCTTTTTCCAAATCTCGAGAAAGAAATGAAATTAAATCAGTTAATTGACATCTATTAAAACCAGTTACCTTAATTTCACCATCTTCTGTAAAGGTCAGCTCGCCGTCGTCCTGTTCTGATTCTGATTCAGTCTCGACTTTATCTGAGGCGGTCAGAGCTAGTAGATTTGATTGAGGTGCTTCTTCTTCTTCTTCTGAGGAAGATTCGTCCCAGGTTGCTTGGAGTGCTTTCTTTCTTCTTGTCTTTTTGATTTCCTTTAGATTTGGACATTCTGTCTTGTAGTGGCCCTTCTTCTTGCACTCGTAGCAGGTTACATTGAACTTGTTTTTATCATTTACGGGTTCAGCTGGTTAGTCCTTTCTTCGGCTGATTTTCTGTTTGTTGGTTCGGTTCTTCAGCTCCTTGTAGTAGCTTCTGGCTAGTCGGACCAGCTTAGTTTGATCTCCTTCTTCGTCTTCTGATTCTGAGTCTGAGTTAGACTCGGGTTCAGGTTCAGGCTTCTTCTTTGTTGTCCTTCCTATTTTTCCTGCAAAAAAGGCAATACTCTTCTCGGCCATATTGTAGTTAGTCTGTTCATGAAGTTCAAGCTCAGAAAACAATTCATCTAATTTAATTTTTGAAAGATCCCTTGAGACCTTGTATGCATCTACCATAGATGCCCACAAGGTGTTTCTAGGGAAAGCGTTTAAGGCATACCTTATTAAGTCACGGTTTTCAACCAGGTGACCTATAGTGTGAAGACCGTTCATCAACTCTTGAATTCGGGCGTGGAGCTGGGCTGCTGTTTCGTTGTCGGCCATCTTGATGGTGTAGAGTTTGTTCAGGAGCAGATCCCTCTTGCTGATCCTGGTAGCTGATGTTCCTTCATGCAGCTCGATCAATTTTGCCCATAGCTCCTTGGCACTGTTGAAGGGGCCCACGCGGTTCAGCTCCTCTTTCGTCAATCCGCATTGAAGGGTTTGAGTCGCTTTGGCATCGGCTTCAATTTTTCGTTTCAGAGCGGAGTCCCACTCTGTGTAGCTTTGAGGATGTCCGTCATCACTTTTGGGTATCTCCAGTCCGGACTAGATGATGATCCACATGTCCACCTGAGTTTTCAGGTTGACCTCCATTCGACTTTTCCAGTAAGAAAAGTCTTCTCCACTGAAAAGAGGAGGTCTGGCGGTGCTAAAACCCTCTTGCATGGCCATTGGATCTGTAATAAAAAATTAACAACAAAAAAATCTCCCAAGACTTGGTCTTGGAATAGTAGTGCGGGATAAAATGAAATAACGAGGGGTGTTGCACCAACCTCGAGAAAAATTCCAACGAAATCTTTAACAAAAAAAAGTCTAACAAAAATACGTAAAAAAAATAGAGAGAAAAAGAATCTGAAAAAAAATTTCAAACTGGTGGTTGCACCTGTTGGATCGAGAGAAACGATAGAGGGGGGGGAATATCGTTAAACAATTTTCGGATTAAAACTAGAGCAAGTACGCAGCGGAATAAAGAAAATAATCGCGAACACAGGTAGTTTTACTTGGTTCGGAGCCTGGGTCGACTCCTACTCCAAGGCCCACGGTCGTTGACCGTTTTCTACGGGCAATTCTATAAGTTCGTGAAAGGTTTACAGAGAGATATTACAAAAGCAGTTTAGTAAACTTTGAATACAGCTCTTCGTTACCGACGTCCGGTGTAGATTGAATTTTCGGAGCAGCGGGACATCGTCGGCTCGAGTTGGGAGGTTTCTGGAGCGTGTCGCGGAAGCAGAAGAGCGTAGAAACGTTGAAGCAGTTGGTGTTCTGAAGATGGGGGTCGAGGGGCCTTTATATAAGGCCTGGGGGCGCCCTGGTTGACGGGGGCGCCCCCCCCCCCCCCCACGTGGCAACCGATCCCCATTTGGCGCGGTCAAGGGTTTATCCCTAAGAACTCGGGATAACCCTTTGACGGGAGCGCCCTGAACGCTGGGGGCGCCCTGGTTGACTCGGCCAACCCTTATCCGCAGCTTTGAGCTCTCCTCGGTAAGGGTAGCTGGGGGCGCCCTGGGCGCTGGGGGCGCCCTGGGCGCTGGGGGCGCCCTGGTGCGCAGGGCAGTCGCGGCGATCAGCTTCTTTTCTGACTTGGTTCACAATGGGGGCGCCCGGGACAGCGGGGGCGCCCTCAGCATGTACTGTCGAAGTCCATTTTGCTTGTTGTGTTTTGTGTTCACCTTGGGGGCGCCCGGGACACTCCGGGCGCCCTGGTCAGCTGTTGCCTCATTCCTTTGAGGCTTTCTGAGCTGCAGACACACGTTCCTTCGGTCCTGCATCCAGGGTTAGTCCAAAACACAATAAAACAATAAAATATTAGTTTATACAGCCTTAGCTGTCTTGGTTCTGACTTTGGTCTCCAAAATGGAGCCCTAGGTCGAACCGACGCCTAATGTTCCCTCGAAGGGGAACGCGTCCTCACCTACTCCTCTCGGGAGAGTTTACCTGGTGCCAACCGGATCCTCCAGTTGGACTTTTGCCCAGCAGCCCTTCGCCAGGTCTTGAGTACCAAGCTGCCCTTCGCTTGGTGCCTAGCAGCCCTTCGCTATGGCTTTTCTTCTGGCAGCCCTTCGCCAGCCTAGCAGTCCTTCGCTAGGTCTTTTCTTCTGGCAGTCCTTCGCCAGAGCCTAGCAGTCCTTTGCTAGGGCTTTTCCATTCTGGCAGTCCTTCGCCAGAGCCTAGCAGTCCTTCGCTAGGACTTTTCCTGTACACTCAAATAAAGTTGTTAGACAACAAATAACCCTTAACTTTTGAACCCTTTTGCCAATATCAAAACACAGGTTTGACTTGGGTGCATTCTGCACCAACAATCTCCTCCTTTTTGATATATGGCAACCTAGTTCAAAAAGTTAAGTAAAAATTGCTAAAATGAAATCCTAAGTTAGATTCTCTCCCCCTGGAAGAAATCTCCCCCTAGGTTTTTCAAAAATAGGTGGTGTGATTTTCAACACTTAGCAAATTTCATGTTTGATAACACGTTTAAGTTTGGGAAACTTTTCAAGCTAAGTTTTTAAAAAAAATATTCTAAGTCACGAGAAGTTTTTCGGACATTATCACATTTTAAGTTTAAAAGAACTTTCAGACTTAGAAACTTTTTCAGATTTGAAAAGAAGTTTTAAGCAAAAGAAAATTCAGTCATTTTCAAGCTTAAAAAATTCAGACTTTAGAGAGATTTAGAAAATTTTCAATTTTGAAAATTCAGGCTTAGAAAAATTTTTAGACTTAGAAAAATTTTCAGGCTTAGAAAAATTTTCAGGCTTAGAAAAAAATTTGAGCCTTTAAAAACTTTCAGAGTTAAAGAAAATTTTTAAAAAAAATTAAGCCAAAAAGAAGAAAGATTTTCAGGCTTAGAGAAATTTAGTCTTAAAAAGTTTGAGCGTTAAAAAAACTTTCAGAGTAAAAAATTTTAAGTCAAGAGAAAAAACTTTTTCAACTTAAAAGGAATCTCAAAGTTAGAAAATTTCAAAGAAGATTTTAAGCAAAAAAGATTAAGCTTAAAAACAATTTAGAGTTAGAAATAAAATTTAAAAAATTTAAGCTTTGAATTTCTAATTTTGAACTTAAATAACCAGATTTAAACTTTTCAGATAAACTTTTTGAAGAAGGAAATGGGAAAAAATTTGAAAAAATTTTGGGTTCCCTCTTTCCTTTCCAACTCTCCCCCTTTGACATATCACAAAAATGCAGAAAAAAATATTTGCAATAATTAAATAAAGCATTTGCTGTACTGAATCAAATTAGGACCTAAGTCTGGTTTTATCTTTAGGGACCTGTCTAACCCAATTAGCTACTTACTAACTGTTATAAACAGTAGCTTTTGCTAGGGTTAGTCAAGTTAAGTGGGTTGTTCAAGTTAGATTGTCTAAACTTGACACTTAACCTGATTGCTGTTCAGTTTGTATTTAGTGCCCCAATTACTCCAGATGCACTGACTTAAAGCATCTTGAATTAAGGCAAAGACCTAAGCATCTCAACCCTTTCTAGGTTATCAATCAAAAGTACCCTAAGGTGCTTGTGAGATGATGGCTTCTAGATCTATAGGTGCATGCAGTTCTAGGGTTAGGGCCTAGGCTAAGTCCATTCGAAGAAAGACCCTAGTTTTGAAGGGGGTAGTTTTTGAAATAAAACTAAGTCAAAAGTTTGAAAAAGAAAAAAACTTTTTAAAACCAAGGTTAAAACACTTTTTAAAACCAAGTTAAAAAAAACATTTTAAAATCAATTTAAAATATTTTTAATTAAAGCCAGAAAACAAAGAAAACATGTGATTCTATTCTACTAAGCATAATCCTAACTGCCTTCTTAGTGAGCTGAACTCAGATTCAGGTAGGGGTTTAGTGAATATGTCAGCTAGGTTAGACTTGGAGTCTACATGCTTAAGGACTATTTCACCCCTAGCTACGTGATCTCTTACAAAGTGATGTTTTACATCTATGTGTTTGGTTCTAGAATGTTGAATTGGGTTTTTGGTTAAATTAATTGAGCTAATATTGTCAATATTGACTTGGGTTTGATTGTAGTCTAGCTGAAAGTCCTTAAGAGTGTGCATCATCCATAGGAGTTGAGCTACACACTCTCCTAAGGCTACATATTCAGCTTCAGTTGTGGATAAAGCAACACAGTGTTGTGAGGGGTGCCCGACAGGTCACGGGCGCCCTCAACACTGCTTTGGCAGAGAAGGCAGTCACAGTCACTTTTTGACTATCTTGGGGGCGCCCGCTATGGTCAGGGCGCCCTCATAGACTGCTTTTGCAGCCTTTGACTTGGGAAAGTATTTTTGTGCGGTTGGGGGCGCCCGGGACGGTCAGGGCGCCCTAGGTAGTAGCCTTTTGACTGTTTTGACCAGGTTTGACTGTTTGACTAATGATTGACCAGGTTTGACTAATGTTTGACTTCGTTTGACTGTGTTTGATCATGTTTGACTAATGTTAGTCATGCTTTGACTATGTTAATCATAGTTTGACTATGTTAATCATAGTTTGACTATGTTAACCATGGTTATAAAAACACAAATACAGTGGTTTAATTTGAGCTTAATTTTCCTGTCTCACTGAATCTAGGATTTTCAATCACGTTAACCTTAAGGTTTTTGTGAGACAGGTTTGAGGGTAAAAATTAATTTTGAAAAGGAAGTTTAATTTATTTTGAAAAAGTATTTAACTTTTGAAAACAGATTTGATTTTGAAAAAAATAAGTAAAAAAAACAGAAAGTTTTGAAAACAGATTAAGTGATTTTCGAAAGAATAAGTTTGAAAAATAGAAATTTTGAAAAACAGATTAAGAAACTATAATTATTTGAAATTTGTGCTAGATTCGAATTTGACAAAAGATAATTTGAATTTGAATTTCAGAAATTGGCTTCCAGGTCTTGGCGAGGCACTAGGCCTTCTTTGGCCGTAGCCTTATGGCATCATCCACCCTTTCCTTGACATAGCCTTTTAATGAAATTTCATTTTCAAATTAAATTAGGTCATTTTCTGGTCTAACTAGCTTGGGTCTTGGATCGGTAGCTTCGGCTGGTTTCACCAGTCTAAAGAGACCAAGTAGACTTGATCTTATTAGAGTTGGTTTCCTCAACGTACTATCATCTCAACTCCTCCCAATACTATGTTTTCAAATTTCAAGTAATTGAGTCCTTAAGTCTAACCATTCCTAAATCTATGCATGGCAAATTACAGAAAATTAAATAAATAATCAATCAAGCAATTGAAAAACAAATTTATCTAATAATAAAAATTGTTTTGATTTTGGCTCCCCCTGGACTAAAGCCTCTGTAAGGATTAGGCAAGATGTGAATCTTGTCCTAGGGGATCCAAAATTGATTTGAACCAGTTTGTTTAGTCAGGCATAGTTTTGGCACCCATGCCTGAACCTTAGGTCTAGACTGGTTCAGTACAGCAAAGTAAGATCTTTGCCGGGATTTGGTTCTACAGCCAAGTCCGGATCGATTTAGAACAGACTTCTGTTTTTCAAGAATCATGTCAAGATTTTTGGAACCAGAAGTAAATCGTTCTAAAGCTGTTCTTAGGTCCTTAACTTGAGTTTTCAGGGAGGAATTTTCTGATTCCAGTTTTTCAACTTGATCAGAGGTTCCTTCCTGAATTTTCTCAGTTAAGGACTTAGACTCAGCTACCTCTTTCAGGAGTTTTACTTCCTGTCGGAGGGACTCGATTCGGAGTTTGGCTTTCGCCACATCTCGGGACAGATAAGAGATAAGAGAATTTAACTGTAATTTTGGAAATCCCGTTACCCTTATTTCGCCGTCGTCGGAGAAAGTCAGCTTGCCGTCATCCTGGTCTGAATCTGAGTCAGTCTCGATTTGATCCGAAGCGGTCAGGGCTAGAAGGTTGGACTGGGGTGCTTCTTCTTCTTCTTCTGAGGAAGGCTCGTCCCAGGTTGCTTGGAGTGCCTTTTTTCTTCTTGTCTTTTTGGACTCCTTTAGGTTTGGACATTCAGTCTTGTAGTGGCCCTTCTTCTTGCATTCGTAGCAAGTTACGTTGGGCTTGTGTTTGTCAGTTGCTGGTTCAGCTGGTTCGTCCTTTCTTCGGTTTGTCCTCCGTGTGTTGGCTTGGTTCTTCAATTTTTTATAGTAACTTCGAGCTAGCCGGACCAGTTCAGATTGATCTCCTTCTTGATCTTCTGCATCTGAGTCTGAGGTAGACTCGGGTTCAGGTTGAGACTTCTTCTTTGTTGATCTTCCAGTTTTTCCTGCAAAAAAAGCTATACTCTTCTCGGCCATATTACAGTTAGTTTGTTCATGAAGTTCAAGCTCAGAGAATAATTCATCTAATTTAATTTTGGAAAGATCCCTTGAATCCTTGTATGCATATACCATAGATGCCCACAAGGTATTTCTAGGGAAAGCGTTTAAGGCATACCTTATTAGATCACGGTTTTCAACCTGGTGACCTATAGCGTGAAGTCCGTTCATCAATTCTTGGATTCGGGCGTGGAGCTGGGCTGCTGTTTCGTTGTCCGCCATCTTGATAGTGTAGAGTTTATTCAGGAGCAGATCCCTCTTGCTGATCCTGGTGTCTGATGTTCCTTCGTGGAGCTCGATCAATTTTGCCCATAGCTCTTTGGCACTGTTGAAAGGGCTCACGCGGTTCAGCTCCTCTTTTGTCAATCCGCATTGAAGGGTCTGTGTTGCTTTGGCGTCGGCTTCAATTTTGTGTTTCAGAGCGGAGTCCTACTCTGAGTATCTTTGCGGTAAGCCTTCAGCATTTGTGGGAATCACCAGTCCAGACTGGATGATTATCCACATATCCACCTAAGTTTTCAGGTGGACCTCCATTCGACTTTTCCAGTAAGAAAAGTCTTCTCCACTGAAAAGTGGAGGTCTGGCGGTGCTAAAGCCTTCTTGCATGGCCATTTGTTCTATAAAAACTAACAACCAAGAAAAACAACAAAAAATATCCCAAGACTTGGTCTTGGATTAGTAGGGCACCAAGTTTGAATTTGTTCAAGGGGTGTTGCACCAACCTTGAAAAAAAACTTCGAACGAAATATTTAACGAAAAAAATAGAGAGAGAAAAAGAAAAAAATCCGAAATAAAATTTTCAAACTGGTGGTTGCACCAAGTTTGAATTTCCCCACTCTGATACCACTTGTTGGATCGAGAGAAACGATAGAGGGGGGTGAATATCATTAAACAATTTTCGGATTAAAACTAGAGCAAGTACGCAGCGGAATAAAGAAAACAATCGCGAACACAAGTATTTTACTTGGTTCGGAGCCTGGGTCGACTCCTACTCCAAGGCCCACGGTCGTTGACCGTTTTCTGCGGGCAATTCTATAAGTTCGTGAAAAGTTTACAGAGAGATATTACAAAAGCAGTTTAGTAAAGTTTAAATACAGCTCTTCGTTACCGACGTCCGGTGTAGATTGAATTTTCGGAGCAGCGGGACGTCGTCGGCTCGAGTTGGGAGGTTTCTGGAGCATGTCGCGGAAGCAGAAGAGCGTAGAAGCGTTGAAGCAGTTGGTGTTCTGAAGCTGGGGGTCGAGGGGCCTTTATATAGGGCCTGGGGGCGCCCTGGTCGACGGGGGCGCCCCCCCCCCCCCCACGTGGCAACCGATCCCCATTTGGCGCGGTTAAGGGTTTATCCCTACGAACTCGGGATAACCCTTTGACGGGGGCACCCTGAACGCTGGGGGCGCCCTGGTTGACTCGGCCAACCCTTTTCCGCAGCTTTGAGCTCTCCTCGGTAAGGGTAGCTGGGGGCGCCCTGGGCGCTGGGGGCGCCCTGGCTATGAGGGCGCCCGGGACAGTGGGGGTGCCCTGGTGCGCAGGGCAGTCGCGGCGATCAGCTTCTTTTCTGACTTGGTTCACAATGGGGGCGCCCGGGACAGCGGGGGCGCCCTCAGCATGTACTATCGAAGTCCATTTTGCTTGTTGTGTTTTGTGTTCACCTTGGGGGCGCCCGGGACACTCCGGGCGCCCTGGTCAACTGTTGCCTCATTCCTTTGAGGCTTTCTGAGCTGCAAACACACGTTCCTTCGGTCCTGCATCCAGGGTTAGTCCAAAACACAATAAAACAATAAAATATTAGTTTATACAGCCTTAGCTGTCTTGGTTCTGACTTTGGTCTCCAAAATGGAGCCCTAGGTCGAACCGACGCCTAATGTTCCCTCGAAGGGGAACGCGTCCTCACCTACTCCTCTCGGGAGAGTTTACCTGGTGCCAACCGGATCCTCCAGTTGGACTTTTGCCCGCCAACCCTTCGCCAGGTCTTGAGTACCAAGCTGCCCTTCGCTTGGTGCCTAGCAGCCCTTCACTAGGGCTTTTCTTCTGGCAGCCCTTCGCCAGCCTAGCAGTCCTTTGCTAGGTCTTTTCTTCTGGCAGTCCTTCGCCAGAGCCTAGCAATCATTTGCTAGGTCTTTTCCATTCTTGCAGTCCTTCGCTAGAGCCTAGAAGTCCTTCGCTAGGACATTTCCTGTACACTCAAATAAAGTTGTTAGACAACAAATAACCCTTAACTTTTGAACCCTTTTGCCAATATCAAAACATAGGTTTAACTTGGGTGCATTCTGCACCAACAACACCAAGTTTAAATTTCCCCGCTCTGATACCACTTGTTGGATCGAGAAACCCGATAGAGGGGGGGTGAATATCGGAAATCATTTTTCGGATTTAAAAAGAGCAAGTGCGCAGCGAAAATTATAAACACAAGCACACAGAGACACGGCCGTTTTTACTTGGTTCGGAGCCTAGCTCGACTCCTACTCCAAGGCCCACGGTCGTTGACTGTTTACTTTGGGCAATTCTAATATACGGCGCAAAAGTGTTTACACAATTGATTACAAAGATAAGTGCAGTAAACAATAATAAAAATTTCGCTCTTCTTTACCGACGTCCGGAGTAGATCGACTTTATCGGGGCAGCGGGACGTCGTCGGCTCAAGATGGAGGCTTTCCGGAGCAAGGCGCGAGAGTAGAAGAGCTTTGAGGCGTTTAGAGAGTTGTTGTTCGGAAGCTGGGGTCGAGGGCCCTTTATATAGGGCCTGGGGGTGCCCTGGTCAACGGGGGCGCCCCCCCCCCCCGCCACGTGGCAAGCGATCCACTTATCGCGCGGTCAAGGGTTTATCCCTCAAACTTCGGGATAAGCCCTTGACGGGGGCGCCCTGGACGCTGGGGGCACCCTGGTTGACCAGTTCAGCCCTTATCCGCAGCTTTGGCCACTCCTCGGCAAAAGCAGCTGGGGCGCCCTTGTCAGCGGGGGCGCCCTGGCTGTGAGGGCGCCTGGGATAGCAGGGGCGCCCTGGTGCGCAACGCAGGCGTGGCAGCCAGCTTCCTTCTGAGTTTGGTTCACCTTGGGGGCGCCCGGGACAGCGAGGGCGCCCTCAGAAGCTTGTTTAAGATGTATACTTTGCTTCGACTGTTTGTGTTGGCCTTGGGGGCACCCTGCTCAGTTTCTACCTCACTCCTTTGAGGCTCTCTAAGCTGCAGACACTCGGTCCTTCGGTCCTGCATCTAGTGTTAGTCCAAAACAAGACAAAGCAAGTATGAATTAGTATAGTACAGCCTGAGCTATCTTAGTTCTGACTTTGGTCTCCAAAATGGAGCCCTAGGTCGAACCGACGCCTAATGTTCCCTCGAAGGAGAACGCATCCTCACCTACTCCTCTCGGGAGAGTTTACCTGGTGCCAACCGGCTCCTCCAGTTGGACTTTTGCCCGGCAGCCCTTCGCTAGGTCTTGAGTACCAAGCTGCCCTTCGCTTGGTGCCTAGCAGCCCTTCGCTAGAGTCTTTTATTCTGACAGCCCTTCGCTAGAGCTTAGCTGTCCTTCGCTAGGTCTTTTATTCTGGCAGCCCTTCGCCAGAGCCTAGCAATCCTTCGCTAGGTCTTTTGTTCTGGCAGTCCTTCGCCAGAGTCTAACAGTCCTTCACTAAGGCTTTTCCTGTACACTCAAGTAAAGTGTTAGACAACAAATAACCCTTAACTTTTGAACCCTTTTGCCAATATCAAAACACAGGTTTGACTTGGGTGCAACCTGCACCAACAGTAACTTCTCCATCTCATGCCTTTTTATACCACATCAAGAGGGGTAAGTGAAAAGTCATTGTGCCTCTTCCCTTAGTGACTCTTCACCTTCTCCCAAGCCTTAACTAGAATCCATTTCCTTCCCTCCTAGCACTCCCTTGCTAGGTGAATTGGTTAGTGCATGCAAGGTTGTTTAAAAGGTCCAAGGTTCAATCCTTGGTGCATGCATTAATTTATTTTATTTTATTTTCTATTATTTCGAATTTTTCCTTAAAAATTCACCCATAATTATGTTAATATTTCTTATTAAAATCTCTTCATATTTATATTGTCTTTTACCTAATTTACTAATAATTATAGTACTAGGTGTTGGGACCGGTAGACGAGCTAGAGGGGGGGTGATTAGCTTCGATTCGCTTGTAGATGATTTGTCGCGGCGGAAGACTTCAAGCAATCGCTAACACTTGGATTTTACTTGGTATCCACCCCGGTCGGGTGACTAATCCAAGGGTCCACTCTCCTCACACTCTCATACACTATGAAAGTCTCCTTCTTGAGGTGGAGAAACCTCTTACAAGCTTACAATGAGATACAACAAGAGGAAGCAAAAATACAATGAAAAATCTTACAAGATTTACAATATTAAGCTCACTTTGCTTTCCTTGCTATCTTCAAGCTTGTGGTTGCCTCTAGAACCTTGGAAATGCAGCAGCAAAAACCTCCAAGACTTCCCTTGAGATGGCACCAATGAAGGAGGAAAAAGGGGAGAAGAGTTGTGGCTCAAAACCTGCGTGAAAACCCTTATACCCGACGCCTAGGGTTTCCTAATCGATTGCCCAATCGATTACCACGTCATCTTAGCCGTTCAACGGCTAGTTTTTGAACCTGAATCGATTAGCCAATCGATTACCACTGCCCTTAATCGATTGACCAATCGATTACGGGAAGGCTGAATCAATTACCCAATCGATTCAACCACCTTCTGTTCTCGCAACAAACTCTCTTAATCGATTACCCAATCGATTACCACTACTCTTAATCAATTACCCAATTGATTACAGCCCTTCTTAATCAATTACCCAATTGATTAAGATCCTTCTTGTTCTCGCGAGACAACAACCCAATCGATCACCCAATCGATTGAGACCAACCTAACTTGTGTTCACGGTCAACCCCTTTGACCAACCTCGATTTCACGGTCAATCCCTTTGACCAACCTAAATTTCTTCTGCCTAGTTCCCAACTAGGACTTAACCTGATTCCCCACCAGGTTTGCCTAACACTCAGTTAGGTCTAGTCTCTCGGTAGACTTCCACCTCGCCAGCATGCGATCTCCCCGATCCATCTGGACTTCACCTAGTCCCACTAGGTCTTTTCCCATGCCAGCGTGCGATCTCCCCGATCCACCTGGACTTCACCTAGTCCCACTAGGTGTGCCTAGTCCCACTAGGTCTTTTCCCATGCCAGTGTGCGATCTCCCCGATCCACCTGGACTTCACCTAGTCAAGTCTCCAGTCAACCTTGACCCACTTAACACCATACGACATTCAAACATAATTATCAAACATCGAAACATACGACCTCAAGCTCACCTGAGCTTTGTCAAACTAGGTCAACCCTGACCTAACCAAGATTGCACCAACAATCTCCCCCTTTTTGATGTTTGACAATATGTTTGAGAAAGACTAAACCCTATTAGCCTTTCAACCTATTCATTTTCTCCCCCTTTGACACACATCAAAAACTCTCTCCCTGAGAATTAATATGGTCAAAGGTATACCCAATGAAAATCCCATACTATTCATTGAACCTATGCTCAACCTTGAGCACTCATGAAGATTCCCAATCTCCATTCATTCACTTATACCAAAAAGAAAATTTAAACACATGCATTTAAGGAAGACCTCCCCTTCAAAACATGCACTAAACCTCTATCATTGCACCAACAATAATTTTTGAGAATTCCTAAATCTTTATGAAATCTCAACTTGAGGTGATGAGATTTAAAAAAAAAATTCAAAACTTGAATCAAAATCTCTCCTTAACCCTTAAATGTTCACCAAACCATTCCCTTTTTTTTCATTATTATTTCACAATGAATTTACCCAAATATACTTATAAAAGTATTCCAATGGGCTAGGGATTGGTAGGTTACTCAAAAATGGGTTAACTGACTGAAATCAGACAGTTTCAGTCTCACCAATCGATTGGCGTTGGGAACCAATCGATTACGCCATGCCTTAATCGATCAACTGATCGATTACGGCTGCCCTTAATTGATCAACGGATCGATTACGCGAGCCTCTGTGCTCACAGATAGGGCTACCAATCGATTGATCAATCGATTGACGACTATTCCAATCGATCACCCGATTGATTGGGAGTTTCTGATTTCTGAAAACAAATTCAGATTCGAATTTCAGAAACTTCTAAATAATTCTACAAAATTTAAAAAATTCTAAAATTTCGTGTAGACATTATTTATGCCATATACTATCAGGGAAAAATAATTTTTATGAAAATAACCTTTATTTTCAAGGATTGACACAAAATTGGAAGCCATTGAAATATTTCAATGTTTCACTCTATTTTGTATCCAATTCATCAATAATGAGTGCTATCAAAAGATAGTCTTCACTAAGGTTTTCCAAGATAGTTTTAAAATGTTTTTCAAAAATAATATCCAACCATGTTCCTTGGGCTAAGTGTACATGACTTGTACATTAGCTTTCCCAATGATTGGAGTTCATTGAACTTCATGATTTGATGATACTAAAACTCAATAGGATGCATATAAATCAACACTTTGAGTTTTGTTCATCTTCCTAACATCTCACTTGTTCTAATGTGTCTCAAAAACACACACAAGTCACCTTATAGTCTTAGTGAGATGTGAAAGTCATGTTCTCCCTAATCTTAGGGTTCATGAAATTCTACCTAGGCATTATAAACCTTGATCATCCACCTAGGATGTCAATTAATGTCAATGCCCTTAATTTCAATTAAAATTGACTAAATGCATGATTATGACTATGACATGCATCATATTAGATTTTTCAAAAGAAATTATAGCTAAATGATGCATGAATGACATGACATGTAATATATTCATAATAATATATGAGATATGGATTATGATGTCATGGCATGTGATAGGGCATACAAAACATGGCATAATAGCAAAAAGGAAAATACATAGATTTCCTATCTAAGTATCAATAACTCATCGCTAAGCCATTGATAATTCTATTTTTGCCCCTATTTTCCAAGATAATGCCAAAACTCCCCAACTTGGCATATCTTTGGATTCTATCCTAGTTGTGCCAACTTTTATCAAGTTCAATCTTCCAAAAATATCGTTTGGCACAAATTTACTCCTCCTTGAGTAGATAAATGAATTCTTCATTTACAAGGGTAATAGCTCCTTGAAAATGTCCCAAAGTGCCAACTTCATCAAGGTTGGGTTAACTACCCTTCCAATTAGAGTTGACACTCCCTAGACCTATCTAGGGTGTGGCGAACACACTCTTAGGAACCCAAAACCTATTGGTGCTCCTTGGGTGTTCTAGGTATTCACTAGGGATGACTTCCCTTGATACCTTCCTAAAGACTTTCTTAGGCTTCTCCGAAGCCTTAGTCACCTTTGTCTTGTCTTGGTCAACCCTAGGGATAGCTTCCCTTGTGGCCTTGACCTGACTTCTAGACCTAGATTGAGCTCCATATCCATATGGAACTCTATGATAGGATGGACCATCATCCTTAGTTTTAGGTTTGTATCCCAAACCTTTCTTGCTCCTAGAGGGTCCTTGATTTCCTAAATCTAGGTTTTGATCCTTAGATCCCTTAAATAGATTTTCTATTCTTTTGAGGGATTTTTCTAATTTATCAAGTTTTGACCTCAAAACTTGATTTTCAATCATTACCTCCTCAAGGCTTGGTTTTCTAATATAGCCTTGGTGATTTTTCTTCTTGGCTTTGTATTGGGTAGGTCTACCATGAAGTGGTCTAAAATTTTCCCTATCCTTAGGTGTGGTAGTCCTAGCATGGAAGGCTCTATATTTTTCTTAGGTTTTTCATACCTCCTATTTTCATGATAAATAGCGTTACAATGATAAAAATTATTTCTAGCATGCATATTATCATGATGAAGATAAGTACCATTACCTAATGGTACCTTGGTCTTATTTTTGGAGGCTCCCCCTTGATTTGAGCTCCTCCCTTTTGCCTTGGTCGGTTTCTTCCCCTTTGGACATTGATTTCTATAATGTCCCTTTTCTTTGCATGAGAAGCACACTATGTGCTTCTTATCCTTCTTTATCACGGGGCCGACCTGCTTTGCCTTCTCCTTGGTCTTGGGTGCCATTTGCACCTTCTTCTTGACCAATTTTGGACACTTACTCTTATAGTGCCCTTTTTCCCTACACTCAAAACAAATGATATGATTTTTATTTTTACAACTTGAAATTCTTATACTTTCATGTGGTGTAGAGGTGGCACTTTCTTCTTCTTCATTGACATTGGAATATGATGTTGAAGCTTGTCTTTGATCCGATGCCAATGACACATTTTGCTCCCCCTCAATCCTAGAGGTGGAGGCTTCTTGAATTTCCTCTTCGGCCCTTGAGGTAGAGGCTTCTTGAGCTTCATCTTCGGATGTTGAGCATCTCTCAATTTCCGAGTCCTCTTCATTTGACGAATCTCCCTCTTCGGATTTGTCTTGATTTGGTAGAGTGAAGGGATCTTCATGAAGCCTTGCCAATTTGCTCCAAAGCTCATTGGCATATTTGAATTCTCCAATCTTGTCCAAGATGGTGCTTGGCAATAGATTGACCAATAACTTGGTCACTTTATCGTTGGCCTCGCATCTCTTGATTTGCTCCTCACTCCATTTGCTTTTCTTGAGGAGCTTCCCTTTGGTGCTTGTTGGAGCTTCAAAACCCTCCATTAGAGCAAACCATTGCTCTATCTCCATCATGAAGAAATTTTCAATCTTTGACTTCCAAAGATCGAAATTTGCCTTGTCGAATGGTGGAGGTGCCCTTGTGTCATAGCCAAACTCCATTTTTGAAGTTGAACCCTTTTGATGATGACTTCTTGAAATGAGGGTTTCTTCCAACTTCTTCTTCTTCCTCTAGCTCTTGCCCTCTTGGCGATGAGTCCAAAGAAGAGCAACCTTGCTCTGATACCACATGTTGGGACCGGTAGACGAGCTAGAGGGGGGGTGATTAGCTTCGATTCGCTTGTAGATGATTTGTCGCGGCGGAAGACTTCAAGCAATCGCTAACACTTGGATTTTACTTGGTATCCACCCCGGTCGGGTGACTAATCCAAGGGTCCACTCTCCTCACACTCTCATACACTATGAAAGTCTCCTTCTTGAGGTGGAGAAACCTCTTACAAGCTTACAATGAGATACAACAAGAGGAAGCAAAAATACAATGGAAAATCTTACAAGATTTACAATATTAAGCTCACTTTGCTTTCCTTGCTATCTTCAAGCTTGTGGTTGCCTCTAGAACCTTGGAAATGCAGCAGCAAAAACCTCCAAGACTTCCCTTGAGATGGCACCAATGAAGGAGGAAAAAGGGGAGAAGAGTTGTGGCTCAAAACCTGCGTGAAAACCCTTATACCCGACGCCTAGGGTTTCCTAATCGATTACCCAATCGATTACCACGTCATCTTAGCCGTTCAACGGCTAGTTTTGAACCTGAATCGATTAGCCAATCGATTACCACTGCCCTTAATCGATTGACCAATCGATTACGGGAAGGCTGAATCAATTACCCAATCGATTCAGCCACCTTCTGTTCTCGCAACAAACTCTCTTAATCGATTACCACTACTCTTAATCAATTACCCAATTGATTACAGCCCTTCTTAATCAATTACCCAATTGATTAAGATCCTTCTTGTTCTCGCGAGACAACAACCCAATCGATCACCCAATCGATTGAGACCAACCTAACTTGTGTTCACGGTCAACCCCTTTGACCAACCTCGATTTCACGGTCAATCCCTTTGACCAACCTGAATTTCTTCTGCCTAGTTCCCAACTAGGACTTAACCTGATTCCCCACCAGGTTTGCCTAACACTCGAGTTAGGTCTAGTCTCTCGGTAGACTTCCACCTCGCCAGCATGCGATCTCCCCGATCCATCTGGACTTCACCTAGTCCCACTATGTCTTTTCCCATGCCAGCGTGCGATCTCCCCGATCCACCTGGACTTCACCTAGTTCCACTAGGTGTGCCTAGTCCCACTAGGTCTTTTCCCATGTCAGTGTGCGATCTCCCCGATCCACCTGGACTTCACCTAGTCAAGTCTCCAGTCAACCTTGACCCACTTGACACCATACGACATTCAAACATAATTATCAAACATCGAAGCATACGACCTCAAGCTCACCTGAGCTTTGTCAAACTAGGTCAACCCTGACCTAACCAAGATTGCACCAACACTAGGAAACCCATGTAGGCCCCTTAGTACTTAGTTTTTCTCAAGGAAACATCGATTTCTAGGCTAAGGTCCGTACTAACCTTCCTAGGTCCTTCGGAAAATTATCTAGGCATGCTCAATATTTTAAAAAAATATTAAGTGAATTTTTCGGGTCGTTACAATAGGGAGGTGTTTGGGAACATCCAAAACAACGTCAAAAGGCTGAGGATCAGTTTGCGATTGCAGAGAAGCAGTTTGATGCTGAGCCTATTGAGGAAAATAGAATTAACAGAAAAAAAAAGTCAAGCACACCTTTTTAAGACTTTGAAAATGGAGGAGAATTTTTGGAGGCAGGGAGCAGCGGTTAAATGGATGGCTGAAGGAGATAAGAATACCAGATTTTTTCATGACAAGGTACATTCGAGGCGGATTACCAATAGAATTTTTTATATATGGGATGAGGGGGAATGTTTGGAACAACCGGAGCAGATTAGAGCATCGGGTGCCAAATATTTTGAACGACTTTTATCAGGGGATAGGTTTGATTGCATGGAGGCAGATTTGAGTCACATCCCTGCGCTCATTACTAAGAAGGAAAATGAAACATTAACGGCTCATCCAACTATGGAAGAAATAAAACAAGTCATTTGGGAAATGAATCAAGACAGTGCGGCTGGACCAGATGGTTTCTCTGCTGCATTTTATGTCTCTTACTGGGATATCATTAAAGAAGATGTATATCAAGCAGTGCTGGATTTCCTAAAAGGTGGATCCTTGCCGAAGGGAATGGCTGTCACGACAATTGTATTGATACCAAAGAAAGATAGTGCCCAAAAATGGCAAGACTTTCGGCCCATTAGCTTATGCAATATCTCTTATAAGATAATTTCTAAATTGTTGGCAAACAGATTGACAAACCTGTTGAGCAAGATTATATCCCCGGCTCAAAGTGGTTTGGTAGAGGACAGATTGATTTCAAACAATATTCTTTTAGCCAAGGAGCTTACTCATAAGCTGAATTTTCATGTCAGAAGGGGGGATCTGATCATGAAACTTGATATGGCCAAGACTTTTGATAGGGTACAGTGGAGGTTAATATTCAAGATTATGGCTGCCTTTGGATTCTCCAGCCTCTTTATAGATTTGATTAAGAGATGTATAAGTTTCTACTGGTTCTCAGTCCGTGTCAACGACTATCTTGATGGGTTTTTCTAGGCAACAAGAGGCCTAAGACAAGGGGACCCTATTTCCCCTTTTCTGTATATCATTGCTTCGGAGTTCTTTTCGAGGGGTTTGGAGAATTTCTTTGTTAACAATCCTAAGCTATTTTTTGCCATGGGCAGTGATATGAAATTGTCCCACCTAGCCTATCCAAATGATGTCATAATTTTTTTAAACGGATCAATATATTGTGTAAAAAAGTTAAAGATCTATCTTGATACACATGAGGCGCAATCAGGACAGTTGGTCAATGCTGGGAAAAGTTTGATCTATTTTGCAAAAAGCATACCGGCTGCCCGTAGAGGTACAATTTCAGCTGTCACAGGTTATATAGAGGGCACTTGGCCTATGAACTACTTGGGCATCCCAATTTTTACTGGGCACATAATGGCTCTATATTTTCAGCCCATTTTAGAGAAGATAAGGAAGAAACTGATTGGCTGGAATATATCACGCCTCTCATATGGTGGTCGCCTCCTATTAATACAGAGTGTTCTAGCTTCTATGCCTCTTTATCTATTGCAAGTGCTCCTTCCCGCGTTATCCATTTTTCATAAGCTGGAGATGATATTTGCGAGATTTTTTTGGGGATCCACGAACAACAAAAGGAAATTTCATTGGGTGGCTTGGACAGAGATCAGTAAGCCAAAATTAAAAGGAGGTTTAGGAGTAAGAAAGCTTGCTGATTTTAGTTTGGCAATGGTTGTTAAACTTTGGATTCGATTTAGAGAGCAAACCACTCCATGGGCAAATTTTCTTACAAAGATGTACTGTCGTTCTACTCATCCAATTATTGTCACTTTGAAAAGCAATGCATCACCTGTTTGGCACAGGCTAATCAAAGTCCGTAGCTTAGCTGAGCCTAACATAAGCTAGATTTTAGGTGAAGGCAGGATAAAGTTTTGGTATGATAGTTGGCTTGATAATGGCCCTTTATTTCAGTCTTGTGCCTCGGTGCAAGATACTGAAATAAGGGCCACTGAAATCATGGATGGTATTCATTGGAAGATGGATAGTATCGGGAGTTTGATTCCAAGCAATATAGCTGCTGAATTGGCTGAGATTACTGTACAACCGGATGAATCTGATCGTATCATATGGAAGCCATCATTGGATGGCAATTTCTCTTTGAAATCAGCATGGCACAGCGTGAGACAGACTCAACCAATGGCATCTATAAATTCTACACTTTGGAGTGGCTTGCTCAAACCAAACATTGCTATCTTTGCATGGCGATTCTTGAAGCAAAGGTTACCAGTTGACACCATTCTACAATATCGAGGGATACATCTAGCCTCCAAATGTCATTGCTGTGATTCTACAGAGTCCTGGAAGCATTTGTTTTTTGAGGGTCCGGTTGCTATGGAGGTTTGGTCTTATTTTGCTAATTTATTTAGTGTGAGCAGATTTGCATCTTTGGAGGAGTGGAGAATAGGTGCAGAATGGTCACATGGTGGACACATTAGGGAGGCTATACCTTTCCTCATCCTATGGTTCATATGGGTTGCTAGAAATGATGCCAAGCATCGAGGACTCCAACAAGATGTGCAAAAAATGAAAAATCAGATAATTCAATATCTTTTTCTTGGGGAAGCTGCAGGAATCATTAAATGTAAACATTGGAAAGGTTTCTCCATGATTGCAAGGGCATGGGGGTTATCTAGTAAAGCAAGTATTAAGAATACCATCACGGTGGTGAAATGGAAGAGGCTGGGTGCTGGCAGCTTCAAACTAAATACAGATGGATGTTCGAAAGGTAACCCAGGTGAATCTTCGTATGTGGTAATTGTTCGAGATCATACAGGCCAGTTCCTCATAGCAAAACACGGCAAGCTAGGAGTGGGTTCTAATGTTAAAGCAGAACTAACGACCATATTATTTGGTTTAGAGCTATGTGTAGCCCATAATTACTTGTCAATTTGGCTAGAATCAGATTCTATGGTGGCATTGAAAATTATACAATCATCCACAATCAGCTGGGATCATAGGAAGATTGTTCTAAAAATCAGAATGTTGATAATGAAACACCAAGTGGTTTTCTCACATGCATTTAGAGAAGCAAATATAGCTACAGATTATTTGGCTAATCGGGCTTTTAATTCAAAGGTGATAGGGTGCTGCTAAGGCAGGAGATTGATAAGACCTTGTATGGCATTTGTAAGGTTGATAGGATAGGAATTTCTAATCTTAGAATGGATAGGAAATTACTTTAAATAGTGTCGAATGGAAGCTACAAACAACTTCGAAAATGGTTTTCCAGAATAGGTTCTGGTTTTGGTTACAGTGTGATGATCAGCTGGGTCACGAAGGAGCTGTGATAAAACAGTTACAATATGACATTCCTAAAAGTGCTTAATTGGCTTTTGGCTGCACTTCTGAAATGATCTATCTATCTAAGTCTATCTTTCTGAAATTACTTATATGGCTATTTTTCTATAATTGCTTAAGTTCTTCAGCGTGCCAAATTTGTCTGCCAAAATAAGTGGGACAAGGGTGATGAATGAGGCTGCCAAACATTGATACTAATCATTGTTGTTTTGCCTCTAGAAGTACAGAATTTATTTCATTCTGTGAAAGTGATTGTTGGGAAAGGAGCATTATGCTAGGGGAGTAAAAGTTTATAAAATTTAACAGCAGTTGTTGTACCAAGCAAATGTAGAGCATGATTTAGCTCCATTTCTTATAATCACTGCTGTTTTCTGATTGCATGGAAAGATAATCAGAAGGTGTTGTTTGGTCTGGTCTTTTGCTTTGTGGGTGCTGATTGGTTGCAATCTGTTTTCTATTTTTGCTAATAACTGCTAAGAGGGACAAGAAGAAATGGAAACTGAATTTGGAGCCGATGTTTTTAGCTAGTTTGATTGTTTCTGGGTTTGAGGTTTTTTGAGGTTATGAGCTGAGTACAATCTGAGGGTCAGTCGGTGTGGGTCTGAAACATGCTTGCTATGATACTACAGGATGATCTGGGCCTATCATCTAATCTGCCAGAACTAACTGAAGAAGAGGTTGTTTGGGATTTTATGTTTGCTGAATAATGGGCTGATTAAAAGCTACAGACTTTCCTATCATTTATTGTTTTGTGCCAATTTGGAATGAGGAGGAGGAGGTTTTGAGGTCTAGATTTCATGTGAAATCATTACATTCTGGGTGGAGGATATTGAGTTAGTGGGAGCTTAAGTGTTCTGAGAGAAGTAGAAAGGGATGGTGAATAGATCCACTGTATGTGATCTATCTAGTCCGTAGCAAACGACTATGGTAAAGACACCTAAAATCTGTTGATGGCTGAGGCTTTGCCAAAAAGCCTAAGAGGGTGAATAGACCCACCATAGGTCTATCTAGTCCGTAGTAACGGCTACGGTAAAGATGCGTCAAATCCGTTTCTGGCTGGTCACTTGCCTAAAGTGAACATCAGGTGCGGGGGGAGCTTGGATACGTGATGTGGATGCAACTGAGGGATTTTGGATACTACTGTAAAGTTTTAGGAAGTGGTTGATGCTTTTTGAAGGCTACTAGGAAGCAAAAGGGAAATGAATCTGCTGTGAAGGTTGTTATACGGCTGGAGAGGACTCTAACTTTAGCATTGTATTAATAAGAAATAGGCTGGAACTTGTATAGATTCATATAGACAGTTGGTTGTTATAGTATCTTTTTCATTACTTGTAAATCATTTTGAGTCATTGTAATTCTACATTAGAAGGATAAGTTTGGTCCCCCTTCTAGTATGGATTTTCTTTTCAGGAATAAGATGTTCCCTTGATTAAAAAAAACTAGAGGTATTCATTGCAAAGGGCAAAGAGCATCTTGTGTGTAAGCTTAATTGGTCCATTTAGGAATTGAAGCAACCATCGAGATCTTGGAACATCCACTTTGATGAGGTAATCCAGTCATATAAAATTATTCAAAGTCCGGATGAGCCTTGTGTATACAAGAGATGTGACGAAAACGTAGTGGTATTTCTTGTACTATATGTAGATGACATTTTGCTCATTGGCAACAATGTCAAAGTGTTATCAGACGTAAGGGTATGGTTGTCCAAACAGTTTGATATGAAGGACTTGGGAGAAGCGGGACACATCCTTGGGATCAAGGTTATAAGGGATCGCAAGAAATGGATGTTGTGTTTATCTCAAGCTTCATACATTTACACTGTCCTAGCTCGTTTTAGTATGCAAGACTCCAAGAAAGGTTTTCCACCTTTTAGGCAAGGAGTACCTCTATCTAGAGAGATGTGTCCTAAAACATCAAAGGAGATAGAGGAGATGAAGACGGTTCCTTATTCTTCAGCTGTAAGAAGTCTCATGTATGCTATGTTGTGCACGAGGTTGGATATCTGTTTTACCGTGGGCATGGTTAGTAGATATCAGAGTAATCCAGGACAGAGACATTGGACTACAGTAAAGCATATATTGAAGTACCTGAGAAGGACTAGAGATTATATGCTAGTTTACCAGCAGATCAGCTACTCCCTATGGGTTACACAGATTCTGACTTCCAATCAGTTAGGGATAACAGTAAGTCTACCTCGGGTTATGTGTTTACTTTAGGAGGTGGAGTCATAGTTTAGAGAAGTGTCAAGCAGAAGTGCGTGGCGGACTCCACCACGAAAGTTGAGTATGTGGCAGCCTCTGAGGCAGCCAAAGAAGCTGTATGGCTCAGGAACTTCTTGATGGACTTGGATGTGATTCCTGGTTTGACCAGAGCTATCACAATTTATTGTGATAACAGTGGTGCAGTTGCAAACTCGAAGAAACCACGAGCTCATAAGGCGAGTAAACACATAGAGCATAAGTACCACCTGATACAAGAGATCGTAAAGCGAAGAGAAGTTGTTGTCGCCAAGATTGCATCGGAGGATAACCTAGTAGATCCTTTCACTAAGGCCCTTCCAGCGAAAGCTTTTGATAGGCATTTGAAGGGAATGGGAATCAGATGTATGACACTTTGATGGTGCATAGTCTTTTAGTATAAGTGGGAGATTGTTAGGATGTATACTAAGAGCCTAGCCTTTTTGTATGGACATCTATGTTTTGAAATAAGAATCACATGATCATGATGGTATTTTATATTTATATATATGTTTGCTTGTTGTCTAATACTTTACACTATAGATAACATGGTATATGGTGTCACACAAAAGATCACGTTATCAGTCCCTTGTAGAGTATAAGTAGAGGCTCACAACCTAGATAGTTTTGGACAAACCATTGGCATGGTTATAGTGTAATTTGATATGGTCGGTCTTGACCATAGAGTTGCACTAGTACACTCTGAGTGTATTGAGCGGACCAATTTTGAGGTGATTCAATTTATACTGACTATATAATTGAATCAGACCTCGAGATATTATTTTGTACATGCTCTTAATCCCGATATAATAACGGGCACGTGTACTTAATATTTATTTCTTTGATTTATCAGTGGGCGAGATTTATTTATTAAATCGATAGGTTCGGTAAATTGGGAAATAATATTATTTGCATGGTGTGCCGTTAATTATTGAAGGAAACCGTGTCCTATATTAGGATGATGATGTCCCCTTGTGGAGCTCATAAAGTTTATCATGTAAATCTTGCAGGTGAACTTGGTCCAACATGATAATAAGGTTGAGTGGCACTACTCATGGAGTTAGCGATTAATTAATTAATTGTCAGATTAATTAATTAATTAATGGGCATGCGATATCTTAAACACGGGGAGATTATTGTACAAATAATATGTGGTGCCCATATTTTATATGGTGTTGGTGAGGTAATTCAATAATGATCCTTTAGTGGATTGGCCATTATTAATGGATCCGATTTTTGTGGCTAAGATCCATTAGGGGGCCAAGATCCAACTCCTCCTCATGGTCCCTATTGTATCCTATAAATACCTCATGAAACCTTAGACCTAATAACTCTTGGTTCAATCCCTCTTGGGTTTATTTTCTTCTCTCCTTGGTTCTCTCTTGGCCGGCGCCCCTCTTCATTGGGTGGTTCTACTAGCTCTCAGACCTGATTAGAATTCATAGATTCTATCTTAGACCTCATTGCCCTTTGCTAAGATACCGCATCTTTATCTTGGAGTGCCTCGTCATATGTCCAGGGATCAGGTTCATGCTCGCTAGGGACCAAGTCCATAGACTCTCCCAAGAACATGAATCTCTCAGGATGTCTAACAAACCTCCCACTACGATGATGTGCCACCTGTGCATCCTCTGTGACATACGGTGCAGTGACTTGTGGTATGTCCTCTTGTACCGTTGGTACTGAAGTAGGGACTTCCCCTGCCAATTCTTCTAGAATAATTTTACTCATGGACTTGTGGTCCATCACATAATCTTCCTCTAAAAATCTAGCGTTCGTGCTAACAATCACCTTGTGATCTTTAGGACTATAGAACACACCACCTTTCGTTCCTTTAGGATAGCCTACGAACAAGCGCACTTATGAACGAGATTCCAACTTATCAGCATCTCCTTTCAGCACATGTGCTGGAATACCTGATAACATTCATGTTGTAGATTAAATTAGGCCTTCAAATCCATGTTTTGATCTACTATTTTATGCTCAAGTTTGCATTTATATAAGGTTTCATGAATTACCTCTATTTGGCTTAAGATTCAATTCTTTCTATATTTACTATGTTTTGGCACTAAAATTTAATATCATATTGTAGGGTTTTAAATGATCATGGACCTGGATCACATTAGGTCAAGCTTGGGTCAGAATTGGATCCAGATCAAATGGATCAAGCGTCGGGTTAATATGGGTCGTCCATTCAAGAGAACGGTTAGATTCAATCCATTCGCCAACTTCTGGTCGATCCAAGCTCAAGATAGACTTAGCCAAGTTCAGGAACCAAGATCTGAAAGTTTGGGCCAAATCAAAATTAATCCAGCCGTTGGATCGAGCTCAGGAGGAGCCTTAACCATCTGTTCAAAGATCAGAGCACTCTGAGCCATTGGATGCAGGTCTAGTTGATCCGAGTTGAGGAGGAGCAGATCTTGACCCTTGATCAAGATCTGGAGAGTTTGGGTTCGATCTTGATTGATCGGACCGTTAGATGAGATCAGAGAAATCTCTACCGTCGAAATTCAAAATGGGCAGTTAAATCAAAAATTCCCCTTGCCGAGCGGGTGGTCGCCAGATCGTGTTTCCGAGCTCTGTTGTTCTTCGTTGTTCTTCATTTTTTGATCGGAGGCGGCCACCTAGATCGAGATCTTCTCCAATTTCGAATCATCACGCTCAGCTCCGTGGAAGGATTGTCGTCCAACTGTTGCTGAAAGCTCCGGCGAGGGTTTCACCGTGAACAAGCTTCATCCAACCAATCTCCATTCGATTCAATCTTTCCATCAATCAAGCCAAGTCAGAGGGGTTCTCTGAGTTGGATCGCAGTTCTCTGAGCTACCACTCGCCATCCACACCATTGAGGAAGAAAGGATTAGAAGAAGTTCAGCCTATACTTCAAGCGTCGCGACTTAGATTTCGCAGCTGAGTTTCGATTGGTTCGCGAGCGAGGGGGTTCCGAGCTCGATCCTTGGGTGACAGCAAGAAGAAATCTCGATGAAGAACTTGAACTAGAGTTTGTAGTTTGTAATTTTGTCTTTGATTTCAATTATGCATTGTACCAGTTCTGTATCAGCTCGCGTTTCAGACACTGATCGGACTGTTGTCCGATCCAGACTCCACCTGATCGGTCATCCGACCGATCAGGCTTACATCTGATCGGTCTGTAGACTGATCAGGAGTTTTTCCTGTGCAACAAACTCTGTTTTAGTTTACAGCTTGCTTCCATTCTTTCTTTCCGAATTTAGATGCAATTTTAGTTTCATTTCTGCAAATGATATCAGTTTATATTTCAATCTTGCAATTTCAAATTGTTTGTTCAATTTTCCTAGTTGGTTAAGTTCCTTAATTGCAATTTCCTAGTTAAGCTTGTTTAGTTAAGCCTATTTCATTTCCACTACATTTTCATCCTTAATTGCAAAACAAAACCCCAGTTCTTATTTGAAAACCCAAAACATTTAACGGTTCATAAATTTGAGCTTAAATCAAACATTCATTCAACTAGCCCTAGGAAAAACACGACCTGTGGCCCCTATACTACTCATTCTACTTTTGTGAGCTAGGGTTTTCAGTTTCTATAAATATCTAAATTTGAGATCCACATTCGTGACAACTCTATTTTGGGGATCATTAAATTTTTGGCATCGTTGCCGGGGATTACACTAGTTGAGTTTGTTTGCTTTAGCTTGTGTGCTTATTTCATATCTTGTGATCTAGTTTCCTTGTGCTTATTTCTATATCTTATGATTCGTATTACTTGCTTTATTCTTTTGCATACATTTGCTACGATTTTTTATATTTGTGTATGACCAAATATGCAGGTGGTATTCTAGAAGACTTTGATCATGAAATTGAAATAACTTTCAGAGCTAGGAGGAATCAGCTCAGTGCTTCAGAGGCTTTTAACATTATTCCTACTCAGTCTATCTCAGTTTATTCAGTTGATCAGATAGCAGACCACCAGAAAATTATGAAGGAATTAGCAACACCAGATGATGCTTTTCAGTACTCCTACATTGCATATCCAGAGCTCACTGAAGATTTTGAATTAAGATCCGGACTTATTCATCTTTTGCCCAAATTTCAAGGATAGTCTAGGGAGGACCCTAACAGACATTTACATGAGTTTCAAGTTGTATGCCCACCATGAAACCTCAGTGTATTTCAGAGGAAGATATCAAGCTGAGGGCTTTTCCATTTTTTCTTACTGGAGCAACAAAGAATTGGTTTTACTACCTACCTACTGGGCATGTATCTAGCTGGATTTCTATGAAGAAAGCATTCTTGGAGAAATACTTTCCAGCATCTAGGACAGCTATTATGAGAAAAAGCATATGTGGCATACAACAAGTGGTAGGAGAAATTTTGTATGATTATTGGAAAAGGTTCAACAAACTTTGGTCTAGCTGCCCACAACACCAGATTAGTGAGCAGTTACTCATTCAGTATTTTTATGAGGGACTTCTTCAGATGGATAGGATCATGATATATGCTGCAGCAGGAGGTGCCCTAGTAAACAAAATGTCAGATCAAGCTAGGGAGCTTATTTCAAACATGGCAGAAAACTCACAACAGTTTGGAAGTAGAGCTACCAGAGGAGTTAATGAAGTTCAGATGGTATCAAATGAGCAAAAGGAAATCAAGAGTACATTGATGGAGCTCACATCCCTGGTGAAGCAAATGACTCTAAATAATGTGAGTCAAAATCAGAATTTCTCAGTACCACCAACATCTAGCTCAGTGATGAGGTTATGCAGTATTTGTTCTAGCCAAGACCACAATTCGGATCTATGTCCAAACCTCCAACAAGATGAGGCATTAGCTGCACTAACTAGGAGATAATTTCAAGTCAAAAACAACCCCTACTCGTCTACCTACAATCCGGGTTGGAGGGGACATCCAAACTTGAAGTATGGTAACTCTTTCTATCAGCAAAACCCATCACAACCACAATATCAGCAGCCCCAACAAAATTTCCAGCAAGGACAACAACAATTTCAGCCATTTCAACAACCTTTCCAACAAATTCAGCAACCCTATCAAGGAAATCAGCCACCTTTTCAAGTGAATCAGCAAGGATATCAAGGAAATTCGAATTTTCAACAACAAAATTAGTTTTCACAGCAAGGTTATCAACCATTCAACCCAAGTTTTTAGCCCTCAAATCCAAATTTTCAGCTTACACAATTTCAACCTTTACAACCACAATTGCAACCTCAACCTCAGAATTTTCAGAGTTGCAATTCTCAACCATTTCAACCAAGTTCTCAACAAAATTTCCAGCAATTTTCTCCACAATTTCAGTCCTATAATCAGCTCCAACAGCCCTATTTTCAAGGATCTCAGCAAGTTCAACAATTTCAACAACCTACTTCTACATTTCAAGGTCAAACAAAGCCTTATGCTAACCAAGGGGGCTATGGAGGCTCTAGTGGAGGAAATGTGCAACAACAAAGAATAGAGGAGATGCTTCAACAACTTTTACAACAACAAAGAAGTGGTCCCACCATTCAAAACCTTGAAAGACAAATTGGACAATTGGCTAGTGGGATGAATCAAATGCAAGCTCAAGAATCATGCCAATTACCTTCTCAAGCTACTCCAAACCCAAAGGAAAATGTTAGTGCTATTACCTTGAGGAGTGGGAAGGTTGCATCAACTCAAAATGGTCCAAGAGCTGAATTTTCTAAAAATAGGATAGCACCTTCATTTCCAGCCCAAAACAGCCATGAAATCACTTCAAATTCAGTTGGTTCCACCCCTAGTTCGAGCCTAACTCCTTCCTCAAGTAATCCTGTAATTTTGGTGGAGAATGAAGGGGAAATCAGCGATAAAAGAGGGTTCACAGCAGCTAGCTCAGTGGAGAAACCAGTCCCAATTTCAGCCCCTCATGTTTCGGCTCAAGAGGAAGAAATGAGAGTTCCTTTGCCATTCCCTGAGCGCAAAACCCAAGCTAAGAAGCAAGTGGAAGAGGAGAAAGCTAAGGAATATAATGAGCTAGTGAAATTGTTTAGCAAAGTAGAGATCAATGTACCCTTGTTGACTATGATAAAACAGATTCCTAAGTATGTAAAGTTCCTGAAAGATTTATGTGTTCACAAAAAGAAACTTAAGGAGAATGAGTTGGTCAGCTTGGGGAAAAATGTTTCAGCACTTATTCATGTCATTCCTCAGAAGTGTGAAGACCCTGGAGTTTTTACTGTATCTTGTGAGATAGGGAGGACCATGTTCCATGATGCTATGCTGGATTTAGGAGCCTCCATTAATGTGATGCCCAGGTCAGTCTTCCAGATGCTTGGTATTGGCCCTTTATAGCCTACTGGTGTGGTGATACAGTTAGCAGACTGGAGCCAGACCCACCCAGTCGGTATAATTGAAGATGTATTGGTAAAGGTAAAGGAACTGATATTTCCTGCAGACTTTTACATTTTGGATATGGAAGGAGACTACCTTGCACACCAATCCCCACTCATTTTAGGAAGACCATTTCTGAAGACTGCCAGAACGAAGATAGATGTTTATGCTGGTACGCTTTGGATGGAGATTGGAGACACGGTAGTTCAGTTTAGCATTTTTGATGCTATGAAGCACTCGAGAGAGGACCACTCCATTATGAGCATTAGTATTCTGGAGGAGTTGGATGGTGCAGATATACTTGCTAAGGGAGTTTCATTTGATGTTTCCAGAGGAGTTGGCAGTTCAAAGGAGGCTGAGGATATATTTGCTATTGAGGTTGAGGACATTTTAGAGGGTATTTCAGGCCTACTTCCAACTGGAGAGGATTTTTTAGGTGTAGGGGATTGCACAGAGCCCCAAGGATCACCTATTTCTATTGACATATCAGAGGATTCAGAGTTTAGGTGTGATAGTGTAGGGGATTGGACAGAGCCCCAAGGATCACTCATACCTTCTGAGCAAGCCCAAATTGAGCTTAAGCCACTACCAGACCACTTGAAATATGTGTACCTAGGAGAGGAGTAGAATTTTCCAGTTATCATTGCTCAGCATTTGGAATCAGAACAGGAAGAAAAATTATTGCAAGTCCTGAGGCAGTACAAGAAGGCTATTGGGTGGACTTTATCAGATATACCAAGTATTAGCCCAGCTCTCTGTATGCATAGGATATTCTTGGAAGAAAATGTTAAACCAGTGAGGCAATCGTAAAGGAGACTTATTCCACTTATTTTGGACATTGTTAAGAAAGAGGTGACTCGACTTCTACAGGCAGGTATCATTTACCCCATTTCTGATAGTCAGTGAGTTAGTCCCATACATGTGGTGCCCAAGAAATATGGAGTTACAGTGGTAGAAAATGCAAGCAACGAGCTAGTGCCTACAAGAGTCAAAAATTCTTGGAGAGTATGCATTGATTACAGGAAGCTCAACACCGTCACTAGGAAAGACTACTTCCCTTTACCATTTATTGATCAGATGCTTGAGAGACTGGCAGAGAAGTCTCATTACTATTTTTTGGATGGTTATTCAGGCTACTTCCAGATTTGTATAGATCCAGAGGACCAAGAGAAGACTACCTTCACTTGCCCCTTTGGCACTTTTGACTACAGACGGATGCCTTTTAGACACTGCAACGCGCCAGGAACATTTCAGCGATGTATGGTAAGCATATTCGGTGAGTTGTTAGAGCATTATATGGAGATATTTATGGATGACTTTTCAGTTTTTGGCACGTCTTTTGATTTATGTTTAGAAAACTTGTCTAGGGTATTACACCGTTGCATTGAGACTAACCTTGTGCTTAATTTTGAAAAATGTCACTTCATGGTAGAGCATGGTATTGTACTTGGGCACATAGTCTCTAGGAGAGGTATAGAGGTAGATCCTGCAAAAATAAGTGTTATTTCTTCTTTATCTTACCCCGTATGTGTACGGGATGTTCGCGCTTTCCTTGGACATGCAGGTTTCTACCGCAGGTTTATTAGAGACATTAGCGATATTGCTCGACCCTTGACAAAACGTTTGCAAAAAGATGTTGAATTTTGCGTTGACTATAAGTGCAAAAAAGCTTTTCACAGGCTCAGGGAGGCTCTTGCCTCTGCTCCTATTATTAAGTCACATGATTGAAACTTACCATTTGAATTAATGTGTGATGCATCTAACTTTGCAGTGGGAGCTGTTCTAGCACAGAGGGTGGAGGGAGCACCTCATGTCATATGTTATGCCTCCAAGACCCTGGATGTCACCCAAGCAAATTACACTACCACTGAGAAGGAGCTTCTTGCCATAGTTTTTGCTTTAGACCGTTTTAGATCTTACTTATTGTGCTCACATGTCATTATTTTCTCTGATCATGCAGCTTTAAAGTACTTATTGAAGAAACTAGATGTGAAACCTAAGCTAAACATATGGATGCTTCTACTCCAGGAATTTGATTTGGAAATCAGAGATAGAAGTGGAAAAGAAAACTTGGTTGCAGATCACCTAAGCAGGATTGAAGGAGATGGATCTTCTACCACCATTGACGATGATTTTCGAAATGAGCATCTTCTTGCAGTACATGGTAAGACACCTTGGTATGCAGATCTTGTTAATTTCTTAGCTGCACATGTTTTTCCTACACACTTTTCTAAAGCTCAAAAAGATAAACTTAAAAGCTATGCAAAATTCTATGTGTGGGATGACCCGTATTTATGGAAATTCTGTAATGATCAAATAATTAGGAGATGCATACCAGACCATGAGATTTGTTCAGTGCTTACTTTTTGTCATTCATCAGCATATGGGGGACACTTTGGTCCACAAAGAACAGCTAGAAAAGTTTTAAAATGTGGTTTATATTGGCCCACCTTGTTTCATGATGCATATGTGTTTTATAAAAATTGTGATAGATGCCAGCGAACTGGGAATATAGGAGTGAGAAATGAGATGCCCCAACACACTATACTTTTCTGTGAGATTTTTGATGTTTGGGGAATTAATTTTATGGGACCTTTTCCTGCATCTTGTGGTTATTTGTACATTTTACTTACTGTAGATTATGTCTCTAAATGGGTGGAGTCTATTCCCTCCAAGACTGATGATTCTTCTATTGTTGTTAGTTTTGTTAGGTCACACATATTTTGCAGGTTTGGAATTCCTAAAGCTATAATAAGTGACCAAGGTTCTCACTTTTGCAATAAGCACATGAAGGTCATGCTTAGTAAGTATGGGGTTGTACATAAGGTTTCTACTTCCTACCATCCCCAAACAAATGGCCAAGCCAAAATCTCAAATAGAGAAAACAAATCAATTTTGGAAAAGATCATTGGGCCCAATAGAAAAAATTGAAGCAAGAGGTTAAATGATGCACTTTGGGCTTATAGAACGGCATTCAAGACACCGATTGGCATGTCTCCCTACTGGTTGGTCTACGGTAAAGCTTGTTATCTTCCCGTTGAGATAGAACACAAAGCATATTGGGTGGTGAAGGCTTGTAATTTCGATGCTACCAAGGTGGGAGAAGAGAGGAAATTCCAGCTTCAAGAGCTTGAGGAAATTAGACTTGAAGCATTTGAGAATTCAAGGATCTACAAAGAAAAGACCAAAAATTTCCATGACAAGCACATAATGAGAAAAGAATTTCAAATTGGTGACAAGGTCTTATTGTACAAATCAAGACTCAAATTGATAAAGGGTAAGTTAAGGTCAAGGTGGGAAGGTCCATTTATTGTAACTAATATTTTTCCCTGTGGTGTTATCGAAATTGTTGAGGCAATCGGCCCAAGAATGATCGGAAAGATCATGGTTTTGATGTGTGTGTCAATAAGTTTAAAGTTAGGGTGTTATGTTGTATTTGATATGTGTGATTGAGTTTGCAGGACTTGGAGAATCACACATAGAGAACATATCCGAGGGACGAGAACCGAGGGAGGAGAGCTCCAAGGGCAAGCCGGGAAGTGGACTTCAAGGGCACACGTGAAGGGTGGCATGGAGGCAAGCCAAGGAAGGCTTGTGTGCGCATCCGAGGGACGATAGCCAGAGGAAGATGACTTCAAGGGGCAAGTTAGGGGAGCATACCTGAAGGCATACATGAAGGAAGGTGTTTGGAGCGAGTTGGAGTGAGCTGAGAAGCTGGGCAGTCCACTAGCCCAAAGGGCAATCAACTGCTCCGACTCACAGAAGGCTTCTGGTCTTCGACCAGTCGACTGTCCATTTAGGCAATCGACTGGTAACCTCCAGAACTAGTCGTTGGCTAGCCGTTGGGAGGTATTTAATGCGGGACCAGTCGATTGCTGTTTGGAGCAGTCGACTGGTATGCGCTGGACAGCCTGCGAGTTGTTCTGTTCACTTATAAAAGGGGGAGCTTTTTGCACGTGATGACATCCGTTCATTCACACGTGGAAGTGTTACTCGTGCAAAAGCTCTCAGATCTTCCTCTCATCATTTGCTACTCTTTGTAAAGAGGAAGACGACACGATTGTAAAGGTTTCTCCACCTCTGAAGGAGACTTTCATATGTTGGGATCTCTAGACGACATAAACACAAAAACGCAGCGGAAACAAGATCCCTCGAGCGATCCATGCGAAAAAAAAACTCGTACGAAATCATCTATCTAATAGATCTATCTAAAGCGTATACCTTTGGAGCGTGCCCTTACGTTTATCCCACTCGTCCAAGTAGCGTCAGATCTCTTGCACGTTCAAGTGTCCGTACCTCTATTCGTATCCACACGAACACGATATCTCTACTTCGGAGAAGAACTACCTTAGTTGTGCTAGCAACATGAGGTAGTTCATAAAACCACCAAGAACCCAAGATGTGGGTTTCGGCCAAGATGGAGAAGAGAAGGAAGAGGGGGAAGAAAATGACAAGTTGTCATCCAAATGACAAGGGGCAACCCTTTTATACACATATCAAGAGGAGTTTTTACCTTTTTAACTTCCATTCATTAAACATTTTAATGTAACTCTTTAACTTCTCATGTAACTCTCTAATGGTGAGAAACTCTCCATCTTCCTCTCTTATTAATTCATTAAACATTTTAATGAATTAATTTTCATTCAAATGTGGTTGAGTCTAATCTAAATGAGTTTAACTCAAATTAGATCTCAATCCATAATCCAATTGGATTCACTTGAGTCTAACTCAATTAATCCAATTCGGATCAAAACTTAGTCAAACCAATATCAATTAATCTCCGAAGCATCGTATCCTTAGTGTGTGACCCAATAGGCTCTCGTAACGTTGGCAATGTGTCTAAACCAATTTAGACACAAAAGCAATGAGCGGCATCTAGCAATGCATCAATGCTACCCATGTAACAAGAAAGTCAGATCCGACTTAACCTCCGTGACTATGGCAATGTATGACCTTGTCCTTCTATCCTCGATATCTTGATTGACCAATGAGGCATAGACCGTGTCATCCCCGATCAATCTTTGTGTTTCTTGATCCCCGAGTAGACTCACTCATATAAATGAGCTCAATATCTCATATTGACTCATTTGAGCATGGTCATGCATTTTAGTAGTAGTACTCGATCAAGGGGCCCACAGATATCACTCCCGTCATATGGGAGGGATAGATCCCGTCTACATCACCCACATCCCTCCGTATAATTCATTACATACCCAGTGATCGCCTTTATAGTCCACCCTGTTACGGGTGACGTTTGACGATACCAAAGTACATAACTCGTTATGTCGGGAACCGTAGTGACTTCAAGTCTAAGGACTATTCATACTAATAGTCACATGAGAAAGTTTATGACACTCATATGACAATTTATGAAACTTTCTCATGGCGGGTCAATTCAGTACACATTCTCTAATGTATACCCATGTGTCAACTTGATATCACATATCCATGATTTGTGAGCTCAAGTCATCAATTGGCCTACATGCTAGTCTCCATGCATTAATATTGTCCTTGAATATTAATGCTTTGACTAGGAATGATTTAGTGTAGTGTTCTCTACATCAACTCACTATCGATTCAACTAATCGATATGATGTAGATAAGAACCTACTACCCAAGGACATTATTATACTTAGCTATATGACACAAATATAAAGTAAGTATAATTACCAAACATGCCTTTATTAATAATAGAAAATGATACAAAAAGTCCATTTGTCAATCATCACATAATTGGCTCTAGGGCTCCTACTAACAATCTCCCACTAGCACTAGTGCCAATCACTGTAATATCTAATACCCAGTGACCTAGTGTGACCATCATGCTTCTTCTGTGCCAAAGCCTTGGTCAAAGGATCTGCAATGTTAGCATCAGTGGATACTCTGCATATCCTCACATCTCTTCTATCGATGATCTCTCGAATGAGATGAAAGCGCTGTAGTATGTGTTTGGTTCGCTGATGAGAGCGTGGTTCCTTAGCCTGTGCAATAGCTCCATTGTTGTCACAATAGAGGTCTATCGGGTCTGCTATGGTAGGAACCACACCAAGCTCTGTAATGAACTTCCGGATCCAAATAGTCTCTTTTGCTGCATCAGACGCAGCAATATACTCAGCCTCTGTTGTAGAATCTGCGACTGTGTCCTGCTTCGAACTCTTCCAGCTCACAGCGCCACCATTCATGCAAAATACATACCCTGACTGCGATCTGAAATCATTCCTGTCTGTTTGGAAGCTTGCATCACTGTAACCCTTTACAGCTAGCTCCTCAATACCTCCAAATATCAAGAAATATTCTTTCGTCCTTCGTAAGTACTTAAGAATACTCTTGGCAGCTGTCTAGTGACTTTCACCTGGATCTGACTGGTACCTGCTCGTCATGCTCAAAGCATACGAGACATCTGGACGAGTAGAAAGCATGGCGTACATGATAGACCCTATAGCGGATGCATAAGGGATCTGATCCATACGGTTTCTCTCCTCCGTAGAAGAGGGACATTGAGTCTTTGAAAGACTCACACCATGTGACATCGGCAGAAATCCCTTCTTGGAATTTTGCATGGCAAAACGGTTAAGCACCTTCTCAATATATGTACTCTGACTTAAGCCAAGCAATCTCTTAGATCTATCTCTATAGATCTTGATGCCTAGGATATAGGCTGCTTCACCTAAGTCTTTTATTGAGAAATAATTCCCCAACCACGTCTTTACAGATTGTAGTGAAGGGATATCATTTCCAATGAGAAGTATGTCATCCACATACAAGATCAGAAAGATAATTGTGCTCTCATTAACCCTTTTGTAGACACAAGGTTCATCTTCATTCTTGATGAAACCAAACAATTTGATTGCATCATCGAATCGAAGATTCCAGCTTCGAGAAGCTTGCTTTAGCCCATAAATGGACCTTTGCAACTTACATACCTTTCCGACATGCTCTGGATCTACAAAACCCTCAGGTTGTGTCATGTACACATCCTCGAGTAGATTCCCATTTAGGAATGCGGTTTTGACATCCATCTGCCAGATCTCGTAATCATGATAAGCTGCAATAGCAAGCATGATCCGAATAGACTTAAACATCGTCACTGGTGAAAAGGTTTCATCATAGTCGATACCATGAATTTGCTTGAAACCTTTAGCTACCAATCGCCCTTTATAGGTATGCATAAGTCCATCCATGTCAGTCTTTCTTTTAAAGACCCACTTACACCCAATGGGTTTAATTCCCTCAGGTGGATCAACCAAAGTCCATACTTGGTTAGTGTACATGGATTCCATTTCGGACCACATAGCTTTTAGCCATTTCACAGAATTTGGGCTCATCACAGCTTCTTGATAGGATGTAGGCTCATTCAACTCAATGAGCGTCACGTCATCATGGTCAGACAAGAGAAAAGAATATCTCTCAGGCTGACGACGTATCCTATCAGATCTGCGAGGAGGTTGGTCTACTTGAACAGCTTGTTGTTCCACAACATCTTGTGTAACAACCTCATGATCCACAACATCTTGTGGTACCTGTTCAATGTCCATTAAGGCCTGAGTGCTATCTGCATCTTGAGCTTCTTCAAGATGAATTTTACTCCCACTAGTTCTTCTAGAAATAAACTCTTTTTCTAGAAAAACACCATTTCTAGCGACAAACACTTTGCCTTGTGTGGGATTGTAAAAGTAATATCCCTTTGTTTCCTTGGGATATCCTACAAAATAGCACTTATTGTTGATGCAGTCTGGCCTTGATTGTTGTTTTGGTGTTGACAACGATTTTAAGTTAGGAGGATGATTATGATATGGGAAATCCTAATCTGGGAGGTTAGGTGGATTATGATTAAGTCCTGATCAAGGATTAGGAATGATTTGGAAAATCCTAACCTGGGAGGTTAGGTGTGATGATTATGATGATTATGATTAAGTCCTAATCGAGGATTAGGCATGATATGGAAAATCCTAACCTGGGAGGTTAGGTGTGGAAAATCCTATCTTGGAGGGCTAGGTGTTGGAAAGTCCTAATTCGGAAAGGTTGGGTGAAAAGTCCTAGCTTGGAGAGCTAGGTGAAAAGTCCTAACCTGGAGGGTTAGGTGCAAATTCCCATCCTGGAGGATTAGGTGAAAAAGTCCTGGCTTGGAGGGTCAGGTGCCTAGCTTGGAGGGCTAGGTTGGATGATGTTCTAACTCGGAAGAGTTGGGTGAAAAGTCCTAGCTTGGAGGGCTAGGTGAAAAGTCCTAGCTTGGAGGGCTAGGTGAAAAGTCCTAACTTGGAGGGTTAGGTGCAAATTCCCAACTTGGAGAGTTAGATGGAAAAATCCTTAGCTTGGAGGGCTAAGGTGGATGAATTCCTAGCTTGGAGGGCTAGGGTTGAGTCGCTAGATCGGTCTGGTGACCGATCAGGGACATTGGCACGCTGCTCCTTAGTGGATCGGTCTGGTGACCAATCCAGCTATGTCTGTTCGGTCTGGGGACCGATCAGGGAGCACACAGTGAGATTGGGAATCTACTGTGTGGCTCCTGATCGGACCGGTGACCGATCAGGGAGCAGGCTGCTTCCTTGCTGTCTTGCTTCTGATCGGTCTGGTGACCGATCAGGGAGCAAACGGTGAGTGAGTTCCCTTGCTGATCAAAGTCTTGGATCGGTCTGGTGACCGATCAGGGATCTTGGATTTGATTAAAAAGTTACTGTTCATCTGCTCTGATCGGTCTGGATGACCGATCAGGATCCAATCTGATCGGTCTGGTGACCGATCAGGCTTCACCCTGATCGGTCTGGTGACCGATCAGGAGTGTATAGCTGCGAGAGCTGGGAATCCCAGCAAAGCAGTGGATCGGTCTGGTGACCGATCCACACACCCTGGATCGGTCTGGTGACCGATCACTTTAATTCAAATTCACTGTCAGACGCGATCAGAGCGTCTGACCGAATCTGATTTGCTGATGATATATGATATGCTGCATGATCTTCTGCTCTAATGCTCTGATTGAGTTTCAGGTGACAGGGGAGGACTCAAACACTCAAGGAGAAGTCAAGGCGTGCTTTCCTTAGAGCAGGTTTGTCTCTTTTCCCATCTCAGGTTGCAACGGCGAGCTGCGGACTGGTGCTAAGACTGGGGCTTGGCTGAGGAGCTCAGTGAGTCCAGAGATAGCTCAGTAGAGGCTGGCGTTGGCAGAGGAGTAGCTGGGAGCTACAGAGATGGCGTCACCCGTCGCTTGGCGGAGAAACAAAAAGGAACACGAGAGTTGAGTTCCGCAGAATTTTTGACAGAGTTGATACTTGTTGAGCTGCTTCGTGTTCTTGGGTTCTACTACTAGAAGTTTGCTGTTCTTGAGTTCTTCAACCATTCTAAGCAAGCTATTGAGGAGCAATCATCATACTTGAGCGCTTGAAGTAGAAAACAAGAAGCTTGGAGTCCGACAGTGGGAAGACACGAAGCAGACGGGGTCTGCGTGAGATCGCCACTGGGTGGAGCTCGGGAAGCTTGCTGTGTTTAATCCTTGCTAAGTGTTTGAGTAAGATCTTTCTTGTTGTTGTTTCATTGTGCTCATTATATATCATTGTTTGAAACACACTGTGGAGAGGTTTCTCCACCGAGAAGGAGGTTGTTTCATATCCGGTGTTAACCGGGGCTTGATCTGCCGACGATCAAGGGATCGCCCACCTCAAGGGCACGCCAAGGAGTAGGGGCAAGTTATCCCCGAACCTTGTAAACCCTCCTTGTTAGCGATCTTGCTAGTTGTGTGTGTTTTGCTCTCATTTGCTTTTCTGCATACTCTGTTTTCCATTCTTTCCGCTGTGCTACTGATAATTGAGTTACAGAAATTGTGATAAGTATTCAAGGGGCAAGCGATTGTCTATATTCACCCCCCCCCTCTATAGCCATCTCGTTCCCAACAAGTGGTATCAGAGCAAGGGGCTCTATACACGGATTAACAACCGAGAGTCTTCAACAAGATGGCTTTGAGAGAAGGCTTCTCCACCACCCGACCTCCATTCTTTGATGGCGCCGACTTCCAATATTGGAGATCAAAGATGGAATACTATTTGAAGATGGACATCCACACATGGTTCGCGGTGAAGGAAGGATTCATCCCTCCTAAGGATGATGAAGGCAAGGAACTCGAATCTTCCCGGTGGACTGCCGAACAAACAAGGAAAAGTGAAGCCGACGCTAAGGCGGTTGTCACTCTACAATGCGGCATGAACAAAGACCAACTCATCAAGGTTGGTCCCTTCACGAGTGCAAAAGATTTGTGGAATAAACTCATAGAGCTCCATGAAGGCACCCGAGACTCGAGGATTGCAAAGAGGGACTTGTTCCTCAATCAACTTCAAAACCTCTCCATGAAGGAGAATGAGTCGGTAAGTGAGCTCCATAGCCGGTTCAAGGAAGTTCTTAATGGACTTCATTCAATTGATGAAAAGGTCGAGAATCGCTACCTTGTGAGGTATGTCTTGAAAGCATTTCCAAGGAATGCTTTGTGGTCTTCCATGGTGGATGCCTACAAAGTATCCAAGGATTTATCTATTGTAAAGTTAGATGATTTAGTTTGTGAGATGGAATTGCATGAAATGGCTAACAAAGGCCCCAAGGAAAAGGGGATTGCCTTAGTTGCAGGGGACCGGATCAATAAGAAGAAGAAGGAGAAGAAAAAGGAGAAGGATCTTTCATCATCTTCATCCTCCTCCGAATCCGAGTCAACCTCGGAGGAAGATGGCAGTGGCTCCTCTTCATCCGAAATGGCGAACTTCGTGCGAAGAATGATGCGAAGAGATCGAAGGTTCAAAAGGAGAGGTAACACTAGTGAATTCAAGCTTGATAAGAATAATGCATCTTGCTTTGAGTGTGGTAGGAAAGGACATTTCAAGAATGAATGTCCGAAGCTTAAGAAGGAGGAGAAACCTAGGAGAAAAGAAGAGAAATCCAAGAAGAAGAAGAAAGCCTTGAAGGCGTCTTGGGATGAGTCATCTTCTAGTTCATCCGATGATGAGAAGGAGGAGAAGAGCACAAGGCAAGTGGCTCTCATGGCTCTTGGAGAGGAGAGCAGTGAAGAAACTTCAAGCTCCGCAAACACGGCTTCATCATCTTCGGATGATGAAGAGGTAACTTCTCCCGAGCTTGAAAAATGTTATAGAGCAATTGCATGTTTAACTAGTATGCTTAAGAAGTCCAAAAACAAAGTTAAAGCATTGCAATTAGAAATTGATCAATTGAAAGCTTCTAGGGATGATAACATTGATGACTTGCATGTTGAATTACTAGAAGATGAAATTAAATCTTTGAAACATGAGATGGTAAGCCTGAAATCCTCTAAGGTTGAGGAAATCAGTGATATGCATGATAGTGGGTTAGTAGAGGAAAACTAATCCTTGAAGAGTGAAGTTGAGAAGCTCAAGAATATTCTTGGGAAATTCTCAAATAGCTCTAAGACCCTAGACATGATTCTAAATGCCCAAAGAGCGGTTTACAATAGGGCCGGTATTGGTTACCGCCCTAAAGAACCCTCATTTGTATCTCTCATGTCTAGGACTGACATGAGGCAATCTAGGACACCCAAGACTCAAAAGAAAGTTGTCAAGGCATGGGTGCCGAAGTCATGTTTAGTTGATGCATTAGGTCCCAAGGTTTGGGTACCTAAGACTTCTATTTTTCGAATTGTGTAGGTTATGATTGAGGGGGAGCATCTATCAACTTGGTTCGTTGATAGTGGATGCTCCAAACACATGACCGGGGATAGATCATTGTTTACCACATTTCACAAGAAGAGTAGAGGTAATGTATCATTTGGTAACAATGGTAGTCTTAGGGTCATAGGAATAGGAGACATTCAAATATCCGAATGTCTTAGAATCTCAAATGTCCTTCTAGTCAAGGGGATGAAGTTTAATCTCCTAAGTGTCAGTCAATTGTGTGACACGGGTTACACAATTGACTTCCAACCAAGTCAATGTCTAGTTAGACAAAATGACACTTTGGACACGGTACTAGTAGGAGCAAGAGTAGACAATATTTATCAAGTCTTATTTAAAAGTGCTACTAATGCTTTTGCTAAGTGTTTCATGTCAAAACAAGAAGAGTCCACTCTTTGGCACCGGAGACTAGCTCATGTGAACATGAAGAACATCCGGAAGTTGTCCAACAAGGGACTAGTGCGAGGCTTACCAAGCATCAAGTATGAAAAAGATAAATTATGTGATGCGTGTCAAATGGGTAAGCAAACAAAATCTACACATAAAGGTAAAAGCACTGTAAGTACTTCCAATGCATTAGATTTACTTCACATGGATTTATTTGATTGTAGTACCATCATATCATTGAATGGAAGTAGATATTGCTTTGTTATCATTGATGATTTCACTAGATATACTTGGACTTACTTTTTAAAACATAAGGATCAAACCTTAGATATTTTCATTTCTTTTTGTAGAAGGGTTGAAAATGAGAAATCATCAACAATTAAGACAATAAGAAGTGATCATGGAGGTGAATTTCAAAACCAAAGGTTTCTAGAATTTTGTCGAGATAAGGGTTATAGACATGAGTTCTCTACTCCTAGAACACCACAACAAAATGGTGTTGTAGAAAGGAAGAACCGTGCACTTCAAGAGGCTGCACGAAGCATGCTTAATGAGTACTCACTCCTGAGTTACTTATGGGCTGAAGCTGTAAATACAGCTTGCTATGTGCAAAATCGAGTTCTCATCCATAGGTTTTTAGAAAAGACTCCCCATGAACTTTGGTTTGGGAAACCACCTACGGTTAAACACCTTAGGGTGTTTGGGTGTAAGGTGTTCATCCTAAACACCAAGGATCATCTTGGAAAGTTCACGGCAAAAGCTGATGAAGGGATACTAGTCGGGTACTCCCTAGTTAGTAAAGCCTACCGAGTCTACAACAAGAGAACTAGACTAGTTGAAGAGTCTTCTGATGTGGTTTTTGAGGAATCTCCAAAATCTATTGACCAATCAGATAATGTAGAAGGAGTTCAAATCGAACTAAGGAGACTTAGTTTGAATGAAAATCCAAATAGTGTTAATGGTAATGAGTCTGATGATGGTGAGCCTAGACAACTCATTGATCAGCCGGATCCTGAGGCTGAACTTGTGTCTAGTGAACTCGTTCAAGAAGCACCACCAACACCAAGGCAAACGAGACTAGCCTCTAGTCATCCCCAAGACCAAATTGTCGGAGACATCCATCAAGGGGTTAGGACTAGATCATTCTTCAGGAATGAGGCAAATGAAGTTGCTCTAATTTCCGAAATTGAACCTAGAAAAATTGATGAAGCATTAAATGATCCCGATTGGATTATTGCAATGCAAGATGAACTAGGTCAATTTGAGAGGAGTCAGGTTTGGGACTTAGTCCCTAAGCCTAAGAAGACCACCATTATTGGAACCAAATGGGTCTTCAAAAACAAATTAAACCACAAGGGAGAAATCATTAGAAACAAGGCACGCTTGGTAGCCAAGGGCTACAGTCAAGTTGAAGGTCTTGATTATGATGAGACTTATGCTCCCGTGGCACGATTAGAGTCCATCCGATTGATGCTTGCATTTGCAGCACATCGAGGCTTCAAACTATTTCAAATGGACGTCAAATCGGCTTTCCTAAATGGTTTGATTAGGGAAGAAGTCTATGTCGAACAACCTCCAGGGTTTGAGAGTACCGAATATCCAAACCACGTGTACAAGCTCAAGAAGGCACTCTATGGTCTTAAACAAGCACCCCGGGCTTGGTATGAGTGATTGTCGACATTCTTGATTGAAAAGGACTTCATTAGAGGTCAAATAGACCCTACACTATTTCTACGAAGAGATGGTGACAATATATTTGTAGCCCAAGTATATGTCGATGACATAATCTGTGGCTCAAACAACAAGGGCTATTTACGTGAATTTATCGGACACATGGAGAGTGAGTTTGAAATGAGTTTAGTGGGAGAGTTGACTTTCTTCCTCGGACTTGAAATCAAGCAAACTCGCGATGGTATCCATGTGCACCAATCAAAGTATACACATGAAATGCTTCGAAAATTCAATATGAGTGATTCAAAAGAGGTAACCACTCCCATGGCCACAAACACAAGATTAGACAATGATGAGAGTGGCAAACCCGTTGACCTAACTCAATATCGAAGCATGATAGGTAGTTTGCTATACCTTACAGCTAGTCGACCAGATATACTATTTGCTGTAGGTATGTGCGCTAGGTATCAAGTCTGTGCCAAGGAATCTCACCTAATTGCTGTTAAGCAAATTTTGAGATATCTCAAGGGTACAATTGGTGTAGGTCTTTGGTATCCCCGTACCTAATCTTTTGATTTGATGGGCTATACGGATTCTGACTACGCTGGATGTAAGTTGGACCGAAAAAGCACTAGTGGGGGCTGCCAATTCCTAGGATCGTCTTTAGTAAGCTGGTCGAGTCGGAAGCAACATTGTGTTGCTCTTTCCACTACCGAGGCAGAATATATCGCCATGGGAGAGTGTATTTCACAATTGTTGTGGATGATCCACACCTTAGAGGACTATGGATTGGGTTACAAGGGTGTGCAAGTGTTATGTGATAACATTAGCACAATTAACTTAACCAAAAATCCGGTCCATCATTCTAGGACAAAACATATTGAGGTAAGACACCACTTCATTAGGGATCATGTAGCTAGAGGGAACATCATACTCTCACATGTAGAGTCAAAGTCAAACCTAGCTGACATTTTCACTAAACCACTTCCCGAGAGTGAATTTAGTTTCCTAAGACGGGAATTGGGAATGTGTCGCGCTTCATGATGTTCAAATTATGGTCAAAACCCTTCATGATTATTTCAAATTGTTAGGGAACAATTGGGTAACTTTGGGAACATCTCACACAAACTATAAGGGTTACCAAAATGTTTTTGATTGCTAGATATGGGGTGAGATGTTAGGTTCAACTCAATTTCTCAAAATGTCATTACATCACTTGAGAAATTAAGTTGACGAGATAATAATCACGGTGGTGACCAAGTATGGGGAAAACCATTGCATAACATATGTGTATATGGCTCCATGATCATACTTGGACATTCCAATCAAGGCAACTTGATTGGAAACTTGAGATGGAGTAAAAACTTGTTTGAACTTGCTTGGTTGATTGATGGTTGAGTTTGATACCATTTAGATGGGTCAAAGTGTTTGTTGAACCTATAAGGACTTTAGATTCTTGTTCAAGAATCAATTTTAGTCATAAAGACCTGTCCAAGTTAGACAAAATCCACCAAAGATCGTTTGGAAATTTCAGAAATTCTGAAACTGAACATTTCAGGTCGTATCAGGAATCCTGATCGGTCACCGGACCGATCAGGCATAGGACTAATCGGTCCCTAGACCGATCTGACTCCTTCCTGTGTCGAATCTCCCGAAATTTGACTAAGTGTCTGAGCTAGCCTGGATCGGTCTCCAGACCGATCTGGCACCCTGTGGGGATCGGTCCACAGACCGATCAGGGAGCTCAGAATTTTCTACCCGGGACCTACTGATCAGATCCTGATCGGTCACCCGACCGATCAGGAGCGTATCTGATCGGTCATCCGACCGATCAGGACCACTCCAGTCCGATCAGGATGTATCCTGATCGGTCCGGACGCGATCTGATCGAACGGTGATCCGATCAACCGCATTAAATTTTGGTTGGTGGACCGATCCACCAACCGATTAACTCTCCAAACCTTCGTTTTCCCGAACCCTAGCGCCGAAACCACCCCGTCTGTGCAACCTTGTGTGAGTGAGAGAGTTCCTGCGTCTCCCTTCCTCACGCGCGTACGAGGAAAAGATTCCTACTGGTATTTTCCGGCGAGATCTCTTCTTCCTCTCTGCGTCCGAGAGTTCTCAGTGAGCAAGCCTCTCTCAATCGTGAGCAACCGACTTCTTCCTCCCTCGCTCAAACGCTTCAATGGCACCAAAGTAAGGGTTTGGCTTCATCTTTCATTTTCAAAAAGATATATATTTGTGAAGCTCACCATGTTTTTGTTCTTGTTCTTGCTTTGTCTCTGTCGTGACCCTCTTCCTCATTTCTTGACCAAAAAATTTTATATCTGTTGATTGGGTCTCCACTTATGATCAACTCTTGTGCTTCACTCTATGTATCATGATCCTTTCAAATCTTATTAGAAAATCATCTAAAGGAAAAGAGAGCGTGGAGGGAAATCCGAGGGGGAAGGTTCCTTCCTCCTCTTCCAGAAGGCCACAGCCTTCCTCTAGCTCCAGATTCCCAAATGCGGCCTGTGAGCAGGCCTTTCAAGCTAGGACATTCAAACTTTTGCCCTGCAGATCCATTGACATTCCTTTCTTAACGGAATTCTGCCCTTCGGTTATGGAGATTGTTACTTATTACAATCTGGGGTTTCTTCTCTCTTTGGAAAGAACCATAAATCACGACCTCGTCTCCGAATTTTATAACAACCTACAACCGAGTTCTAAAGGGGGATTCGAGTTCACCACTCGAGTCGGGAAGATGAACCTTGACTTTTCATATGAGATTTTGGCTGAGTACTTGGGTGGTCGGCGATCACCGAATCTTTATTCGCTCTATCCTGACCTTCCTAATCCCCTGCTAGCACCCTTTGCAGACGTTACTCCTGATTCCATCTATCGGTATTTCTTTGGTTGCCCGCGTCCAGACGGTCTTGATGAGCTTGGACCTGACTTTCCTACCTTTGTTGTACTGCGTTTGTCTCCCAATAGTTATATACTTTTCAAGATCATCACAAATTGTATCCTTCCAATCACCTCCAAACCCTTAGCTGAGATCCGACCCTATCACTGTTTGATGCTCTACGGCATGCACAGCCGTTCGGATTTCGATATTATGGAGAGCATCTTCCAGTCCATTCTATCTTATCGAGAGGAGTCCAGCCGCCGCACTGTCTACATGCCTTTTGGTCATGTCATCACCGACTGGCTCATGTCAGTAGGTGTTGATGTAACCAAGGGTCGGACGGTGCCTATGGTACGACAGGATTGCAGACTTGGCCGGCGTGCCTTCGCCAAGTCTGGCATCATTGTTCGGGGGCCCGATCGGATGCTGATCTGGAAAGATGGTAGGGTTCTTGGGGAGTTACCACGGGGAGGTCCACAGGGTCAGGTTCCAGCCGCTGCTGTTGATGATGATGACTACGATGAGCCTGAGCCTGATCTGCGCTGGCAGATCGCAGAGCTAGATCAGACTGTTCAGGAGCTTATTCAGCTGGGGGCGACAGATCGTGAGGAGTTTCGCTCGGGTTTTCGCTCTTTCGATTCCCGACTGACCAGGATCGAGACCGACCTCTCAGGGACCCGCACACTCCAGCAGACATGGTATGATGAGTGGCGCAGCCATACATTTCCTGGAGGTGCACCTTCTGTGAGTACTACACTAGGGTCCTTGGCTCCTACTGATGCCTCGATGGACGACCTTATGCGCGATGACGACCCTCCTGCTGACTCTTGATTTCAGATATATGTTATTTTATCTATGTATTTGACTATGACTCTTGGGCTGTATGCCCTCTGACTGTGTTGATGTGACCTTGGGTCACACTTATTTTGCTACTTGCTTGGATGCTTTTATGCCTTGATATTTTCATCTGCCATGATTATCTACTATTGTTGATGCCATTGCCAAGTTCATGTTTACATAGCCATGCTTATCTGATACTTATGAATATTATGGCATGTTTTGGGAGTCTATATTTCATACTCATATGATGCATGTGATTGCTATGTCTTGCTATAATTTGTCACATGTGTTCGTATGCCAATTCCACAAACTATCGCATTTTTGATGAGTTGGGATACCTCTAGGATTGAGGGGGAGTTTTGCTTAAACTTAACAGCCCCTCTGGCTCCTTTTCGGTGTTCGACAAAGGGGGAGAGTGTGGATTGGTTAAGTTTAGCATGACTATGTTGTAGGGGGAGGATCTGGATTCCCCTATGATTCTAAAGTTGGAATATTGATTGAGATCCCTAAACTTAAAATCGGGTTGTCAAACAACAAAAAGGGGGAGATTGTTGATGCAGTCTGGCCTTGATTGTTGTTTTGGTGTTGACAACGATTTTAAGTTAGGAGGATGATTATGATATGGGAAATCCTAATCTGGGAGGTTAGGTGGATTATGATTAAGTCCTGATCAAGGATTAGGCATGATTTGGAAAATCCTAACCTGGGAGGTTAGGTGTGATGATTATGATGATTATGATTAAGTCCTAATCGAGGATTAGGCATGATATGGAAAATCCTAACCTGGGAGGTTAGGTGTGGAAAATCCTAGCTTGGAGGGCTAGGTGTTGGAAAGTCCTAATTCGGAAAGGTTGGGTGAATAGTCCTAGCTTGGAGAGCTAGGTGAAAAGTCCTAACCTGGAGGGTTAGGTGCAAATTCCCATCCTGGAGGATTAGGTGAAAAAGTCCTGGCTTGGAGGGTCAGGTGCCTAGCTTGGAGGGCTAGGTTGGATGATGTTCTAACTCGGAAGAGTTGGGTGAAAAGTCCTAGCTTGGAGGGCTAGGTGAAAAGTCCTAGCTTGGAGGGCTAGGTGAAAAGTCCTAACTTGGAGGGTTAGGTGCAAATTCCCAACTTGGAGAGTTAGATGGAAAAATCCTTAGCTTGGAGGGCTAAGGTGGATGAATTCCTAGCTTGGAGGGCTAGGGTTGAGTCGCTAGATCGGTCTGGTGACCGATAAGGGACATTGGCACGCTGCTCCTTAGTGGATCGGTCTGGTGACCAATCCAGCTATGTCTGTTCGGTCTGGGGACCGATCAGGGAGCACACAGTGAGATTGGGAATCTACTGTGTGGCTCCTGATCGGACCGGTGACCGATCAGGGAGCAGGCTGCTTCCTTGCTGTCTTGCTTCTGATCGGTCTGGTGACCGATCAGGGAGCAAACGGTGAGTGAGTTCCCTTGCTGATCAAAGTCTTGGATCGGTCTGGTGACCGATCAGGGATCTTGGATTTGATTAAAAAGTTACTGTTCATCTGCTCTGATCGGTCTGGATGACCGATCAGGATCCAATCTGATCGGTCTGGTGACCGATCAGGCTTCACCCTGATCGGTCTGGTGACCGATCAGGAGTGTATAGCTGCGAGAGCTGGGAATCCCAGCAAAGCAGTGGATCGGTCTGGTGACCGATCCACACACCCTGGATCGGTCTGGTGACCGATCACTTTAATTCAAATTCACTGTCAGACGCGATCAGAGCGTCTGACCGAATCCGATTTGCTGATGATATATGATATGCTGCATGATCTTCTGCTCTAATGATCTGATTGAGTTTCAGGTGACAGGGGAGGACTCAAACACTCAAGGAGAAGTCAAGGCATGCTTTCCTTGGAGCAGGTTTGTCTCTTTTCCCATCTCAGGTTGCAACGGCGAGCTGCGGACTGGAGCTAAGACTGGGCTTGGCTGAGGAGCTCAGTGAGTCCAGAGATAGCTCAGTAGAGGCTGGCGTTGGCAGAGGAGTAGCTGGGAGCTACAGAGATGGCGTCACCCGTCGCTTGGCGGAGAAACAAAAAGGAACACGAGAGTTGAGTTCCGCAGAATTTTTGACAGAGTTGATACTTGTTAAGCTGCTTCGTGTTCTTGGGTTCTACTACTAGAAGCTTGCTGTTCTTGAGTTCTTCAACCATTCTAAGCAAGCTATTGAGGAGCAATCATTATACTTGAGCGCTTGAAGGAGAAAACAAGAAGCTTGGAGTCCGACAGTGGGAAGACACGAAGCAGACGGGGTCTGCGTGAGATCGCCACTGGGTGGAGCTCGGGAAGCTTGCTATGTTTAATCCTTGCTAAGTGTTTGAGTAAGATCTTTCTTGTTGTTGTTTCATTGTGCTCATTGTATATCATTGTTTGAAACACACTTTGGAGAGGTTTCTCCACCGAGAAGGAGGTTGTTTCATATCCGGTGTTAACCGGGGCTTGATCTGCCGACGATCAAGGGATCGCCCACCTCAAGGGCACGCCAAGGAGTAGGGGCAAGTTATCCCCGAACCTTGTAAACCCTCCTTGTTAGCGATCTTGCTAGTTGTGTGTGTTTTGCTCTTATTTGCTTTTCTGCATACTCTGTTTTCCATTCTTTCCGCTGTGCTACTGATAATTGAGTTGCAGAAATTGTGATAAGTATTCAAGGGGCAAGCGATTGTCTATATTCACCCCCCCCCCTCTATAGCCATCTCGTTCCCAACACTTATCAGATTTGGGTCCTAGTTTATCTAAGACTTGACGTCGAACGTAAGCCTCACAACCCCAAATCCTCATAAAAGACATCGTGGGACTCTTCCCAGTCCATATCGTATATGGTGTCTTTATGACGGCCTTTGATGGAGCTCGGTTAAGTGTGAAAAGAGCTGTCTCTAGAGCGAAACCCCAGAAGGAAGTAGGAAGATCCGTCTGACTCATCATCGATCGTACCATATCTAATAGTGTACGATTTCTCCGCTCGGACACACCATTCCACTGTGGTGTTCTAGGTGGAGTGAGTTGGGACATGATCCCACACTCTGCTAGATGGTCACGATACTCTTGGCTAAGGTATTCACCACCTCGATCTGATCGAAGCATCTTAATAGTCTTGCCAAGTTGGTTTTGTAATTCACTTTTGAATTCTTTGAACTTTTCAAAGGACTCCGACTTGTGTTTCATGAGATACACATAGCCGTATCTACTTACATCATCAGTGAAAGTGATGAAGTACTGATAGCCTCCTCTAGCTGCGACATTGAAGGGGCCACATACATCAGTATGTATGAGTCCTAACAAATCTGTCGCTCTTTCGCCGTGTCCACTAAATGGAGTCTTGGTCATCTTGCCTAGAAGACAAGATTCACATGTCTCATATGATTCAAAATCAAATGAGTCCAGTAATCCATCCTTATGGAGCTGTGATATGCGACTCTCATTTATATGTCCCAAGCGACAATGCCAGAGATATGCTTGGTTCAAATCATTGATTTGAACCGTTTCGTATTTATGTTATAGATTGGGTTCTCTAGATCTAGAACATAGAGTCCATTCACAAGTGGTGCACTACAATAGAACATGTCATTTAACATTATAGAACAACATTTGTCCTTTATGATAAACGAAAAGTCTTTCTTGTCCAAACAAGATACTGAAATTATGTTCTTAGTTTATGCAGGTACATAAAAGCACTCCTCTAGTTCTAAGATAAGCCCGATGGGCAAAGATAAGGAATATGTTCCTACAGCTATAGCAGCAACTCTTGCTCCATTGCCTACTCATAGATCCACTTTGCCCTTTGTCAATGATCTAGCTCTTCGAAGGCCCTGCACATTAGTACAAATGTGAGATGCACAACCGGTATCTAATACCCAAGAAGAAGAAATAGATAGATTGACTTCTATAACAAAAATACCTGAGGCAGAAGTCTCACTTCTTTTCTTCTTGACTTCCTCTAGGTAGAGTTTGCAGTTCCTCTTCCAATGTCCGATCTCACCACAGTGGAAGCAGGTCCCTTCCTTAGGCGCCCCGCCTTTGGCCTTGGGTGCAGTAGAGTTGGCCTTGCCTTTGGCTTGGGTCTTACCCTTGCCTTTAGGCTTCCATTTGCCTATGCCCTTTTGCACCATCAGTACATTACTGGTCTTGGTTTTCTTGAGATTGGGTTCAGCAGTTCTCAACATGCTGAGCATCTCAGGCAAAGGCTTGTCAATTTCATTCATGTTATAGTTCATGACAAATTGATTATACCCTTCCGACAACGATTGTAGGATAAGGTTAGTGGCCAATTCTTGTCCCAGTGGAAATCCTAGTCTTTCAAGGTTCTCGACATACCCAATCATCTTGAGTACGTGAGTTCCGACAGGAGTTCCTTCTTGCATCTTGCATGCAAATAGGGATTTTGACAACTCAAACCGCTCGTGCCTAGCTTGCCCTTGATATAGTTGTTTTAGGTGCTCAACCATATCATGTGCATCCATGTTCTCACGTTACTTCTGAAGCTCAGAGTTCATGGTAGCAAGCATGAGGCATGATATATCAAGTGCATCATCTTGATGCTTCTTATAAGCATCCTTTTCAGCACGGGTGGCGGTAGCAACGGGTGCTTCTGGAAGGGGTTGCTCTAGAACATACAGTTTACGTTCTTGTTTGAGGACTATCCTCAAGTTCCTGTACCAGTCAGGAAATTAGCTCCGTTGAGCTTGTCCTTCTCAAGGACAGATCGCAGAGAAAGAGTGTTCGACGTACTAGATGACATGGTGATCTACAACAGTAAAAATATGCAGAAATAAGTATCATATCTAGATCATTTAATTAGGCCTTTAATTAAATGATACTCCCACTGAATTATAGAGTTTTGGCAGGGGCTAGTCATAGATGTAGGCAAACTCAATTTGCCTATACTACTAGCTCCAAACCAAATAGCGACTATATTCATGTGAGACAAGATCCATATTATACCTCATCTTGAGTTAGCTTTGGCTAATCGCCCAGACTCGGTATAATTAGGTAGGCAATATTTTACCAATTACATCTTATGCAACTCTTAGAAACAAAGGGTCAAGATCCACATTACACATCATCTTGAGTTAGCTTTGGCTAATCGCCCAAGACTTAGTATATTGTTCTCTTACCCAATTTTCCCAACTTTTGGGGTATGCCTCTAAGTTTCTCAATCTAATTGAGGGGACTTAGTTAAGTCTCACCCAAAGTTTGATAGCGAGACATCACAATTGTCCTCTCGCACTCTACCAAGATAAAATGTGTTGCTTTGCTTTGGCAAACCCAACAACAAATGATCGAGGTAGTTTATGAGTACCAAATATTGGTAGGCATATAGAGTTGACTTAATTAAGATAAATATTTATCTAATCATGCATAACATAAACACATTGCATATATCAACATATAAGCGATAAAACGTGACATGGTTATGGCCCGTATACTATGATCATCTCAAGCCAACGAGAAGATCGATGGTCAACCTAGGGATAACATCTTCTCCAAGTGCACCCTTCGGTCATCATGTGTCATCGGCATCCTTCTTGTAACTTCATTCTTCAATGGACACTCCACTACTCATTTTGTACATTACAATTTAGGAAAACTCGAGTTACATTCGAGTCTAAATCTATTTTACAATTAGAGAAAAATAGAGATATGGCACGACACGCAGGCCGTATTATGAATTACATTACAACATGCACATACACACAAATACATCCAATCATATTGGGGTTAAGGCCATAACCATGCACCATGTCATCAATCACATACAATAGATCTAGGATATCAATTTCATTATGAGTGCAACCCATAACAAAACTTGTCCTACTTCTATATCACATATAAAAGCGCATAAAACTTCGTACGGTCTTTCGCAAGTGGCTCTGATACCACTGTTGGGTTCTCTAGACGACATAAACACAAAAACGCAGCGGAAACAAGATCCCTCGAGCGATGCATGCGAAAAAAAAACTCGTACGAAATCATCTATCTAATAGATCTATCTAAAGCGTATACCTTTGGAGCATGCCCTTACGTTTATCCCGCTCGTCCAAGTAGCGTCGGATCACTTGCACGTTCAAGTGTCCGTGCCTCTATTCGTATCCACACGAACACGATATCTCTACTTCGGAGAAGAACTACCTTAGTTGTGCTAGCAACTTGAGGTAGTTCATAAAACCACCAAGAACCCAAGATGTGGGTTTCGGCCAAGATGGAGAAGAGAAGGAAGAGGGGGAAGAAAATGACAAGTTGTCATCCAAATGACAAGGGGCAACCCTTTTATACACATATCAAGAGGAGTTTTTGCCTTTTTAACTTCCATTCATTAAACATTTTAATGTAACTCTTTAACTTCTCATGTAACTCTCTAATGGTGAGAAACTCTCCATCTTCCTCTCATATTAATTCATTAAACATTTTAATGAATTAATTTTCATCCAAATGTGGTTGAGTCTAATCTAAATGAGTTTAACTCAAATTAGATCTCAATCCATAATCCAATTGGATTCACTTGAGTCTAACTCAATTAATCCAATTCGGATCAAAACTTAGTCAAACCAAGATCAATTAATCTCCGAAGCATCGTGTCCTTAGTGTGTGACCCAATAGGCTCTCGTAACGTTGGCAATGTGTCTAAACCAATTTAGACACAAAAGCAATGAGCGGCATCTAGCAATGCATCAATGCCACCCAAGTAACAAGAAAGTCGAGATCCGACTTAACCTCCGTGACTATGGCAATGTATGACCTTATCCTTCTATCCTCGATATCTAGATTGACCAATGAGGCATAGACCGTGTCATCCCCGATCAATCTTTGTGTTTCTTGATCCCCGAGTAGACTCACTCATATAAATGAGCTCAATATCTCATATTGACTCATTTGAGCATGGTCATGCATTTTAGTAGTAGTACTGGATCAAGGGGCCCACAGATATCACTCCCGTCATATGGGAGGGATAGATCCCGTCTACATCACCCACATCCCTCCGTATAATTCATTACATACCCAGTGATCGCCTTTATAGTCCACCCTGTTATGGGTGACGTTTGACGATACCAAAGTACATAACTCGTTATGTCGGGAACCGTAGTGACTTCAAGTCTAAGGACTATTCATACTAATAGTCACATGAGAAAGTTTATGACACTCATATGACAATCTATGAAACTTTCTCATGGCGGGTCAATTCAGTACACATTCTCTAATGTATACCCATGTGTCAACTTGATATCACATATCCATGATTTGTGAGCTCAAATCATCAATTGACCTACATGCTAGTCTCCATGCATTAATTTGTCCTTGAATATTAATGCGTTGACTAGGAATGATTTAGTGTAGTGTTCTCTACATCAACTCACTATCGATTCAACTAATCGATATGATGTAGATAAGAACCTACTACCCAAGGACATTATTATACTTAGCTATATGGCACAAATATAAAGTAAGTATAATTACCGAACATGCCTTTATTAATAATAGAAAATGATACAAAACGTCCATTTGTCAATCATCACATAATTGGCTCTAGGGCTCCTACTAACATCATAGTGGAGTGTGCTCTATCGTGTGGATCCTTAGATTAGTCACCCTTACGGGTGGATACCAAGTAAAATTCCTTGTCTAAGCATTGCTCTTTGTTTTCATATATTCTTGTTTGTATTCCGCTAACAAACTTGCAGAGAGAAAACAACAAAAGCGTGTGATTCACCCCCCCCCCCTCTGCACGCCAAGACGATCTATCAGTTGGTATCAGAGTCGGTTCGTTTCGAAAGAACTAACCGTCAACCGGAGCAAGTACAATGGCGTTTCAAGAGGGATACTCCACTACACGACCACCCTTCTTCGACGGGAACGACTTCGCTTACTGGAAAGGTAGGATGCAATACTACCTTATGAACGATATTGAGAACTGGATTAGTGTTGCAGATGGCTTCGAGGTTCCAGTCGATGAAAGAGGAGAACCGACACCAATGAGAACTTAGTCGAAGGAGATAATGAAGAAGGCGCAATCCAATGCCAAGGCCACCACCACACTGCAGTGCGGCTCTCAAAGGAGCAACTGAACAAAGTGGGGTCGTTCAAGAGCGCCAAGGAACTATGGGACAAATTGATAGAACTGAATGAGGGGTCAAACGAGTCCAGAAGAGTCAAGAAGGACTTGCTCGTGGCCCAGCTCCAATCCCTATCCATGAAGAGTAACGAGACTGTCAGTCAGCTACATGGAAGGGTGAAGTGTCGGGACCGGATGCATGCCGACGTGGATACGTGTTCGTAATTATTCCATAATTACAAGCAGCGGAAACATAAAGCATGAATAATTTCCTAAATTATTCTAACATTTATCCTAAGCATGCAATGTGTTTACATAATCGTAATATAAAATTTTTGCAGAAAAGGAAATTACTCTACGAATTACCTCGCATAACTCGATGAAAGGGACGAGATCCAACCGTAAGCGTCCCTCGGAAGCTCCGCCTCTATTCGCGTCCACGCCGAGTATCTTCGGGATGACTTCGCAAAGCCACGAGTTTCGTGTTCTCGAGAACTACTAGATTCTCCGAGAACGTGACGAAAAACCAAAAGAGAAATAAGTCGGAAGACTCACCACCAAGGTTGGCCGGAATCACAATTCCGGCATGAAGGAGGAAGAAGCCTCGCGCCCAACACAAGGTGAAGATCGCCGGAGAAGAAGATCGTCGCGAGGAAGAACTTCAGCGCCTTGGTGATCCTTCTTGAGCTCACGGCAACAAGGGAAGGGAAGGCCTATGGCCGGCCAAGAGAGTGAGTGGTTTAAGTAAGGATTTTTAACTTAAAATGGGTGATTTAAGTTAAATCTTTGAAAGAAATGGAAAATGGATAGAGGCATAGATTAAGGGGGAGGATACCCTTAGATGATGTTATATCTCATTCTTATTGATTGTTAGTTAAGTTTGGGTTGAAACTTAACGTGGAGTGTGAGTAGAATTGAAAAATAGCGAGGACATGGATTAAGGGGGAGGATACCTCTTAGGGTTTCATATGTCTTACTTTATTCAATTGCTACTGTCATTTATTATTGATTGGTACTTTTATCTCTAAACTTAAACATATTGCCATACATCAAAAAGGGGGAGATTGTTGAGGCAATCGGCCCAAGAATGATGGGGAAGATCATAGTTTTGATGTGTGTATCAATAAGTTTAAGATTAGAGTGTTATGTTGTATTTGATATGTGTGATTGAGTTTGCAGGACTTGGAGAATCACACATGAAGAACACATCCGAGGGACGAGAGCCGAGGGAGGAGAGCTCCAAGGGCAAGTCAGGAAGTGGACTTCAAGGGCGCACGTGAAGGGTGGCATGGAGGCAATCCAAGGAAGGCTTGTGTGCGAATCCGAGGGACGATAGCCAGAGGAAGATAACTTCAAGGGGCGAGCTAGGGGAGCACACCTGAAGGCATACGTGAAGGAAGGAGTTTGGAGCAAGATGGAGTGAGAAGTGAAGCTGGGCAGTCGACTGGCCCAAAGGGCAGTTGACTGCCCAAACCCTCAGAAGGGTTACACAGCTTCACCAGTCGACTGCTATTTGAGCAGTCGACTGGCCTGACTCATAGAAGCATTCTTAGCTTCGATCAGTCAACTGCTGCATGAGCAGTCGACTGATACGACTCACAGAAGCTTGCTGAGCTTCGAGCAGTCGACTGCCCATTTGGGGCAGTCGACTGCTAACCTCCAGAAACTAGCCATTGGCTAGCCGTTGGGAGAAGTTTGGAAGGGATTTATTGCGGAGCAGTCGACTTCTGTTTGGAGCAGTCGACTGGTGCGCGCTGGACAGCCTACGAGGTGTCCTGTTCTCCTATAAAAGGAGGATCGCCTTCCGCTAGAAGAAAACACTCCTTTTACACGTCGAAGTGATGCTCGAGTAAAGAGCGATTCTTGCTTCCTCTTCATCAATTCTACATCTGTAAAGAGGAAACTCTGCTGTAAAGGTTTCTCCACCTTAAGGAGAATTTTCTATAGTGAAAAGTGGTACTCGCGGCGTGGATCCTTGGATTAGTCACCCATTTGGGTGGAGACCAAGTAAACCGATAAGTGTTAGCGTTGTTTTGTACTTTTATATATTATTTCCGCTGTGCTAACAAATTTGTAGAGAAAGAACGCCGAGAAAAAGTGCATTCACTCCCCTCTGCACGCCCTATACGATCTGACAATCTTAAGTTCGGTTGAGGTCTAAGGGTTTTAAGTCAATACTTGGGAGAAATTAAAAAAATCTAACTTTAGGTACTCTCCCCCCCTTTGATAGACATCAAAAAGAAATATAAGCTAATAAAAAAGATTTTAAAAATTTGCACCAACAATATGATTTTTGAAAATATTTAATATTTAAAAAATATATAATTTTCAAAAATTCTCCCCTTTTTAATTAAAAAAACCAAGTACCTTTTTCAGAAAATATTTTAGGGAACGCTAAGTAGTTGGAGAAAGATTTGAAAAGATAGGTACCTTTTTTATTTGAATTTCTCTAAATCTGATACAATTCTAGGAATCTTATTGACCACAAGAAAATTTTCTATGTGTCTTAGAGATTTTCTAATCAAGATAAAGTATTTTCAATAGATGTATTTAATTTTTGAAAAAAATAAATTTGTTGGTTTGGATTCCTCCCCAATCTAACATAATCCTAGTAAACCTTGTTAATCACAAGAAAAACTTTCCTATTTGTCTTGAAGATTTTTCCATACTCAAGTAATTTTGTTACTAGTTTTCAAAGATGCTCAAAAGACGAAAAGATTTTTAAAAATATATTTTGGAAAATGAGAATATTATATTTTAAAAAATAAAGTGTTTTTGACAAGATCGTGTTTTTTTGAAAATATAGTATTTTTGAAACTTCTAATAGTTCTTTTAATTTGAACTACCCCTAAATTTGGCACAATCCTAGGAAGGTTGTTGACCACAGATTAATCTTCCTCTGAATCTTAGGGTTTAATTCAAACGGAAAGAATTACATACTAATATTTTTTTAAAAAAAATTAAAGTAATCAAAAGGCGAATTATACTTTTTGATTGGGGACTTCCCCTAAGCCTGACACAATCATAGGAAACCTTATAGATTATAAGGAAAACTTCTTATGTGTCTTTAGAGTTTATTCAAATCATAAGAGAAATTAAACTACTTCTAGAAAAATATTTTAAAGTATAATAATTTTTGAAGAAGTATTTTTTGAAAAATATTTTGAAAGACATAAATCTTTGAATGAATATTAAAAAAACATTTTGAAAGAAATAAATTTTTGAAATAATATTTTTGCAAAAATAATTTTTTGAGCAAAAAAAATCATTTTGAAAAAGCTAATAATATTTTAAAAGAATAATTTTTCAAAAATAATCTTCCAACAGAAATGTTTGAAAACACGATAAAAACTGACTCTCCCTGAACCTAACACCTTCTGGCTACCCTTATTAACTACAAGGAACTCTACCTAAGTATCTTAACGGACTTTAATGTTGACCTAGAGGGGTTGCGTCTAAGTGTTGGTCACACAAATTTTAAAAAGATATATAATTTTTTGAAATCCATTTATAGGTATACACAATCACGCATGAAATTCATTAAAATATTATTATGTTAAGTCACTATTTTGAAAATAGGTTTTTATGAAAATATTCTAAGGAATTTTTGAAAACATTTTGAAAAATATTTATCAATTAATTACTCCTTATTATCTCACCCATTCTAGGTGTCGTAGTACAGACAAGCATGGTAGTCTTATAGGTGTTTGTGAGATGCTTGATTAATTTTTCTCAATTTAATTTTATAGATTGTTTGATCTTGAGCTAGATTCAAGTTTAACAAGTAGTAATATAAAAAGTAAATTTCAATAATTGGCTTCCAGATCTTGGTGAGGCACAGGGGTCTTCTTGGATATTGGAACAACGACCCTTTCTTTAGAAAAAGTCTTTTAAAGAAATGATACTTTTAATTTACTCTTTGAGAAACTCTGGTCTAACTAGTCTATGATGTGGCGAGGTAGCTTCGGCTAGTTCCACTTAGCTAGGTCGACCAAGTTGGTTACTCCTTACCCTTCCTAACTTCCTAGATCAAGTTTCCCTAACGTACTATCATCTCACCCCACCCTGATACTATGTTAGGCAAGTATCAACCAATCTTTTTCCTATCTAGCCATTCTAGATTAAGCAAGAAATAAGCTAGCATGAATGATATGGTAGATACATGTGAAGAAACATAAGCATATGCATGAGCATGACAGTTATGCATGTGTCAATCAAGTCAAAGCAATTTAATTTGATTTCTAATAAACTATCAAATTCTCGATTTGATACAGATCGTGTGAACTCGCGAATATGTCAATCCACTTTGGCATATTTATTATTATTAAGTTGATTGTTCTAGTTAGGTAGAATTTTGTTAGTTTCATAATTTAAGGTAATTAATTTGAATTTAGTTCGTGGATTTTCAATTAAAATTTAACATTGAATTTCTAATTAAAGTTGAATTAAAATTTAAGTTTACTCAATTAGCTTTAAATGTTTTAAGAATTAACTTATTATTAGAATTTGAGATTAGTTAAGATTTAAATTATTATTAGAATTTTAGATTTAAATTATTAATTAAGATTTAAATTTTTAAGAATTAAATTAGAGTTCAAGGTTTGAGATTTACATTTTTAAGAATTAAATAATAATTTTGGGTCTAATTACATTATTTTCATTAATTCAAAAAATTCAGATTCATCTATTATTTCTTTTGATTTTAAGTTTTCAATTTTATTTAATACTTTTATTTTATTTGAATTCTTATAAGCCCTTTTAATTATAGCCTTAATTTTGATAAATTCATTTTCATCTTCAAAATTATATTCTTCTTCATCTTCAGAGTTATATTCGGAATTAATAAAAGCTATATTATATTTAAAATAAGTAGAATAATTTTTAGAATTTCTAATTAAGTCTTAAAATTAGTAGAATAATTAATTAAGATTTCATTATTATCTTCAAAATTATTTGAATTATCGTGAGAATTATTAATTAAGGTTTCATTATTATCTTCAAAATTATTTTAATTATCTTGTGAATTATTAATTAAAATTTCATTATTATCTTCAGAATTATTTGAATTATTATTAATTAAATATTGAGCAATATCTTTAAAAATATTAATAAAAAATGAGCATTATCTTCAGAAATATTAACAAAAGATTGAGCATTATCTTCAGAAATATTAATAAAAGATTGAAAATTATCTTTAGAAATATTAATAAAAGAATTATCTTATGAATTATTAAGATTATCTTCGGGATCATCAGGATTATCTAAAAATTTATTAATTAATGTTTGAGTATTATCTAAAGACTTATATGATAAAATTTTAGAATTAATCTTTGATATTTCAACATTAATTGAAAAAATTTCATGATTTTGATATTATTTTGATCATTATTATTTTAGCTATCATGTAATATTTCAAATTCCTCATGCAGAAAATCTAATTTGACAGAAAAATCAACATTATTATTACATAAATTTTCTAAATTAACAAAAAAATTATGTAACTTTGTAGGAATTTGAAAAATATTTTTGCAGCAATTAAATCTCTGTACCTCTTTTACTTTCGTCGTATTTCCTGACATTGTGGGTCGGTTATTCTCTAGTTTGGACACTGATTCTTGTAGTGTCTATGCTTTTGGCACTTGAAGCATCTAACATGATTCTTGTCCCTCCGGATTCCTGGCGCTGATATCTTCATTGTTGTCGGTGGTGACGTCCAAATCTTACGAGTATGACACTTATTTTTATATTGCTTTCTCTCCCTGCACTTGAAACAAATTATGTGAAATTTAATATTAGACATTTAAAAAAAATGTACCTCTTTCACCCTTGACTCTCCCTCAATTCCTGGCCTTCTTGCTCCTTCGGCGGTGAGTTCGATTAGAGCCATCTGCTCTAGTACCAATTGTGGGATCGATGGCGTCGATAGAGGGGGGTGTATTGACTTGTACTATCCTTCTTTTTTCAACTCGTTCGTTCGTTCAACTTCGTAATAGAGTCGTTAGTAGCAGCGGAACAAAAGATAAAGCGAAAACACACAACACAAACAAGCGGGATTTACTTGGTTCCTAACCCCCCAGGGTCAGTGTAACGACCCGGGAAATTTTTTTAATATTTTTTTTAGAATATTGAGCATGTCTAGATGATTTTTCGAGGGACCTAAAAATATTAGTACCGACCTTAGCCTAGAAATCCATGATTTTCTCATTTAAATTGAGAAACTAAGTACTAATATGTCTTATATGGGCTTTCTAGTACCATGATTATTGGTGGATTTTAGGTAGAAGTTAATATAAAAATAAATAGATTTTAATTAGGAATATTAGCATGATTATGGGTGGATTTAGGGGAATTTTCGGAAATAAGGGGAAATCAAAAAAAATAAAATAAGAATAAAGTGCATGCACCAAGGATTAAACCTTGGACCTCTTATACCACCATGCATGCACCAACCAATTCACCTAGCAAGGGAGTGCTATGAGGGAATGAAGTGGATTTTTAGCTAAGGCTTGGGAAAAGATGAAGAGTCATCAAGGGAAGAGACACCATGACTCTTCGCTTACCCTCCTTAATGTGGCATAAAAGCATAAGAGAAGGAGTTACCTTTCTCTTCTCTCCTTCCATCAAGTCATTTCCTTCTTCTCTTCTTCTTCCTCCCCTCCTAGCCAAAACTCCACAAGGAGATTTTCCTTGGAAAAACTCACAAGGAGACTCCCTTTTGAAGATCTAGGTTCTCTTCCAAGACTACAAGGGCTAAGGAGAAGTTTGGAGGCAAGAAGGTTCTTTCTATTTCTTTGTCCAAGGATTAAATCCAAGATAAGGGAAGGTAAGACCCCCCTCACCTGTGGTATGATTGTTCTTGATGCTTAACAAGATTTAGATTTTTGTTTAAAATTTAAGTTGAGGAAACCATGAAATAGAGCCTAGGATTTTCGGCCAAGGCTATTGTTTGGGCATAGGGATGATGTAAATTCTCTTTTGAGCACTTAAAAGGTTCATGATGATATGTAAGACATAGTTTATTATTTAGGGAAATTTTTGGCACCCTAAAACCCATTTAGGGGTTCGGCCACATCAAGTATAGGGCTAGGGTTAACTTTAATCCTTCAAGCATGATTAGTATGTTTTGCTATGATAGATTATGGATGGTAATGGAGACTCATATGAATTTTCTAGGGGTTTATTACTCCTCTAGGGTTTCGGCCAAACCATGAATAAGGCCTAGGACTTAGGGTTAAATCCAATTAAGGGTCCAAATGGGTTCCTATGCCATGATATGTAAGGTATTGGAGGTTAACCATGGTTATGCAAATTTTTCTAAGGACCTATGGTCCCATAGGGTTTCGGCCAAGTCCCTAATCTTGGGCTTGGATTGGGTTAAGTTCTCAAGGATGTGTGTTTATAGACCACTAAGATGTATGTATATGATTAAGTATGTGTAGGAATTTTACGTGACCTAAAAACCTAACGTCAGGTAAATTGGGTCATGACTTTGTGCTATGATGATTCACAAATGTTTATGTTGGTGCAGAATGCACCCAAGTCAAACCTGTGTTTTGATAATGGCAACAGAGGTCAAAAGTTAAGTCTTACTTGTTTTCTAACAAGTTACTTTAGTGTGCAGAAAAAGCCCTAGCGAAAGACTGCTAGGCACTGGCGAAGGAATGCTAGGGTAAAAAGCCCTAGCGAAGGAATGCTAGGCACTGGCGAAGGAATGTCAGGGTAAAAAGCCCTAGCGATGGACTGCTAGGCACTGGCGAAGGAATGCCAGAGTCAAAAGCCCTAGCGAAGGACTGCTAGGCGCCAGGCGAAGGACAGCCTGGGACTGAAGCCCTAGCGAAGGAATGCTAGGCACCGAGCGAAGGGCAGCTCGGCAACCAAGACCTGACAAAGGACCGTCAGGCAAAAGTCCAACCAGAGGAACGGTTGGCATCAGGTAAATTCTCCCGAGAGGAGTAGATGAGGACGCGTTCCCCGTCGAGGGAACAGTAGGCGTCGGTTCGACCTAGGGCTCCATTTTGGACACCAAAGTCAGAACCAAGACAGCTAAGGCTGTATAAACTAAGCAATTAATGTTTTGTTGTGTTTTGGACTAACCCTGGTTGCAGGACCGAAGGAACAATTATTTGCAGCTCAGAGTGCCTCAAAGGAGTGAGGCAACAGCTGACCAGGGCGCCCGGAGTGTCCCGGGCGCCCCCAAGGAGAACACAAAACACACAAGCAAAAAGTACGCTTCGACAATACATCCTGCGGGCGCCCCCGCTGCTCCCGGGCGCCCCCTGCTCTGCGGGTGCCCCCAGGGCCAGCTACCGAAGCTCCCTTCGAAGCCAAGTAGATAACGCTTTGACCCGGTGATAAGCACCATTTTATTGATTATTTTAATTGCTAAAATCCATGTTTGACCCATGTTTTTATTGCTTAATTATGATTTTACCCTAGGTTTTGGAACTTTATCTTATTTTGGACTTAATTGCAAAATTACACAATTTTTGGATTATTTGGCCACTAATTTTTAGATATATTTTTTTAGGCATGAAAGGATCCTGGACCTAGGGCATACTGGGTCAAACCTGAGTCGGATGTGAACCGGATCGAATTATCAAGCCTACGATTAATCCGGGCCGTCCGATTCAAGAGCGGCTAGATCTGAGCCATCCGGGATGATCTGAAGCAATCCGAGCTAGGGTTAGGGTTAATCAAGCTCTATGATCAAGATCTGAAGGTTTCATCCCAATCAGAGCTAAATCAACCGTTGGATCAAGCAAGGAGGGCTCTAGAGCGTCCATTCACAGATAGAGTTGATCTGGACCATCTGTTGCATATCTGGAGGATCCGAGCTACCACGAGGCAGATCCTGACCCCAAATCATCATCATAAAAGTTTGGCTCAAATCGGAGCAAGATCAGCCGTTGGATTTCATCCGATCAATCTGGGTCGTCCATTGTTAGCTATTTAATCAAAAACCCGCAGCAGCCAGCCTTGTCGCGTCTCCGCCGCAGTCATCTTCTTCTTCAGTTGTTCTTCGATTTTTAGCTAGTTTTCTTCATCAAGGAGGCGCGATCCCTCAATCCATCATCAAAGCAAGGGCTAGGTCAGTGAAGAGACTCTCAGTGAAGTTTTCGGATTGGTTTTGCTCAATAGCAAAGTTGCGCGAGGTCTCGGCAGTTTTGCTATCCGACTTCAACGAACTCAGCTGTGCCCCCATTTCCACTGCATCCGAGCGACCAGAGGGGTTCCCTGGATGGTCTCGGTCATTCCCAAATCCAATTCGCAAGCCACAACAGCGAGATTGAAGAATTCGGAGCCAAATTTCAGTTTGAGCAATGTCTGATTTGATTTAGTAGCAGATACACTTCTTCCACTGATTTGCAGAGCTTGCGGGTCCGAGGTTCTCCCTTGATTGACGACCAAGGAGCTCTTGAGTTGAAGAATGGTTGAGGAGTAGCTTAGATAGTTAAATTTCAGTTTATTTAGCTGTAATTTCCATTACTGCCGTGTTTGGTTTCTATCTTGGTTTCAGATTCGTTAACTTGGTTTATTGCATTGTTTCAGCTGTAATCTAGCTTTAATCCTTCAAGTTGAGTAGTTTAGGAACTTGTTTAGTGATAGAGTGAGTTAAATTTCAGTTTACTTTGGTTTATTTTAGTTACGTGCCATTTAATTACCTTGCGCATCAGTTCATTTCTGAATTTGCAATTCAGTTTCTGAAATTTTCAGTTTGTTTCACTGTTAGTGAGCTAATTCAGTTAGTCTAAGTTTGTTTAGATCTTAGCTTCATTTCTGAATCTAGTTTAGCTTGGTAAGTCCGAATTTCAGTTTGTTTCCCAGCTAAGCATGCGTATCAATCCCCTGTTTTCAGCTTTCGAATTACTGCACTCAATTCAGTTTACTACATTTTCATTTCTGAAATTGGTTTCGAATTCCTCAGTTTCTGCATCCATCTGTGATTGAATGTTGCATCGTTACATTTGCTTTACATCAATTATCTTGTACAATTTATAGATTTGCATTCAGCTCAGTGTTGGCACACCAATTTCCAATTTCTACACAATAGTTTCAAGTTGCCAATGCTGCGAGTTTCTGATTTTCAGACCAAAATTTGTATAAAGTGATGCCTGTTTCTTGTGAATCTTAGCCGAACCTTGGATGGTAGCATTGTAGTTCATTTGTCTTGCTTGAATTTGCATTAAACTTGTAGCTGCATACCTATTTGCTGTCTCTGAATTTCTGCATCATTCCTGTAGTTTTCTGCAGTTTCTGCAGATTTGTTGTGTTGAGTTCTTCATAATATGTTTTGATCAGTTTTCTAAGGTCTGAATGTCTTCAATTATCCCTGCATATCACTGGGTTCATGGCTGAGCTTTCCATGGTTAAATTGATTAGTTTCAAGTACAAGTTGGCACAAAAATTTCAGTTTTGGCACAAAGGGTTCCATTGCTTGCCAAGCTATTTTGGGGCACTGTTTTGCATCCGAAATTAACATTCTTTCTTGGTGTATGATTGTGTTTGAAATCAATTTCATATGCATTTGATTTATCTCTGAATTGTAATCTCAATTTTGGCACATAAACATCTCAATTTGCATATCTAGTTTGTTTCATGGTTGCATTGTGTGTCAAGATAAAATTTCGGTTGAATGGTACTCCTTTGAGTTAAAAGCAATTTGTCATGTACATGCATTTAAGTTCAGAATCACTCCTTGAATTCGGCTAAGTGCTTTGCTTAATGAGATTTTCCATTGGTTGAGTCCATGAATTGTCATTACTTTGTTTAAGTTGCTTGGTTCAGTTTCCTTCTTTCTTTATGCTTTCATTGTGATTTTATTTCCGAATTGCAACACAAACCCAAACTTTATTTGAAACCCGAATTCACAAACGACACCTAAACACAAGCGCGAATCGAACACTACAACTAGCCTCGAGAAAAAATACGACATGTGGCCCCTATATTACATTTTCATACTTTTGATTGTAAAAGGGTTTCCAGCATTTCATTCACATTTAAATTTGGTAGACCCACATTCGTGACAGTATATTTTGGGTCCGTCAAATTTTTGGCGTCGTTGCCGGAGAAGCAACTAGTTGATTTGTTTGATTTTTGCTTGTATGCCTTTAGACATATCATTGGGTTCTATTTTATTTTGCTTTATCTTTTGTATACGGTTGCTGCTATTTTTCTTGTTTGTTTTGTGATAGGGCTACAAGATCAAAATGTATTCAAATTTTCAGCAACCAAACTTTCAATTCCAGCAACCGAATCAGTTTTTTCAGCCTTTCCAAAATTTTCAGCAGAGTCAACCAAATTTCCAGCAACAAAGTCAGAATGGGCAGCCCCAATTTTCAGTTTTTGAGCAACCCAATCAATTTTTTCAGCCCCAAATACAGCAATGCCAGCCACCACAATAATTCCAACAATTTCAGCAAGAATTTCAGCCTTTCCAACAATTTCAACAGCCTTGCAACCAAAATATTCAGCATACAAATCAATTTTTTTCAGCCACAAGATCAACCATCATTTCAAAACTTTCAGTCAAGTCAGAATTTTCAGAATGGGCAGCCACTCTTCCAAGATTTACAGCCACCGTTTCAGCAATTTCAGCCCAACTTTCAGCCACCTTATCAACAAGATCAAGCACCTTTTCAAGGAATTCAACAAAGGTACCAAGTTAACTCGAATTTCCAGCAACCATGTCAATTTCCACAGCAAGTTCAACCATCCTTTCAACCACAATTTCAACATTTTCAGCAAGATTTCCAGTTTCAAGGACAAAATTTTCAACAAGACACTCAGAATTTTCAGCCCCCCCCCATTTCAGCAGTTTAATCAAGGAGGCTTTGATGATCCTGACTGGGATGAGGCTCTACACCAAAGGATGATGGAGATGTGTCAACAAATGTTACAACAACAACAAGACATCGAAGGACGCCTTGGAAAATTGGTTGATCAAGTGAAACAAAGGCAAGCCCAAGAATCAGGACAATTATATTCTCAAGCCGCTTTTAATTCTGAGAGCCCCGGAGTTGGTTTTATATTAGTTCAAGGTAACCCTAGTGCATGGCCAAGTCCTTCTTCAAGTGATTTTAGAATTTTGGAAGAAGAAGAAGAAGAAATCATCAAATATAGGGCGCCTACAGCATGTGTTCCTCCGGAGATTCTTGTTCAAAATTCATGTTTAAATTTTTCAGCTCAAGAAGAAGAAATTAAAGCTCCACAGGACCATTCTCATTTTTTATTTTGTGATGATAGTATTATTGATGGTCCTAATTTTTCTAATGTTGTTGTTACAGATATTACAGGAGAAGCATGCATAGGAGATGCTTCCATAGGTGTAGGGGATTGCACTAAGCCCCAGGGACCACCACAAAATTCAGAAAATGAACCAGAAAGTGTAGGGACTTGCATGGTGGAAGCAAGCACCCAAGGATCACCTATTCCAGTTGAGTGTCCACCAGAGCCTGAGGCTGAAGAGGAGCATGTACTTGACCAGGAGGAGGCCACAGATACATCTACTATTATAGAACCTTCAGGTATTCTCCAGCACGCTCAGGTAAGTATTTCTCCTCTTTGTTCAGAAAAATTCAGCGAGGTACCTAGTGCTGACTTTATTGATTCTGATGAATTTATTGATATACATTGTGTAGAAATTGTTTGTGCAAATCCAATAGAGGTACCAAACATTGATTTCATTGATCGTACTGCATTACTTGATACATCTCTTGTAAATATGGATAGCGAAATAATTTTAGAGGCACCCATAATTGATGTAGTTTGTTATGATGAATCTCTTGATACATCTTTTGTGGATATGAATAGTGAAAATTTTTTAGAAGTGACTAGACTTGATGTTGATTATTGTGATGAGTCTTTTGATATATCTTATGTAGAAAATAATTGTGAAAAATTTATTGAGACAACTAGAATTGATTTCATTGGATATGATGCAGATTTGGATTCATTTCATGCAGAGACTGATATTATTTTATTTCTTTCTGACCCTGCACGCTTGAGAGAGGTATTACATTGTTTTGCAGGGTCCAGAAGACTACAGGAGTGGGTGCTCCAAATGAACAGACTTCAGCCTCCTGGAAGGACTTCTGAAAGGCAGAAAGAAGGAGGAGATGATTTTACTCTAATTCAAAGCACTCCACCTCTTACATGGATTCTGAACCTAAATCGCCTGCGGCCACCGGAGCAAATTTTTGAAAAGTTCAAGTGTGGGGGAGTCCTAATTCTCCCAGCTACCCATGTTCCTCCACTACCAAGATGGAGGCTCCTTCTGGATAGGCTCCGTCCACCAGAATAAAGGGGAGATTGTTCTTTCTTGTATTTTCTTTTATTACCTGTTTCATTTTTTATGCTTTCTAGAAGTAGGATTTTCTTTTAAATTGAGTCCTTGTCAATAAATGCATGTTAGTTCTCTTGGAAGTTTGTTTCTTACATGAGCAGAAATAAATGTATCCCTCTAGGTTATCTTCATGTCATTTTAGAGCCTTTTGAAAATAAATTAAATTTGGTTGTTAAGGATTTGAGATGAATCATTTGCACCTAGTGAGAATTAGCCTTATATTTGTGACACACATGTTATTAAACTCTAGAACTTGCTTAGGTTCTTTCAAAATTATATTTCAATGATTGGATCACATCTATAAAGGCTAATCTATTTGTTTTCCTTTCCATATCAATTTTAACAAAAATCATGTATATTCCCTTTTTCTTTACTTATTTCTTACTCTTACCCTCACTTTTCTATGGGCTTGTTTGTTTGAAATGTTTCTAATGTTATTTTGCCCGAGACGGACAAAGATTTAAGTGTGGGGGAGTGACTAGTGATATGAAAGAAATTTTTATCAAGGATGCACTTCAATTCGAAAAAAAAAAATTCATGTGCCAAGTGAGTGAATGTTTGGTGCCAAGAATGAGCAAGAGAGATAGAAGCACTTGGAGATCTAGCTTCCTTACCATATGTTGAAGATTCAAGCAGCAAGCAATGGAAAATTTGAAAATCTGTGTCATGCCAAAAAGAAAAAAAAATCAGAACACTTGGCTGAAAAATCTGTGATCATTTCGAAATTGCAGCTACACTTGGCTGAAAAATCAGAACATTGTGAAAAAAAAAATTTGGATTGCAGCTGTACCTTGCTCAGGAAACCAGTAACATGTGGCTACAAGCTGAACTCCAGCTGAAGATAATTTGAATAGAAGTTCGAATGCAGCTTGGCAGATCTGAAAACAACAAAAAAAAAAAAAGAAAGTTGTGCCAAGTTCTTAAATGGCACACAATTGCAGCTATATATTGGCAGTAATTTCAGAAAATTACAGCTGTAGAGTGCTAGAATCTGAATAGCAGCTGAAACAAGCTGAATTCCAGCTGAAAACAAGTTGAATTGGAGCTACATTGAGGCTGATCAGAAGCTGAACTCAGCTGGAAAAATCACGAAATGAAGGGGATGAATGTATTATAGATTGAAGCACATCACAACCTATCAGAACAAGAAAGGAATTGGGATGCTAGGAGTTTCGAAACAGGGAAGAAAATGGAATGAAGTTGGCTAAAATTCAACTTGATTGAGCAGAATTTTCGAGTGGAACACTTTAAGTGCTCAACAACTTCTAGATGCCAACTGATATGAAGGAAATAGAGTGTTGCAAGATCTGATATGCTCCAGCTAAGACCAATTGCAGAAAAGAAAAAAAAAAGAAGCAGACAGTTTGAAAAAAACAAAGAAATAAGTGGCACACCTTTGAAATTTCGGCACCATGGAATCAGTGAAGCTCACGGCAGCTCAAGCAAATTGAAGATTTGTTCCACCATCATTCTGATTGCAGTAGAGAAAGAAAGAAAAAAAATTTCAGAAAACAAAACAAAGAGCAAGGTTGGCACGAAATTGAAGGAAATGGCACAAGGCAATCAAAGAAGGGTTTTTCATCCAAATCAAAGGAATTTATTCAAGTTTCACTCCACCATACTTTTGATATCATTAGAGGACTGTTAAGATGGGGCAAAGCACATTGGAAATATTTTTGAGCAACCAAGTCTCCCACTCCATCCATTTTTCCATTTCCTTGATTTTTACTCCATTTCTTTATCATTTTCCATATTTTCATTTGTTTTTGTAGATGTTGATCCTAATCATGATTAATGGTGGAGAGTAGATAATAAGCAAGCCTATGGTAGTGCAAGAAGCATGTGTATGAGTGAGCTCCACTTCCATTATCAAGTTAGAACTTAAGAAGAGAGCCACCAAATTTTTCCTTGAAAGGCTAGTGAGTTAAATTCATCTCAATGATTCATGATGGATGAAAAGGCTAAGTTGTTGATTTAAGGACAAGATAGTAATCCATAGAGCTTAGATTTATGAGAATTGACAACCTTAGGTAATTTCTTTTCATTTGCTTCTAATTATGCTTTAGAAAACCTGAGGGATGCATATTTAGTTGTTTCGCGAGACGCTCAAGGTTAAGTGTGGGGGAGTTGATAAGCACCATTTTATTGATTATTTTAATTGCTAAAATCCATGTTTGACCCATGTTTTTATTGCTTAATTATGATTTTACCCTAGGTTTTGGAACTTTATCTTATTTTGGACTTAATTGCAAAATTACACAATTTTTGGATTATTTGGCCACAAATTTTCTGATATATTTTTATAGACATGAAAGGATCCTGGACCTAGGGCATACTGGGTCAAACCTGAGTCGGATGTGAACCGGATCGAATTATCAAGCCTACGATTAATCCGGGCCGTCCGATTCAAGAGCGGCTAGATCTGAGCCATCCGGGACGATCTGAAGCAATCCGAGCTAGGGTTAGGGTTGATCAAGCTCTATGATCAATATCTGAAGGTTTCATCCCAATCAGAGCTAAATCAACCGTTGGATCAAGCAAGGAGGGCTCTAGAGCGTCCATTCACAGATAGAGTTGATCTGGACCATCCGTTGCATATCTGGAGGATCCGAGCTACCACGAGGCAGATCCTGACCCCAGATCATTATCATAAAAGTTTGGCTCAAATCGGAGCAAGATCAGCCGTTGGATTTCATCCGATCAATCTGGGTCGTCCATTGTTAGCTATTTAATCAAAAACCCGCAGCAGCCAGCCTTGTCGCGTCTCCACCGCAGTCATCTTCTTCTTCAGCTGTTCTTCGATTTTTAGCTAGTTTTCTTCATCAAGGAGGCGCGATCCCTCAATCCATCATCAAAGCAAGGGCTAGGTCAGTAAAGAGACTCTCAGTGAAGTTTTCGGATTGGTTTTGCTCAATAGCAAAGTTGCGCGAGGTCTCGGCAGTTTTGCTATCCGACTTCAACGAACTCAGTTGTGCCCCCATTTCCACTGCATCCGAGCGACCAGAGGGGTTCCCTGGATGGTCTCGGTCATTCCCAAATCCAATTCGCAAGCCACAACAGCGAGATTGAAGAATTCGGAGCCAAATTTCAGTTTGAGCAATGTCTGATCTGATTTAGTAGCAGATACACTTCTTCCACTGATTTGCAGAGCTTGCGGGTCCGAGGTTCTCCCTTGATTGATGACCAAGGAGCTCTTGAGTTGAAGAATGGTTGAGGAGTAGCTTAGATAGTTAAATTTCAGTTTATTTAGCTGTAATTTCCATTACTGGCGTGTTTGGTTTCTATCTTGGTTTCAGATTCGTTAACTTGGTTTATTGCATTGTTTCAGCTATAATCTAGCTTTAATCCTTCAAGTTGAGTAGTTTAGGAACTTGTTTAGTGATAGAGTGAGTTAAATTTCAGTTTACTTTGGTTTATTTTAGTTGCGTGCCATTTAATTACCTTGCGTATCAGTTCATTTCTGAATTTGCAATTCAGTTTCTGAAATTTTCAGTTTGTTTCACTGTTAGTGAGCTAATTCAGTTAGTCTAAGTTTGTTTAGATCTTAGCTTCATTTCTGAATCTAGTTTAGCTTGGTAAGTCCGAATTTCAGTTTGTTTCCCAGCTAAGCTTGCGTATCAATCCCCTGTTTTCAGCTTTCGAATTACTGCACTCAATTCAGTTTACTACATTTTCATTTCTGAAATTGGTTTCGAATTCCTCAGTTTCTGCATCCATCTGTGATTGAATGTTGCATCGTTACATTTGCTTTACATCAATTATCTTGTACAATTTATAGATTTGCATTCAGCTCAGTGTTGGCACACCAATTTCCAATTTCTACACAATAGTTTCAAGTTGCCAATGCTGCGAGTTTCTGATTTTCAGACCAAAATTTGTATAAAGTGATGCCTGTTTCTTGTGAATCTTAGCCGAACCTTGGATGGTAGCATTGTAGTTCATTTGTCTTGCTTGAATTTGCATTAAACTTGTAGCTGCATACCTATTTGCTGTCTCTGAATTTTTGCATCATTCCTGCAGTTTTCTGCAGTTTCTACAGATTTGTTGTGTTGAGTTCTTCATAATTTGTTTTGATCAGTTTTCTAAGGTCTGAATGTCTTCAATTATCCCTGCATATCACTGGGTTCATGGCTGAGCTTTCCATGCTTAAATTGATTAGTTTCAAGTACAAGTTGGCACAAAAATTTCAGTTTTGGCACAAAGGGTTCCATTGCTTGCCAAGCTATTTTGGGGCACTGTTTTGCATCCGAAATTAACATTCTTTCTTGGTGTATGATTGTGTTTGAAATCAATTTCATATGCATTTGATTTATCTCTGAATTGTAATCTCAATTTTGGCACATAAACATCTCAATTTGCATATCTAGTTTGTTTCATGGTTGCATTGTGTGTCAAGATAAAATTTTGGTTGAATGGTACTCCTTTGAGTTAAAAGCAATTTGTCGTGTACATGCATTTAAGTTCAGAATCACTCCTTGAATTCGGCTAAGTGCTTTGCTTAATGAGATTTTCCATTGGTTGAGTCCATGAATTGTCATTACTTTGTTTAAGTTGCTTGGTTCAGTTTCCTTCTTTCTTTATGCTTTCATTGTGATTTTATTTCCGAATTGCAACACAAACCCAAACTTTATTTGAAACCCGAATTCACAAACGACACCTAAACACAAGCGCGAATCGAACACTACAACTAGCCTCGAGAAAAAATACGACCTGTGGCCCCTATATTACATTTTCATACTTTTGATTGTAAAAGGGTTTCCAGCATTTCATTCACATTTAAATTTGGTAGACCCACATTCGTGATAGTATATTTTGGGTTCGTCAAATTTTTGGCGCCGTTGCCGGGGAAGCAACTAGTTGATTTGTTTGATTTTTGCTTGTATGCCTTTAGACATATCATTGGGTTCTATTTTATTTTGCTTTATCTTTTGTATACGGTTGCTGCTATTTTTCTTGTTTGTTTTGTGACAGGGCTACAAGATCAAAATGTATTCTAATTTTCAGCAACCAAACTTTCAATTCCAGCAACCGAATCAGTTTTTTCAGCCTTTCCAAAATTTTCAGCAGAGTCAACCAAATTTCCAGCAACAAAGTCAGAATGGGCAGCCCCAATTTTCAGTTTTTGAGCAACCCAATCAATTTTTTCAGCCCCAAATACAGCAATGTCAGCCACCACAACAATTCCAACAATTTCAGCAAGAATTTCAGCCTTTCCAACAATTTCAACAGCCTTGCAACCAAAATATTCAGCATACAAATCAGTTTTTTCAGCCACAAGATCAACCATCATTTCAAAACTTTCAGTCAAGTCAGAATTTTCAGAATGGGCAGCCACTCTTCCAAGATTTACAGCCACCGTTTCAGCAATTTCAGCCCAACTTTCAGCCACCTTATCAACAAGATCAAGCACCTTTTCAAGGAATTCAACAAGGGTACCAAGTTAACTCGAATTTCCAGCAACCATGTCAATTTCCACAGCAAGTTCAACCATCCTTTCAACCACAATTTCAACATTTTCAGCAAGATTTCGAGTTTCAAGGACAAAATTTTCAACAAGACACTCAGAATTTTCAGCCCCTCCCATTTCAGCAGTTTAATCAAGAAGGCTTTGATGATCCTGACTGGGATGAGGCTCTACACCAAAGGATGATGGAGATGTGTCAACAAATGTTACAACAACAACAAGACATCGAAGGACGCCTTGGAAAATTGGTTGATCAAGTGAAACAAAGGCAAGCCCAAGAATCAGGACAATTATATTCTCAAGCTGCTTTTAATTCTGAGAGCCCCGGAGTTGCTTTTATATCAGTTCAAGGTGACCCTAGTGCATGGCCAAGTCCTTCTTCAAGTGATTTTAGAATTTTGGAAGAAGAAGAAGAAGAAATCATCAAATATAGGACGCCTACAGCATGTGTTCCTCCGGAGATTCTTGTTCAAAATTCATGTTTAAATTTTTCAGCTCAAGAAGAAGAAATTGAAGTGTGGGGGAGTCCTAATTCTCCCAGCTACCCATGTTCCTCCACTACCAAGATGGAGGCTCCTTCTGGATAGGCTCCGTCCACCAGAATAAAGGGGAGATTGTTCTTTCTTGTATTTTCTTTTATTACCTGTTTCATTTTTTATGCTTTCTAGAAGTAGGATTTTCTTTTAAATTGAGTCCTTGTCAATAAATGCATGTTAGTTCTCTTGGAAGTTTGTTTCTTACATGAGTAGAAATAAATGTATCCCTCTAGGTTATCTTCATGTCATTTTAGAGCCTTTTGAAAATAAATTAAATTTGGTTGTTAAAACTTAGGATTTGAGTTCATGGATGAAATCTTGGATGCTTGAGTACTACTTTGCTTTAAATTCTTAATTAAGGATTTGAGATGAATCATTTGCACCTAGTGAGAATTAGCCTTATATTTGTGACACACATGTTATTAAACTCTAGAACTTGCTTAGGTTCTTTCAAAATTATATTTCAATGATTGGATCACATCTATAAAGGCTAATCTATTTGTTTTCCTTTCCATATCAATTTTAACAAAAATCATGTATATTCCCTTTTTCTTTACTTATTTCTTACTCTTACCCTCACTTTTCTATGGGCTTGTTTGTTTGAAATGTTTCTAATGTTATTTTGCCCGAGACGGACAAAGATTTAAGTGTGGGGGAGTGACTAGTGATATGAAAGAAATTTTTATCAAGGATGCACTTCAATTCGAAAAAAAAAAAATTCATGTGCCAAGTGAGTGAATGTTTGGTGCCAAGAATGAGCAAGAGAGATAGAAGCACTTGGAGATCTAGCTTCCTTACCATATGTTGAAGATTCAAGCAGCAAGCAATGGAAAATTTGAAAATCTGTGCCATGCCAAAAAGAAAAAAAAAATCAGAACACTTGGCTGAAAAATCTGTGATCATTTCGAAATTGCAGCTACACTTGGCTGAAAAATCAGAACATTGTGAAAAAAAAAATTTGGATTGCAGCTGTACCTTGCTCAGGAAACCAGTAACATGTGGCTACAAGCTGAACTCCAGCTGAAGATAATTTGAATAGAAGTTCGAATGCAGCTTGGCAGATCTGAAAACAACAAAAAAAAAAAAGAAAGTTGTGCCAAGTTCTTAAATGGCACACAATTGCAGCTATATATTGGCAGTAATTTCAGAAAATTACAGCTGTAGAGTTCTAGAATCTGAATAGCAGCTGAAACAAGCTGAATTCCAGCTGAAAACAAGTTGAATTGGAGCTACATTGAGGCTGATCAGAAGCTGAACTCAGCTGGAAAAATCACGAAATGAAGGGGATGAATGTATTATAGATTGAAGCACATCACAGCCTATCAGAACAAGAAAGGAATTGGGATGCTAGGAGTTTCGAAACAGGGAAGAAAATGGAATGAAGTTGGCTAAAATTCAACTTGATTGAGCAGAATTTTCGAGTGGAACACTTTAAGTGCTCAACAACTTCTAGATGCCAACTGATATGAAGGAAATAGAGTGTTGCAAGATCTGATATGCTCCAGCTAAGACCAATTGCAGAAAAGAAAAAAAAAAGAAGCAGACAGTTTGAAAAAAACAAAGAAATAAGTGGCACACCTTTGAAATTTCGGCACCATGGAATCAGTGAAGCTCACGGCAGCTCAAGCAAATTGAAGATTTGTTCCACCATCATTCTGATTGTAGTAGAGAAAGAAAGAAAAAAAATTTCAGAAAACAAAACAAAGAGCAAGGTTGGCACGAAATTGAAGGAAATGGCACAAGGCAATCAAAGAAGGGTTTTTCATCCAAATCAAAGGAATTTATTCAAGTTTCACTCCACCATACTTTTGATATCATTAGAGGACTGTTAAGATGGGGCAAAGCACATTGGAAATATTTTTGAGCAACCAAGTCTCCCACTCCATCCATTTTTCCATTTCCTTGATTTTTACTCCATTTCTTTATCATTTTCCATGTTTTCATTTGTTTTTGTAGATGTTGATCCTAATCATGATTAATGGTGGAGAGTAGATAATAAGCAAGCCTATGGTAGTGCAAGAAGCATGTGTATGAGTGAGCTCCACTTCCATTATCAAGTTAGAACTTAAGAAGAGAGCCACCAAATTTTTCCTTGAAAGGCTAGTGAGTTAAATTCATCTCAATGATTCATGATGGATGAAAAGGCTAAGTTGTTGATTTAAGGACAAGATAGTAATCCATAGAGCTTAGATTTATGAGAATTGACAACCTTAGGTAATTTCTTTTCATTTGCTTCTAATTATGCTTTAGAAAACCTGAGGGATGCATATTTAGTTGTTTCGCGAGACGCTCAAGGTTAAGTGTGGGGGAGTTGATAAGCACCATTTTATTGATTATTTTAATTGCTAAAATCCATGTTTGACCCATGTTTTTATTGCTTAATTATGATTTTACCCTAGGTTTTGGAACTTTATCTTATTTTGGACTTAATTGCAAAATTACACAATTTTTGGATTATTTGGCCACAAATTTTCTGATATATTTTTATAGACATGAAAGGATCCTGGACCTAGGGCATACTGGGTCAAACCTGAGTCGGATGTGAACCGGATCGAATTATCAAGCCTACGATTAATCCGGGCCGTCCGATTCAAGAGCGGCTAGATCTGAGCCATCCGGGACGATCTGAAGCAATCCGAGCTAGGGTTAGGGTTGATCAAGCTCTATGATCAATATCTGAAGGTTTCATCCCAATCAGAGCTAAATCAACCGTTGGATCAAGCAAGGAGGGCTCTAGAGCGTCCATTCACAGATAGAGTTGATCTGGACCATCCGTTGCATATCTGGAGGATCCGAGCTACCACGAGGCAGATCCTGACCCCAGATCATTATCATAAAAGTTTGGCTCAAATCGGAGCAAGATCAGCCGTTGGATTTCATCCGATCAATCTGGGTCGTCCATTGTTAGCTATTTAATCAAAAACCCGCAGCAGCCAGCCTTGTCGCGTCTCCACCGCAGTCATCTTCTTCTTCAGCTGTTCTTCGATTTTTAGCTAGTTTTCTTCATCAAGGAGGCGCGATCCCTCAATCCATCATCAAAGCAAGGGCTAGGTCAGTAAAGAGACTCTCAGTGAAGTTTTCGGATTGGTTTTGCTCAATAGCAAAGTTGCGCGAGGTCTCGGCAGTTTTGCTATCCGACTTCAACGAACTCAGTTGTGCCCCCATTTCCACTGCATCCGAGCGACCAGAGGGGTTCCCTGGATGGTCTCGGTCATTCCCAAATCCAATTCGCAAGCCACAACAGCGAGATTGAAGAATTCGGAGCCAAATTTCAGTTTGAGCAATGTCTGATCTGATTTAGTAGCAGATACACTTCTTCCACTGATTTGCAGAGCTTGCGGGTCCGAGGTTCTCCCTTGATTGATGACCAAGGAGCTCTTGAGTTGAAGAATGGTTGAGGAGTAGCTTAGATAGTTAAATTTCAGTTTATTTAGCTGTAATTTCCATTACTGGCGTGTTTGGTTTCTATCTTGGTTTCAGATTCGTTAACTTGGTTTATTGCATTGTTTCAGCTATAATCTAGCTTTAATCCTTCAAGTTGAGTAGTTTAGGAACTTGTTTAGTGATAGAGTGAGTTAAATTTCAGTTTACTTTGGTTTATTTTAGTTGCGTGCCATTTAATTACCTTGCGTATCAGTTCATTTCTGAATTTGCAATTCAGTTTCTGAAATTTTCAGTTTGTTTCACTGTTAGTGAGCTAATTCAGTTAGTCTAAGTTTGTTTAGATCTTAGCTTCATTTCTGAATCTAGTTTAGCTTGGTAAGTCCGAATTTCAGTTTGTTTCCCAGCTAAGCTTGCGTATCAATCCCCTGTTTTCAGCTTTCGAATTACTGCACTCAATTCAGTTTACTACATTTTCATTTCTGAAATTGGTTTCGAATTCCTCAGTTTCTGCATCCATCTGTGATTGAATGTTGCATCGTTACATTTGCTTTACATCAATTATCTTGTACAATTTATAGATTTGCATTCAGCTCAGTGTTGGCACACCAATTTCCAATTTCTACACAATAGTTTCAAGTTGCCAATGCTGCGAGTTTCTGATTTTCAGACCAAAATTTGTATAAAGTGATGCCTGTTTCTTGTGAATCTTAGCCGAACCTTGGATGGTAGCATTGTAGTTCATTTGTCTTGCTTGAATTTGCATTAAACTTGTAGCTGCATACCTATTTGCTGTCTCTGAATTTTTGCATCATTCCTGCAGTTTTCTGCAGTTTCTACAGATTTGTTGTGTTGAGTTCTTCATAATTTGTTTTGATCAGTTTTCTAAGGTCTGAATGTCTTCAATTATCCCTGCATATCACTGGGTTCATGGCTGAGCTTTCCATGCTTAAATTGATTAGTTTCAAGTACAAGTTGGCACAAAAATTTCAGTTTTGGCACAAAGGGTTCCATTGCTTGCCAAGCTATTTTGGGGCACTGTTTTGCATCCGAAATTAACATTCTTTCTTGGTGTATGATTGTGTTTGAAATCAATTTCATATGCATTTGATTTATCTCTGAATTGTAATCTCAATTTTGGCACATAAACATCTCAATTTGCATATCTAGTTTGTTTCATGGTTGCATTGTGTGTCAAGATAAAATTTTGGTTGAATGGTACTCCTTTGAGTTAAAAGCAATTTGTCGTGTACATGCATTTAAGTTCAGAATCACTCCTTGAATTCGGCTAAGTGCTTTGCTTAATGAGATTTTCCATTGGTTGAGTCCATGAATTGTCATTACTTTGTTTAAGTTGCTTGGTTCAGTTTCCTTCTTTCTTTATGCTTTCATTGTGATTTTATTTCCGAATTGCAACACAAACCCAAACTTTATTTGAAACCCGAATTCACAAACGACACCTAAACACAAGCGCGAATCGAACACTACAACTAGCCTCGAGAAAAAATACGACCTGTGGCCCCTATATTACATTTTCATACTTTTGATTGTAAAAGGGTTTCCAGCATTTCATTCACATTTAAATTTGGTAGACCCACATTCGTGATAGTATATTTTGGGTTCGTCAAATTTTTGGCGCCGTTGCCGGGGAAGCAACTAGTTGATTTGTTTGATTTTTGCTTGTATGCCTTTAGACATATCATTGGGTTCTATTTTATTTTGCTTTATCTTTTGTATACGGTTGCTGCTATTTTTCTTGTTTGTTTTGTGACAGGGCTACAAGATCAAAATGTATTCTAATTTTCAGCAACCAAACTTTCAATTCCAGCAACCGAATCAGTTTTTTCAGCCTTTCCAAAATTTTCAGCAGAGTCAACCAAATTTCCAGCAACAAAGTCAGAATGGGCAGCCCCAATTTTCAGTTTTTGAGCAACCCAATCAATTTTTTCAGCCCCAAATACAGCAATGTCAGCCACCACAACAATTCCAACAATTTCAGCAAGAATTTCAGCCTTTCCAACAATTTCAACAGCCTTGCAACCAAAATATTCAGCATACAAATCAGTTTTTTCAGCCACAAGATCAACCATCATTTCAAAACTTTCAGTCAAGTCAGAATTTTCAGAATGGGCAGCCACTCTTCCAAGATTTACAGCCACCGTTTCAGCAATTTCAGCCCAACTTTCAGCCACCTTATCAACAAGATCAAGCACCTTTTCAAGGAATTCAACAAGGGTACCAAGTTAACTCGAATTTCCAGCAACCATGTCAATTTCCACAGCAAGTTCAACCATCCTTTCAACCACAATTTCAACATTTTCAGCAAGATTTCGAGTTTCAAGGACAAAATTTTCAACAAGACACTCAGAATTTTCAGCCCCTCCCATTTCAGCAGTTTAATCAAGAAGGCTTTGATGATCCTGACTGGGATGAGGCTCTACACCAAAGGATGATGGAGATGTGTCAACAAATGTTACAACAACAACAAGACATCGAAGGACGCCTTGGAAAATTGGTTGATCAAGTGAAACAAAGGCAAGCCCAAGAATCAGGACAATTATATTCTCAAGCTGCTTTTAATTCTGAGAGCCCCGGAGTTGCTTTTATATCAGTTCAAGGTGACCCTAGTGCATGGCCAAGTCCTTCTTCAAGTGATTTTAGAATTTTGGAAGAAGAAGAAGAAGAAATCATCAAATATAGGACGCCTACAGCATGTGTTCCTCCGGAGATTCTTGTTCAAAATTCATGTTTAAATTTTTCAGCTCAAGAAGAAGAAATTGAAGTGTGGGGGAGTCCTAATTCTCCCAGCTACCCATGTTCCTCCACTACCAAGATGGAGGCTCCTTCTGGATAGGCTCCGTCCACCAGAATAAAGGGGAGATTGTTCTTTCTTGTATTTTCTTTTATTACCTGTTTCATTTTTTATGCTTTCTAGAAGTAGGATTTTCTTTTAAATTGAGTCCTTGTCAATAAATGCATGTTAGTTCTCTTGGAAGTTTGTTTCTTACATGAGTAGAAATAAATGTATCCCTCTAGGTTATCTTCATGTCATTTTAGAGCCTTTTGAAAATAAATTAAATTTGGTTGTTAAAACTTAGGATTTGAGTTCATGGATGAAATCTTGGATGCTTGAGTACTACTTTGCTTTAAATTCTTAATTAAGGATTTGAGATGAATCATTTGCACCTAGTGAGAATTAGCCTTATATTTGTGACACACATGTTATTAAACTCTAGAACTTGCTTAGGTTCTTTCAAAATTATATTTCAATGATTGGATCACATCTATAAAGGCTAATCTATTTGTTTTCCTTTCCATATCAATTTTAACAAAAATCATGTATATTCCCTTTTTCTTTACTTATTTCTTACTCTTACCCTCACTTTTCTATGGGCTTGTTTGTTTGGAATGTTTCTAATGTTATTTTGCCCGAGACGGACAAAGATTTAAGTGTGGGGGAGTGACTAGTGATATGAAAGAAATTTTTATCAAGGATGCACTTCAATTCGAAAAAAAAAAATTCATGTGCCAAGTGAGTGAATGTTTGGTGCCAAGAATGAGCAAGAGAGATAGAAGCACTTGGAGATCTAGCTTCCTTACCATATGTTGAAGATTCAAGAAGCAAGCAATGGAAAATTTGAAAATCTGTGTCATGCCAAAAAGAAAAAAAAATCAGAACACTTGGCTGAAAAATCTGTGATCATTTCGAAATTGCAGCTACACTTGGCTGAAAAATCAGAACATTGTGAAAAAAAAATTTGGATTGCAGCTGTACCTTGCTCAGGAAACCAGTAACATGTGGCTACAAGCTGAACTCCAGCTGAAGATAATTTGAATAGAAGTTCGAATGCAGCTGGGCAGATCTGAAAACAACAAAAAAAAAAAGAAAGTTGTGCCAAGTTCTTAAATGGCACACAATTGCAGCTATATATTGGCAGTAATTTCAGAAAATTACAGCTGTAGAGTGCTAGAATCTGAATAGCAGCTGAAACAAGCTGAATTCCAGCTGAAAACAAGTTGAATTGGAGCTACATTGAGGCTGATCATAAGCTGAACTCAGCTGGAAAAATCACGAAATGAAGGGGATGAATGTATTATAGATTGAAGCACATCACAGCCTATCAGAACAAGAAAGGAATTGGGATGCTAGGAGTTTCGAAACAGGGAAGAAAATGGAATGAAGTTGGCTAAAATTCAACTTGATTGAGCAGAATTTTCGAGTGGAACACTTTAAGTGCTCAACAACTTCTAGATGCCAACTGATATGAAGGAAATAGAGTGTTGCAAGATCTGATATGCTCCAGCTAAGACCAATTGCAGAAAAGAAAAAAAAAAGAAGCTGACAGTTTGAAAAAAACAAAGAAATAAGTGGCACACCTTTGAAATTTCGGCACCATGGAATCAGTGAAGCTCACGGCAGCTCAAGCAAATTGAAGATTTGTTCCACCATCATTCTGATTGCAGTAGAGAAAGAAAGAAAAAAAATTTCAGAAAACAAAACAAAGAGCAAGGTTGGCACGAAATTGAAGGAAATGGCACAAGGCAATCAAAGAAGGGTTTTTCATCCAAATCAAAGGAATTTATTCAAGTTTCACTCCACCATACTTTTGATATCATTAGAGGACTGTTAAGATGGGGCAAAGCACATTGGAAAATTTTTGAGCAACCAAGTCTCCCACTCCATCCATTTTTCCATTTCCTTGATTTTTACTCCATTTCTTTATCATTTTCCATGTTTTCATTTGTTTTTGTAGATGTTGATCCTAATCATGATTAATGGTGGAGAGTAGATAATAAGCAAGCCTATGGTAGTGCAAGAAGCATGTGTATGAGTGAGCTCCACTTCCATTATCAAGTTAGAACTTAAGAAGAGAGCCACCAAATTTTTCCTTGAAAGGCTAGTGAGTTAAATTCATCTCAATGATTCATGATGGATGAAAAGGCTAAGTTGTTGATTTAAGGACAAGATAGTAATCCATAGAGCTTAGATTTATGAGAATTGACAACCTTAGGTAATTTCTTTTCATTTGCTTCTCATTATGCTTTAGAAAACCTAAGGGATGCATATTTAGTTGTTTCGCGAGACACTCAAGGTTAAGTGTGGGGGAGTTGATAAGCACCATTTTATTGATTATTTTAATTGCTAAAATCCATGTTTGACCCATGTTTTTATTGCTTAATTATGATTTTACCCTAGGTTTTGGAACTTTATCTTATTTTGGACTTAATTGCAAAATTACATAATTTTTGGATTATTTGGCCACTAATTTTCTGATATATTTTTGTAGGCATGAAAGGATCCTGGACCTAGGGCATACTGGGTCAAACCTGAGTCGGATGTGAACCGGATCGAATTATCAAGCCTACGATTAATCCGGGTCGTCCGATTCAAGAGCGGCTAGATCTGAGCCATCCGGGACGATCTGAAGCAATCCGAGCTAGGGTTAGGGTTGATCAAGCTCTATGATCAAGATCTGATGGTTTCATCCCAATCAGAGCTAAATCAACCGTTAGATCAAGCAAGGAGGGCTCTAGAGCGTCCATTCACAGATAGAGTTGATCTGGACCAACCGTTGCATATCTGGAGGATCCGAGCTACCACGAGGCAGATCCTGACCCCAGATCATCATCATAAAAGTTTGGCTCAAATCGGAGCAAGATCAGCCGTTGGATTTCATCCGATCAATCTGGGCCGTCCATTGTTAGCTATTTAATAAAAACCCGCAGCAGCCAGCCTTGTCGCGTCTCCGCCGCAGTCATCTTCTTCTTCAGCTGTTCTTCGATTTTTAGCTAGTTTTCTTCATCAAGGAGGCGCGATCCCTCAATCCATCATCAAAGCAAGGGCTAGGTCAGTGAAGAGAGTCTCAGTGAAGTTTTCGGATTGGTTTTGCTCAATAGCAAAGTTGCGCGAGGTCTCGGCAGTTTTGCTATCCGACTTCAACGAACTCAGCTGTGCCCCCATTTCAACTGCATCCGAGCGACCAGAGGGGTTCCCTGGATGGTCTCGGTCATTCCCAAATCCAATTCGCAAGCCACAACAGCGAGATTGAAGAATTCGGAGCCAAATTTCAGTTTGAGCAATGTCTGATCTGATTTAGTAGCAGATACACTTCTTCCACTGATTTGCAGAGCTTGCGGGTCCGAGGTTCTCCCTTGATTGACGACCAAGGAGCTCTTGAGTTGAAGAATGGTTGAGGAGTAGCTTAGATAGTTAAATTTCAGTTTATTTAGCTGTAATTTCCATTACTGCGTGTTTGATTTCTATCTTGGTTTCAGATTCGTTAACTTGGTTTATTGCATTGTTTCAGCTGTAATCTAGCTTTAATCCTTCAAGTTGAGTAGTTTAGGAACTTGTTTAGTGATAGAGTGAGTTAAATTTCAGTTTACTTTGGTTTATTTTAGTTGCGTGCCATTTAATTACCTTGCGTATCAGTTCATTTCTGAATTTGCAATTCAGTTTCTGAAATTTTCAGTTTGTTTCACTGTTAGTGAGCTAATTCAGTTAGTCTAAGTTTGTTTAGATCTTAGCTTCATTTCTGAATCTAGTTTAGCTTGGTAAGTCCGAATTTCAGTTTGTTTCCCAGCTAAGCTTGCGTATCAATCCCCTGTTTTCAGCTTTCGAATTACTGCACTCAATTCAGTTTACTACATTTTCATTTCTGAAATTGGTTTCGAATTCCTCAGTTTCTGCATCCATCTGTGATTGAATGTTGCATCGTTACATTTGCTTTACATCAATTATCTTGTACAATTTATAGATTTGCATTCAGCTCAGTGTTGGCACACCAATTTCCAATTTCTACACAATAGTTTCAAGTTGCCAATGCTGCGAGTTTCTGATTTTCAGACCAAAATTTGTATAAAGTGATGCCTGTTTCTTGTGAATCTTAGCCGAACCTTGGATGGTAGCATTGTAGTTCATTTGTCTTGCTTGAATTTGCATTAAACTTGTAGCTGCATACCTATTTGCTGTCTCTGAATTTTTGCATCATTCCTGCAGTTTTCTGCAGTTTCTGCAGATTTGTTGTGTTGAGTTCTTCATAATTTGTTTTGATCAGTTTTCTAAGGTCTGAATGTCTTCAATTATCCCTGCATATCACTGGGTTCATGGCTGAGCTTTCCATGCTTAAATTGATTAGTTTCAAGTACAAGTTGGCACAAAAATTTCAGTTTTGGCACAAAGGGTTCCATTGCTTGCCAAGCTATTTTGGGGCACTGTTTTGCATCCGAAATTAACATTCTTTCTTGGTGTATGATTGTGTTTGAAATCAATTTCATATGCATTTGATTTATCTCTGAATTGTAATCTCAATTTTGGCACATAAACATCTCAATTTGCATATCTAGTTTGTTTCATGGTTGCATTGTGTGTCAAGATAAAATTTTGGTTGAATGGTACTCCTTTGAGTTAAAAGCAATTTGTCGTGTACATGCATTTAAGTTCAGAATCACTCCTTGAATTCGGCTAAGTGCTTTGCTTAATGAGATTTTCCATTGGTTGAGTCCATGAATTGTCATTACTTTGTTTAAGTTGCTTGGTTCAGTTTCCTTCTTTCTTTATGCTTTCATTGTGATTTTATTTCCGAATTGCAACACAAACCCAAACTTTATTTGAAACCCGAATTCACAAACGACACCTAAACACAAGCGCGAATCGAACACTACAACTAGCCTCGAGAAAAAATACGACCTGTGGCCCCTATATTACATTTTCATACTTTTGATTGTAAAAGGGTTTCCAGCATTTCATTCACATTTAAATTTGGTAGACCCACATTCGTGATAGTATATTTTGGGTTCGTCAAATTTTTGGCGCCGTTGCCGGGGAAGCAACTAGTTGATTTGTTTGATTTTTGCTTGTATGCCTTTAGACATATCATTGGGTTCTATTTTATTTTGCTTTATCTTTTGTATACGGTTGCTGCTATTTTTCTTGTTTGTTTTGTGACAGGGCTACAAGATCAAAATGTATTCTAATTTTCAGCAACCAAACTTTCAATTCCAGCAACCGAATCAGTTTTTTCAGCCTTTCCAAAATTTTCAGCAGAGTCAACCAAATTTCCAGCAACAAAGTCAGAATGGGCAGCCCCAATTTTCAGTTTTTGAGCAACCCAATCAATTTTTTCAGCCCCAAATACAGCAATGTCAGCCACCACAACAATTCCAACAATTTCAGCAAGAATTTCAGCCTTTCCAACAATTTCAACAGCCTTGCAACCAAAATATTCAGCATACAAATCAGTTTTTTCAGCCACAAGATCAACCATCATTTCAAAACTTTCAGTCAAGTCAGAATTTTCAGAATGGGCAGCCACTCTTCCAAGATTTACAGCCACCGTTTCAGCAATTTCAGCCCAACTTTCAGCCACCTTATCAACAAGATCAAGCACCTTTTCAAGGAATTCAACAAGGGTACCAAGTTAACTCGAATTTCCAGCAACCATGTCAATTTCCACAGCAAGTTCAACCATCCTTTCAACCACAATTTCAACATTTTCAGCAAGATTTCGAGTTTCAAGGACAAAATTTTCAACAAGACACTCAGAATTTTCAGCCCCTCCCATTTCAGCAGTTTAATCAAGAAGGCTTTGATGATCCTGACTGGGATGAGGCTCTACACCAAAGGATGATGGAGATGTGTCAACAAATGTTACAACAACAACAAGACATCGAAGGACGCCTTGGAAAATTGGTTGATCAAGTGAAACAAAGGCAAGCCCAAGAATCAGGACAATTATATTCTCAAGCTGCTTTTAATTCTGAGAGCCCCGGAGTTGCTTTTATATCAGTTCAAGGTGACCCTAGTGCATGGCCAAGTCCTTCTTCAAGTGGTTTTAGAATTTTGGAAGAAGAAGAAGAAGAAATCATCAAATATAGGACGCCTACAGCATGTGTTCCTCCGGAGATTCTTGTTCAAAATTCATGTTTAAATTTTTCAGCTCAAGAAGAAGAAATTGAAGTGTGGGGGAGTCCTAATTCTCCCAGCTACCCATGTTCCTCCACTACCAAGATGGAGGCTCCTTCTGGATAGGCTCCGTCCACCAGAATAAAGGGGAGATTGTTCTTTCTTGTATTTTCTTTTATTACCTGTTTCATTTTTTATGCTTTCTAGAAGTAGGATTTTCTTTTAAATTGAGTCCTTGTCAATAAATGCATGTTAGTTCTCTTGGAAGTTTGTTTCTTACATGAGTAGAAATAAATGTATCCCTCTAGGTTATCTTCATGTCATTTTAGAGCCTTTTGAAAATAAATTAAATTTGGTTGTTAAAACTTAGGATTTGAGTTCATGGATGAAATCTTGGATGCTTGAGTACTACTTTGCTTTAAATTCTTAATTAAGGATTTGAGATGAATCATTTGCACCTAGTGAGAATTAGCCTTATATTTGTGACACACATGTTATTAAACTCTAGAACTTGCTTAGGTTCTTTCAAAATTATATTTCAATGATTGGATCACATCTATAAAGGCTAATCTATTTGTTTTCCTTTCCATATCAATTTTAACAAAAATCATGTATATTCCCTTTTTCTTTACTTATTTCTTACTCTTACCCTCACTTTTCTATGGGCTTGTTTGTTTGGAATGTTTCTAATGTTATTTTGCCCGAGACGGACAAAGATTTAAGTGTGGGGGAGTGACTAGTGATATGAAAGAAATTTTTATCAAGGATGCACTTCAATTCGAAAAAAAAAAATTCATGTGCCAAGTGAGTGAATGTTTGGTGCCAAGAATGAGCAAGAGAGATAGAAGCACTTGGAGATCTAGCTTCCTTACCATATGTTGAAGATTCAAGAAGCAAGCAATGGAAAATTTGAAAATCTGTGTCATGCCAAAAAGAAAAAAAAATCAGAACACTTGGCTGAAAAATCTGTGATCATTTCGAAATTGCAGCTACACTTGGCTGAAAAATCAGAACATTGTGAAAAAAAAATTTGGATTGCAGCTGTACCTTGCTCAGGAAACCAGTAACATGTGGCTACAAGCTGAACTCCAGCTGAAGATAATTTGAATAGAAGTTCGAATGCAGCTGGGCAGATCTGAAAACAACAAAAAAAAAAAGAAAGTTGTGCCAAGTTCTTAAATGGCACACAATTGCAGCTATATATTGGCAGTAATTTCAGAAAATTACAGCTGTAGAGTGCTAGAATCTGAATAGCAGCTGAAACAAGCTGAATTCCAGCTGAAAACAAGTTGAATTGGAGCTACATTGAGGCTGATCATAAGCTGAACTCAGCTGGAAAAATCACGAAATGAAGGGGATGAATGTATTATAGATTGAAGCACATCACAGCCTATCAGAACAAGAAAGGAATTGGGATGCTAGGAGTTTCGAAACAGGGAAGAAAATGGAATGAAGTTGGCTAAAATTCAACTTGATTGAGCAGAATTTTCGAGTGGAACACTTTAAGTGCTCAACAACTTCTAGATGCCAACTGATATGAAGGAAATAGAGTGTTGCAAGATCTGATATGCTCCAGCTAAGACCAATTGCAGAAAAGAAAAAAAAAAGAAGCTGACAGTTTGAAAAAAACAAAGAAATAAGTGGCACACCTTTGAAATTTCGGCACCATGGAATCAGTGAAGCTCACGGCAGCTCAAGCAAATTGAAGATTTGTTCCACCATCATTCTGATTGCAGTAGAGAAAGAAAGAAAAAAAATTTCAGAAAACAAAACAAAGAGCAAGGTTGGCACGAAATTGAAGGAAATGGCACAAGGCAATCAAAGAAGGGTTTTTCATCCAAATCAAAGGAATTTATTCAAGTTTCACTCCACCATACTTTTGATATCATTAGAGGACTGTTAAGATGGGGCAAAGCACATTGGAAACATTTTTGAGCAACCAAGTCTCCCACTCCATCCATTTTTCTATTTCCTTGATTTTTACTCCATTTCTTTATCATTTTCCATGTTTTCATTTGTTTTTGTAGATGTTGATCCTAATCATGATTAATGGTGGAGAGTAGATAATAAGCAAGCCTATGGTAGTGCAAGAAGCATGTGTATGAGTGAGCTCCACTTCCATTATCAAGTTAGAACTTAAGATGAGAGCCACCAAATTTTTCCTTGAAAGGCTAGTGAGTTAAATTCATCTCAATGATTCATGATGGATGTAAAGGCTAAGTTGTTGATTTAAGGACAAGATAGTAATCCATAGAGCTTAGATTTATGAGAATTGACAACCTTAGGTAATTTCTTTTCATTTGCTTCTCATTATGCTTTAGAAAACCTAAGGGATGCATATTTAGTTGTTTCGCGAGACACTCAAGGTTAAGTGTGGGGGAGTTGATAAGCACCATTTTATTGATTATTTTAATTGCTAAAATCCATGTTTGACCCATGTTTTTATTGCTTAATTATGATTTTACCCTAGGTTTTGGAACTTTATCTTATTTTGGACTTAATTGCAAAATTACATAATTTTTGGATTATTTGGCCACTAATTTTCTGATATATTTTTGTAGGCATGAAAGGATCCTGGACCTAGGGCATACTGGGTCAAACCTGAGTCGGATGTGAACCGGATCGAATTATCAAGCCTACGATTAATCCGGGTCGTCCGATTCAAGAGCGGCTAGATCTGAGCCATCCGGGACGATCTGAAGCAATCCGAGCTAGGGTTAGGGTTGATCAAGCTCTATGATCAAGATCTGATGGTTTCATCCCAATCAGAGCTAAATCAACCGTTAGATCAAGCAAGGAGGGCTCTAGAGCGTCCATTCACAGATAGAGTTGATCTGGACCAACCGTTGCATATCTGGAGGATCCGAGCTACCACGAGGCAGATCCTGACCCCAGATCATCATCATAAAAGTTTGGCTCAAATCGGAGCAAGATCAGCCGTTGGATTTCATCCGATCAATCTGGGCCGTCCATTGTTAGCTATTTAATAAAAAACCCGCAGCAGCCAGCCTTGTCGCGTCTCCGCCGCAGTCATCTTCTTCTTCAGCTGTTCTTCGATTTTTAGCTAGTTTTCTTCATCAAGGAGGCGCGATCCCTCAATCCATCATCAAAGCAAGGGCTAGGTCAGTGAAGAGAGTCTCAGTGAAGTTTTCGGATTGGTTTTGCTCAATAGCAAAGTTGCGCGAGGTCTCGGCAGTTTTGCTATCCGACTTCAACGAACTCAGCTGTGCCCCCATTTCAACTGCATCCGAGCTGACCAGAGGGGTTCCCTGGATGGTCTCGGTCATTCCCAAATCCAATTCGCAAGCCACAACAGCGAGATTGAAGAATTCGGAGCCAAATTTCAGTTTGAGCAATGTCTGATCTGATTTAGTAGCAGATACACTTCTTCCACTGATTTGCAGAGCTTGCGGGTCCGAGGTTCTCCCTTGATTGACGACCAAGGAGCTCTTGAGTTGAAGAATGGTTGAGGAGTAGCTTAGATAGTTAAATTTCAGTTTATTTAGCTGTAATTTCCATTACTGCCGTGTTTGATTTCTATCTTGGTTTCAGATTCGTTAACTTGGTTTATTGCATTGTTTCAGCTGTAATCTAGCTTTAATCCTTCAAGTTGAGTAGTTTAGGAACTTGTTTAGTGATAGAGTGAGTTAAATTTCAGTTTACTTTGGTTTATTTTAGTTGCGTGCCATTTAATTACCTTGCGTATCAGTTCATTTCTGAATTTGCAATTCAGTTTCTGAAATTTTCAGTTTGTTTCACTGTTAGTGAGCTAATTCAGTTAGTCTAAGTTTGTTTAGATCTTAGCTTCATTTCTGAATCTAGATTAGCTTGGTAAGTCCGAATTTCAGTTTGTTTCCCAGCTAAGCTTGCGTATCAATCCCCTGTTTTCAGCTTTCGAATTACTGCACTCAATTCAGTTTACTACATTTTCATTTCTGAAATTGGTTTCGAATTCCTCAGTTTCTGCATCCATCTGTGATTGATTGTTGCATCGTTACATTTGCTTTACATCAATTATCTTGTACAATTTATAGATTTGCATTCAGCTCAGTGTTGGCACACCAATTTCCAATTTCTACACAATAGTTTCAAGTTGCCAATGCTGCGAGTTTCTGATTTTCAGACCAAAATTTGTATAAAGTGATGCCTGTTTCTTGTGAATCTTAGCCGAACCTTGGATGGTAGCATTGTAGTTCATTTGTCTTGCTTGAATTTGCATTAAACTTGTAGCTGCATACCTATTTGCTGTCTCTGAATTTTTGCATCATTCCTGCAGTTTTCTGCAGTTTCTGCAGATTTGTTGTGTTGAGTTCTTCATAATTTGTTTTGATCAGTTTTCTAAGGTCTGAATGTCTTCAATTATCCCTGCATATCACTGGGTTCATGGCTGAGCTTTCCATGCTTAAATTGATTAGTTTCAAGTACAAGTTGGCACAAAAATTTCAGTTTTGGCACAAAGGGTTCCATTGCTTGCCAAGCTATTTTGGGGCACTGTTTTGCATCCGAAATTAACATTCTTTCTTGGTGTATGATTGTGTTTGAAATCAATTTCATATGCATTTGATTTATCTCTGAATTGTAATCTCAATTTTGGCACATAAACATCTCAATTTGCATATCTAGTTTGTTTCATGGTTGCATTGTGTGTCAAGATAAAATTTTGGTTGAATGGTACTCCTTTGAGTTAAAAGCAATTTGTCGTGTACATGCATTTAAGTTCAGAATCACTCCTTGAATTCGGCTAAGTGCTTTGCTTAATGAGATTTTCCATTGGTTGAGTCCATGAATTGTCATTACTTTGTTTAAGTTGCTTGGTTCAGTTTCCTTCTTTCTTTATGCTTTCATTGTGATTTTATTTCCGAATTGCAACACAAACCCAAACTTTATTTGAAACCCGAATTCACAAACGACACCTAAACACAAGCGCGAATCGAACACTACAACTAGCCTCGAGAAAAAATACGACCTGTGGCCCCTATATTACATTTTCATACTTTTGATTGTAAAAGGGTTTCCAGCATTTCATTCACATTTAAATTTGGTAGACCCACATTCGTGATAGTATATTTTGGGTTCGTCAAATTTTTGGCGCCGTTGCCGGGGAAGCAACTAGTTGATTTGTTTGATTTTTGCTTGTATGCCTTTAGACATATCATTGGGTTCTATTTTATTTTGCTTTATCTTTTGTATACGGTTGCTGCTATTTTTCTTGTTTGTTTTGTGACAGGGCTACAAGATCAAAATGTATTCTAATTTTCAGCAACCAAACTTTCAATTCCAGCAACCGAATCAGTTTTTTCAGCCTTTCCAAAATTTTCAGCAGAGTCAACCAAATTTCCAGCAACAAAGTCAGAATGGGCAGCCCCAATTTTCAGTTTTTGAGCAACCCAATCAATTTTTTCAGCCCCAAATACAGCAATGTCAGCCACCACAACAATTCCAACAATTTCAGCAAGAATTTCAGCCTTTCCAACAATTTCAACAGCCTTGCAACCAAAATATTCAGCATACAAATCAGTTTTTTCAGCCACAAGATCAACCATCATTTCAAAACTTTCAGTCAAGTCAGAATTTTCAGAATGGGCAGCCACTCTTCCAAGATTTACAGCCACCGTTTCAGCAATTTCAGCCCAACTTTCAGCCACCTTATCAACAAGATCAAGCACCTTTTCAAGGAATTCAATAAGGGTACCAAGTTAACTCGAATTTCCAGCAACCATGTCAATTTCCACAGCAAGTTCAACCATCCTTTCAACCACAATTTCAACATTTTCAGCAAGATTTCGAGTTTCAAGGACAAAATTTTCAACAAGACACTCAGAATTTTCAGCCCCTCCCATTTCAGCAGTTTAATCAAGAAGGCTTTGATGATCCTGACTGGGATGAGGCTCTACACCAAAGGATGATGGAGATGTGTCAACAAATGTTACAACAACAACAAGACATCGAAGGACGCCTTGGAAAATTGGTTGATCAAGTGAAACAAAGGCAAGCCCAAGAATCAGGACAATTATATTCTCAAGCTGCTTTTAATTCTGAGAGCCCCGGAGTTGCTTTTATATCAGTTCAAGGTGACCCTAGTGCATGGCCAAGTCCTTCTTCAAGTGATTTTAGAATTTTGGAAGAAGAAGAAGAAGAAATCATCAAATATAGGACGCCTACAGCATGTGTTCCTCCGGAGATTCTTGTTCAAAATTCATGTTTAAATTTTTCAGCTCAAGAAGAAGAAATTGAAGTGTGGGGGAGTCCTAATTCTCCCAGCTACCCATGTTCCTCCACTACCAAGATGGAGGCTCCTTCTGGATAGGCTCCGTCCACCAGAATAAAGGGGAGATTGTTCTTTCTTGTATTTTCTTTTATTACCTGTTTCATTTTTTATGCTTTCTAGAAGTAGGATTTTCTTTTAAATTGAGTCCTTGTCAATAAATGCATGTTAGTTCTCTTGGAAGTTTGTTTCTTACATGAGTAGAAATAAATGTATCCCTCTAGGTTATCTTCATGTCATTTTAGAGCCTTTTGAAAATAAATTAAATTTGGTTGTTAAAACTTAGGATTTGAGTTCATGGATGAAATCTTGGATGCTTGAGTACTACTTTGCTTTAAATTCTTAATTAAGGATTTGAGATGAATCATTTGCACCTAGTGAGAATTAGCCTTATATTTGTGACACACATGTTATTAAACTCTAGAACTTGCTTAGGTTCTTTCAAAATTATATTTCAATGATTGGATCACATCTATAAAGGCTAATCTATTTGTTTTCCTTTCCATATCAATTTTAACAAAAATCATGTATATTCCCTTTTTCTTTACTTATTTCTTACTCTTACCCTCACTTTTCTATGGGCTTGTTTGTTTGGAATGTTTCTAATGTTATTTTGCCCGAGACGGACAAAGATTTAAGTGTGGGGGAGTGACTAGTGATATGAAAGAAATTTTTATCAAGGATGCACTTCAATTCGAAAAAAAAAAAATTCATGTGCCAAGTGAGTGAATGTTTGGTGCCAAGAATGAGCAAGAGAGATAGAAGCACTTGGAGATCTAGCTTCCTTACCATATGTTGAAGATTCAAGAAGCAAGCAATGGAAAATTTGAAAATCTGTGTCATGCCAAAAAGAAAAAAAAATCAGAACACTTGGCTGAAAAATCTGTGATCATTTCGAAATTGCAGCTACACTTGGCTGAAAAATCAGAACATTGTGAAAAAAAAATTTGGATTGCAGCTGTACCTTGCTCAGGAAACCAGTAACATGTGGCTACAAGCTGAACTCCAGCTGAAGATAATTTGAATAGAAGTTCGAATGCAGCTGGGCAGATCTGAAAACAACAAAAAAAAAAAAGAAAGTTGTGCCAAGTTCTTAAATGGCACACAATTGCAGCTATATATTGGCAGTAATTTCAGAAAATTACAGCTGTAGAGTGCTAGAATCTGAATAGCAGCTGAAACAAGCTGAATTCCAGCTGAAAACAAGTTGAATTGGAGCTACATTGAGGCTGATCATAAGCTGAACTCAGCTGGAAAAATCACGAAATGAAGGGGATGAATGTATTATAGATTGAAGCACATCACAGCCTATCAGAACAAGAAAGGAATTGGGATGCTAGGAGTTTCGAAACAGGGAAGAAAATGGAATGAAGTTGGCTAAAATTCAACTTGATTGAGCAGAATTTTCGAGTGGAACACTTTAAGTGCTCAACAACTTCTAGATGCCAACTGATATGAAGGAAATAGAGTGTTGCAAGATCTGATATGCTCCAGCTAAGACCAATTGCAGAAAAGAAAAAAAAAAGAAGCTGACAGTTTGAAAAAAACAAAGAAATAAGTGGCACACCTTTGAAATTTCGGCACCATGGAATCAGTGAAGCTCACGGCAGCTCAAGCAAATTGAAGATTTGTTCCACCATCATTCTGATTGCAGTAGAGAAAGAAAGAAAAAAAATTTCAGAAAACAAAACAAAGAGCAAGGTTGGCACGAAATTGAAGGAAATGGCACAAGGCAATCAAAGAAGGGTTTTTCATCCAAATCAAAGGAATTTATTCAAGTTTCACTCCACCATACTTTTGATATCATTAGAGGACTGTTAAGATGGGGCAAAGCACATTGGAAACATTTTTGAGCAACCAAGTCTCCCACTCCATCCATTTTTCCATTTCCTTGATTTTTACTCCATTTCTTTATCATTTTCCATGTTTTCATTTGTTTTTGTAGATGTTGATCCTAATCATGATTAATGGTGGAGAGTAGATAATAAGCAAGCCTATGGTAGTGCAAGAAGCATGTGTATGAGTGAGCTCCACTTCCATTATCAAGTTAGAACTTAAGAAGAGAGCCACCAAATTTTTCCTTGAAAGGCTAGTGAGTTAAATTCATCTCAATGATTCATGATGGATGAAAAGGCTAAGTTGTTGATTTAAGGACAAGATAGTAATCCATAGAGCTTAGATTTATGAGAATTGACAACCTTAGGTAATTTCTTTTCATTTGCTTCTAATTATGCTTTAGAAAACCTAAGGGATGCATATTTAGTTGTTTCGCGAGACGCTCAAGGTTAAGTGTGGGGGAGTTGATAAGCACCATTTTATTGATTATTTTAATTGCTAAAATCCATGTTTGACCCATGTTTTTATTGCTTAATTATGATTTTACCCTAGGTTTTGGAACTTTATCTTATTTTGGACTTAATTGCAAAATTACATAATTTTTGGATTATTTGGCCACTAATTTTCTGATATATTTTTGTAGGCATGAAAGGATCCTGGACCTAGGGCATACTGGGTCAAACCTGAGTCGGATGTGAACCGGATCGAATTATCAAGCCTACGATTAATCCGGGCCGTCCGATTCAAGAGCGGCTAGATCTGAGCCATCCGGGACGATCTGAAGCAATCCGAGCTAGGGTTAGGGTTGATCAAGCTCTATGATCAAGATCTGAAGGTTTCATCCCAATCAGAGCTAAATCAACCGTTGGATCAAGCAAGGAGGGCTCTAGAGCGTCCATTCACAGATAAAGTTGATCTGGACCATACGTTGTATATCTGGAAGATCCGAGCTACCACGAGGCAGATCCTGACCCCAGATCATCATCATAAAAGTTTGGCTCAAATCGGAGCAAGATCAGCCGTTGGATTTCATCCGATCAATCTGGGCCGTCCATTGTTAGCTATTTAATCAAAAACCCGCAGCAGCCAGCCTTGTCGCGTCTCCGCCGCAGTCATCTTCTTCTTCAGCTGTTCTTCGATTTTTAGCTAGTTTTCTTCATCAAGGAGGCGCGATCCCTCAATCCATCATCAAAGCAAGGGCTAGGTCAGTGAAGAGAGTCTCAGTGAAGGTTTCGGATTGGTTTTGCTCAATAGCAAAGTTGCGCGAGGTCTCGGCAGTTTTGCTATCCGACTTCAACGAACTCAGCTGTGCCTCCATTTCCACTGCATCCGAGCTGACCAGAGGGGTTCCCTGGATGGTCTCGGTCATTCCCAAATCCAATTCGCAAGCCACAATAGCGAGATTGAAGAATTCGGAGTCAAATTTCAGTTTGAGCAATGTCTGATCTGATTTAGTAGCAGATACACTTCTTCCACTGATTTGCAGAGCTTGCGGGTCCGAGGTTCTCCCTTGATTGACGACCAAGGAGCTCTTGAGTTGAAGAATGGTTGAGGAGTAGCTTAGATAGTTAAATTTCAGTTTATTTAGCTGTAATTTCCATTACTGCCGTGTTTGGTTTCTATCTTGGTTTCAGATTCGTTAACTTGGTTTATTGCATTGTTTCAGCTGTAATCTAGCTTTAATCCTTCAAGTTGAGTAGTTTAGGAACTTGTTTAGTGATAGAGTGAGTTAAATTTCAGTTTACTTTGGTTTATTTTAGTTGCGTGCCATTTAATTACCTTGCGTATCAGTTCATTTCTGAATTTGCAATTCAGTTTCTGAAATTTTCAGTTTGTTTCACTGTTAGTGAGCTAATTCAGTTAGTCTAAGATTGTTTAGATCTTAGCTTCATTTCTGAATCTAGATTAGCTTGGTAAGTCCGAATTTCAGTTTGTTTCCCAGCTAAGCTTGCGTATCAATCCCCTGTTTTCAGCTTTCGAATTACTGCACTCAATTCAGTTTACTACATTTTCATTTCTGAAATTGGTTTCGAATTCCTCAGTTTCTGCATCCATCTGTGATTGAATGTTGCATCGTTACATTTGCTTTACATCAATTATCTTGTACAATTTATAGATTTGCATTCAGCTCAGTGTTGGCACACCAATTTCCAATTTCTACACAATAGTTTCAAGTTGCCAATGCTGCGAGTTTCTGATTTTCAGACCAAAATTTGTATAAAGTGATGCCTGTTTCTTGTGAATCTTAGCCGAACCTTGGATGGTAGCATTGTAGTTCATTTGTCTTGCTTGAATTTGCATTAAACTTGTAGCTGCATACCTATTTGCTGTCTCTGAATTTTTGCATCATTCCTGCAGTTTTCTGCAGTTTCTGCAGATTTGTTGTGTTGAGTTCTTCATAATTTGTTTTGATCAGTTTTCTAAGGTCTGAATGTCTTCAATTATCCCTGCATATCACTGGGTTCATGGCTGAGCTTTCCATGCTTAAATTGATTAGTTTCAAGTACAAGTTGGCACAAAAATTTCAGTTTTGGCACAAAGGGTTCCATTGCTTGCCAAGCTATTTTGGGGCACTGTTTTGCATCCGAAATTAACATTCTTTCTTGGTGTATGATTGTGTTTGAAATCAATTTCATATGCATTTGATTTATCTCTGAATTGTAATCTCAATTTTGGCACATAAACATCTCAATTTGCATATCTAGTTTGTTTCATGGTTGCATTGTGTGTCAAGATAAAATTTTGGTTGAATGGTACTCCTTTGAGTTAAAAGCAATTTGTCGTGTACATGCATTTAAGTTCAGAATCACTCCTTGAATTCGGCTAAGTGCTTTGCTTAATGAGATTTTCCATTGGTTGAGTCCATGAATTGTCATTACTTTGTTTAAGTTGCTTGGTTCAGTTTCCTTCTTTCTTTATGCTTTCATTGTGATTTTATTTCCGAATTGCAACACAAACCCAAACTTTATTTGAAACCCGAATTCACAAACGACACCTAAACACAAGCGCGAATCGAACACTACAACTAGCCTCGAGAAAAAATACGACCTGTGGCCCCTATATTACATTTTCATACTTTTGATTGTAAAAGGGTTTCCAGCATTTCATTCACATTTAAATTTGGTAGACCCACATTCGTGACAGTATATTTTGGGTCCGTCTCCCGGTCAATCCGGAGCGCCCCGAGCGCTCCGGGCGCCCCGATCAAAGCGGATCCCGAAGATAAGGGGATCAGACGCTGACCGAGACTTTGGCGGATCAAAGAACACGTGGGGGGCGCCCCCGACGTCCCGGGCGCCCCCAGGCCCTATATAAAGGGCCCTCGACCATGGCTTCAAAAACACGAATTCACTCAACGCCTCAAAGCTCTTCTGCTCTTGCGCCTTGCTCCGGAAGCCTTCCAACTCGAGCCGACGACGTCCCGCTGCTCTAAACAAGTCGATCTACCCCGGACGTCGGTAAAAGAAGAGCCCTCTGTTTAATTGTTAAAGTTTACTGCACTTACTCTGTATTCAAATTTGTAAATTGTTTTCGCGCCGTATATAGAATTGCCCAAAGTAAACAGTCAACGACCGTGGGCCTTGGAGTAGGAGTCGACCTAGGCTCCGAACCAAGTAAAACCACCTGTGTCTGTGTGTGTATTCAATTTTAATCTTCCGCTACGCATTCTCTTTTTAAATCCGAACGATTTCCGATATTCACCCCCCCCCCTCTATCGGTTCTCTCGATCCAACAGTTTAGACTACGTGCCATGAACCTAAGGAATGTATCATGTATGAAAAGATCGAGGCATGTTTTCCTATGTACCATGACCATGCATATTTTATGAATGATAGGTATGTATGTCATGCTTTAGGAATGACATGTATGTATGCTATGGTTTACGAACAATATGTATGTAAGTCATGTTTCATGAATGCTATGTATGTATGTCATGCTTTATGAATGATATGTACGTATACCATGTTTAAGAATGAAGATGATGAACGAAAATAATAACCATGGCCTAAGACAAAATGATGTAAGCATGACATACCTTATGAATGAAGATGATGAATGATGATGAATGTTCATGCCTTTAAGGCATCATGATGTTAAGTATGAATGATGAAATGTTAAGTATGTTTATGTCATGCTAAGGGATGGGCACCTTAAGAACGCCCCGGTTCTGGACTACCGACTAAGCTGTCCACGGTTCTGGACTACCGACTAAGTTGTCCACGGTTCTGGACTACCGACTAAGCTGTCCACGGTTCTGGAACTACCGTAGCTGTTCCTATGATATGTCAAGTATGAATGATGAAGTATGCATATTTATTATACTTTATGAATGGGCTTGTACCGGACCGAAGTAAGGGTCCAAGGGATGGGCACCTTAAGAATGCCTCGGTTCTGGACTACCGAAGCTGTCCACGGTTCTGGGACTACCGAAGCTGTCTAACAGGGATGGGCACCTTAAGAACGCCCCGGTTCTAGGACTACCGAAGTTGTCCTTACCCTAGTAGGTCGAGGCTAGCTACCTCGTATTTACTTAGGGATGCGCGCTTATGATGTATGTATGTGGTACAAGCCGGGGACCCCAATGATGTTATGTTATGTTCAAGTATTTAAAAGAAAAAGTATGATTTTAAAATTAAGCATCCTTATGCATATACGCATTTGATTCATGCATTCATCCATATAATGCATTATGCTATGATAAGTATATCCCATGCTCACGCTTATGTCAAGACTATGCTAAGTATGCTCATGTATGTTAAGAATTATGCTATGCTAAGTATGCTCATGTATGTTAAGAATTATGCTATGCTAAGTTTGCTCATGTATGTTAAGAATTATGTTGTGCTAAGTATGCTCATGTATGTTAAGAATTATGCTATGCTAAGTATGCTCATGTATGTTAAGAATTATGCTATGCTAAGTATGCTCATGTATGTTAAGAATTATGTTATGCTAAGTATGCTCATGTATGTTAAGAATTATGCTATGCTAAATATGCTCATGTATGTTAAGAATTATGCTATGCTAAGTATGCTCATGTATGTTAAGAATTATGTTATGCCAAGTATGCTCATGTATGTTTGGAATTATGCTACACTAGGTATGTGATAGGCTTATGTTTATGTTAAGAACCATGTCATATGCTTATGACTTACGCTAAGACCAAGTTTATGTTTATGTTGAATTATGTTATGCCAAAATGCTTTATATGATTATGTTTAAGTGACGCATGGTTTTAGTGAGTAGGAAAAGGGTCTTACTAAGCCTATGTGCATATAGTATTATTTTCTCATACCGCAGATCAAGCAAGAGGTCATTAAGGGAAGTAGCAGGAGGGGCAAAAGTATGTGTGTGTGTGGCGGTGACATGGCAAAAGACTTCCTTTATTTACACATATCGCATGACTAGAGTTTTGAAATGCTTTCTTAGATTCTATGCTATGTTTATGATGGTTCTACCTACTGAACGACTTAAGACTCATGATGTTTACGGATATGTTGCTTGCTACTTATGATGACGATGAATAAGCTATGGAATAGTTATATCATGATGTCATGCATGTCGTTAATATGCTAAGTCCGATGTTATTATGTTCATGTATGACAAGTTTAAGCATGTATTGATGTTTCATGTATTAATAGCATGGTTAAAAGCATGTGTAGAAAAAAAAATATTCCGCTGCATTAAGATGTTCGATATGTACATGTATGTTTAGCGTAACGTCGCCTTCTCGCCACACCGTAAGGTGGGGTAAAAAGGCGGCCGTTACAGGTTGGTATCAGAGCAGTGGTCATCTCACTACACACACATCAATCCTTCCTCCTGTCGCTTCCAAGTAAGTACCTTTCTGTATATTTTATGATAGTAAGCACTTTTTAGGATACTTTATGATTCTAGGATGAATGACACCTTATGGTAGATAATGGAAAGTAATTGCATATTTTATTTGCAAAGATGGGTACATATGTACATAAGAACGATATTTTATTATTTGGAATTTAAGGGTAGGAATAACGATAACTCACATTATCCATACTGTCCTTCATGAAGGAAAGCATGGCTAGAAGACAGAGTAATAGACTTAATGAGACTACTCCCTCGCCTGACCTGATGTAATTAGTGACCCAACTTCAGCGTCATGTTACCGAATAGCAGCAAACCATTAATACCCTGATGAACCAACAAGAAAATTCTACTACACCACCGACGAACCAGACTGCTATACCCGTCGCGCCTACGATTACGCAAACCCCACCAACGGGCTCGGCCCCTATAGCACGACAAGAGGCTTATCTGATCCAGTGGTTGCGGCTGAAACCGAAAAATTTCTCTGGTATTGGTGAACCGTGGGACGCCCAAGCGTGGCTCAAACCCGTAGAGAGTACAATGGAGCTGCTGGACTTGCCTGAACATGAGAAGATCAAGTGTGCATCATTCAGCCTTTCTGGGGATGCCAGAATGTGGTGGGAACGGGTCAAGGCCAAGAGACAGGTGGACCAGATGACAAGGGCAGACTTCGAATCAGAGTTCTTCGAAGAATTCTTCAATATGCGTGTCACAAACAAGCACTACGACGAGTTCACGGAGTTCCGTCAGAGCAGCCTCTCAGTCAATGAAGCCATGAAGAAATTTAATCGGCTGGCTCGCCTATGCCCTGAGATGGTCCGCACTGAGAAGGAAAGGGTTCGACTTATGTTAAAGATGTTGCGACCCGAAATAGCCCTGAACGTGGCTGGCGGAGTTAACAAACCGCAGACCGCTGAGGAGCTGTTTAGTAGTGCCCTACTCACCGAGCATTACCTGAACAGTATCAATCATCAAAGGAAAGCATTAAATGAAAGAGGTCAGAAATCCCAAAGTACCAACGCTAATTGGAAAGGAAACCTGAGTGGTAAACGGCAGCCAGGGAATAACTCCCAAGGGGGCCCAGCAAACAAACAGTCCAAATTTCCCCTGTGTGATACATGCGGGAAAATGCACCCCGGGGAATGCCGCAGAGGTACGAACCGGTGCTTCATCTGCGGAGTGGAAGGGCACATGGCCTCTTACTGCCCTACCAAGAACCAGGCACCTCCTCAGCAGCTTGTTCAGTACCAGGGTCCACCGGCGAAACTACATTACATACAAGCAAAGCCGGAGAGTACCCTGATGAGACAGGAGAGATTGGAAGCCCCACCAACTATGGCGGATGCCAGGGTTTTCTCTATCACTAAGGAGGATGCTGCGAATGCTTCAACGATAGTCACAGGTCAGATACTTATTTACAGTCAGTATGCTACTGCATTATTTGATACTGGGGCAACACACTCATTTATCTCTACATGCTACGCTAAGAAGATAGATGTGTCCCCACAAGTTTTAAACTGCAAGTTCTTAACAACCTTGCCTTCGGGAGAAATAATGACATCCACTCACGTGCTGCGTGCGGTACCAGTCCGAATTGCGGAAAGGGAACTCTACTGTGATCTGATAGTACTCGACATGCAGGACTATGATGTCATAATGGGGATGGATTTTCTGAGCAAATACGGTGCTTCTGTCGAGTGCCGTAAACGAAGGGTGGTCTTTCAACCTGAGGCAGATTCTACGTTCGAGTTTATCGGGGAGCCAAGGAAAAGAACCGGAAAATTTTTATCGACTCTCAAAGCACAGAAAATGTTGGACAAGGGATATACTGGTTTTCTAGCACACGTGGTTGATGCAGGGCAAGTAAAGGATCAGAAGTTGGAAGATGTCAGAGTTGTATGCGAGTATCCAGAGGTGTTTCCAGATGAATTACCGGGGTTGGCTCCGGATAGAGAAGTGGAATTTGAGATAGAAGTGGTTCCTGGTACTAACCCGATCTCCAAGGCACCTTACCGTATGGCGCCGGCTGAACTAAAGGAACTTCAAGCACAACTACAGGAGCTACTTGACAAGGGGTTCATTCGCCCTAGTCATTCCCCATGGGGAGCTCCGGTGCTGTTCGTGAAGAAGAAAGACGGATCCATGCGAATGTGCATAGATTACCGAGCACTGAACAATGTGACGATCAAGAACAGGTATCCCCTTCCGAGGATAGATATGATCTGTTCGATCAATTGAGGGGAGCAAAATTTGACGGACCCAAAACTAGTGTCACGAAAGTGGGTCTCAAATTTAGATATTTATATGGAAGCTGGAAACCCTTTTTACAATCAAAATCTGAAAATGTAATATAGGGGCCACAGGTCGTATTTTTCTCGGGGCTAGTTGTCGTGTTTGATTCGAACTTGTACTTGTGTCGTTTATGTTTTCGGTTTCAAATGTGTTTTGGGTTTGGATTGCAATTAGCAATGAAAATGAAACGAAAATTAAGGAAACTTAACTCATGACTAAACAAAGTGATGGCATTTAATGATTTAACCAATTGACCACTTAATCAATTAATGCGCTTAACCAAATTTTTGGAAAACGAATCTGATTTCAAGTGTAAAACAATTGCTAAGCAAATGCATCTAAACAGGGCTGCAATCTTTAGTTGAAACTAATGCAAGATTATAAACCTAATTTCAGGAATAAGACTTGATACAAAGTAAGGCTTTGAAACAAACTTGATACTCAATTATTCAAACTTATGTGCCAATATAGAAATCTGCTACTAAGTGCAGGAATTGGACTGATCAATTTAGTTTATAGAACATAGCTGCTAGTGAAAAGATTTACAGCAATGAATGAAGAAATTCGGAACTTGAGGTTTGATCAATCAAAACAGCCCTATTGCAGAGATAAAATGAATGAATTCAGCATCTTGAAGCAGAAATGCAGCAACAAAATTCAATGCAAAGTCTAACAGCAGCTTATATGAAGCAATTGGATGTGAGGTAAACAACTCCGGTGCAGAATTCAACCGCCAATACATGCATAAACTAACTCAAATGAAACAAAATTTCAGGAACCCAAAACTGATGTGCCGAAAGTGATTGCAAGACTTCAAGATCTGAATGCAGAATTTCAGAAAACTGTATGCAGAGTTGACGCGCAGGTAAACAAAAATTAAATGCAAAGTTTCAGATGTCACCAATTGGATGCAAAGACAACAGATGCAAGCTACAGCAAAATTCCAGAAATGAAAATGTAGAGAAATTGATTCGAGTGCAGTGATTTGAGTGGGAAAATGCAGTAACAAAATGAATGCAAAAAAACAGATTCAAATGCAGAAATTGACACAGCAACCAAAATGAATTGCTCACGAAAGTTTATCTCTAACTTCAGAAATTTAAACTAAGCTCAACTAAGTTTGAAGTAAACTGAAAGAAAATTCAGACTAGGTTGATACGCAGCTGATACGTAAACAGAACAGAATTGACAGAATTCGAAATTACAGCTAATTGCAATGGAATTTAACTAAGCAAAGCCTCAATCTCTCATCTCAGCTTGGAATCCTTGCTGTCACTCAAGGATGAGCCTCCAATTGAGAAAGAAACGGTCCATACAAGTAAATTACAGCAACTAATTCATAAATGCAGAAATGAAATTGCGACAGTAATAAATTTACAGCTACAACTCGAAATTGCGAATAGAAATCTAAACCCCAATCGCTCCATTAGCTCAAGGTCTCCTTGTTCGCCACGCAAGGGCTGGCCTCGAACCCGTAAGCTCAGCAATTCACTGGGAAACTGAATCTGCGGTCGAATCGAGCTCAAATCTGTTCAAGAAGGAAAACCCATTCGAATTCTTCAACTCAGCCTTGTCTGATTGAAACGAAGGTGCGGGAATGATCCAAGCTTGTCCGAGAACCCCTCCAGATAGCTTGGACTGATGTAGAATTTGACAAAATCGAAATTGAAGCCTTCAAATGCGGAGCTGCCAAAACCCTCAAACAGCCCTGCTCTTGCCCAATTCCGAGCTGAAACTCCACCGACTACTCTCCCCGGTGACCTCGACTTGATCTAGATGAAGAGATGAGGTGGTCGCGCCCCTTGGATGGAAGAAATCAGCTGGAAAACGAAGAAGAAACGAAGCAACCTACTGTAGCGGCGGAGACGCGACAACGGCTGAAGGCAGGGAATTTCTGATTAAATACATAAGAATGGACGGCTCAGATTCATTTGAAGAGATCCAACGGCTGATCTTGCTCTGATTTGATCCAAATTTTTATGATGATGATCTGGGGTCAGGATCTGCCTCGTTGTAGCTCGGATCCTCCAGATGTGCAACGGATGGTCCAGATCAACTCAATCTATGAATGGACGCTCTAGAGCCCTCCTTGCTTGATCCAACGGTTGATTTAGCTCTGATTGGAATGAAACCTTCAGATCTTGATCATAGAGCTTGATCAACCCTAACCCTAGCTCGGATTGCTTCAGATCGTCCCGGATGGTTCAGATCTAGCCGCTCTTGAATCGGACGGCCCGGATTAATCGTAGGCTTGATAATTCGATCCGGTTCCACTTTCGACTCAAGTTTGACCCAGTATGCCTCAGGTCCTTGAACCTTTGATGCCTACAAAAATAAATCAGAAAATTAGTGGCCAAATAATCCAATTTAATGCAAATTTGCAATTAAGTCCAAAATAAAGGTAAGTTCTAAAACCTAGGGTAAAATCATAATTAAGCAAGTAAAACATGGGTCAAACATGGATTTTATCAATTAAAATAATCAACAAAATGGTACTTATCACTGCGGTCTTCTCGAAAATCGATCTGAGGTCTGGGTTTCATCAAGTTAGAGTAAAACAGGATGATATTCCAAAGACGGCCTTCCGAACAAGGTACGGGCATTTTGAATTCATTGTTATGCCCTTCGGCGTGACAAATGCTCCCGCTATGTTTATGGATCTTATGAATCGGGTATTCTCTCCTTTTCTTGATAAATTTGTAATTGTCTTCATAGACGATATCCTTATTTATTCGAGAAACCAAGAGGAGCACGCCGAGCACCTGAGGATAGTACTACAGACTCTTCGGGAAAGACAACTGTACACCAAGTTCTCCAAGTGCGATTTCTGGCTCGACCAAGTAGGTTTTCTGGGCCATATTATTTCCAAGAATGGGGTGATGGTAGACCCAACAAAGATTGAGGCTGTGAATAACTGGAGCCGGCTGAAGAACGCCAGCGAAATCAGAAGTTTTCTCGGACTGGCAGGCTATTATCGGAAGTTTGTGGAGGATTTTGCGAGAATATCAGCCCCTTTAACAGCTCTCACTCGGAAGGATAAGAAATATGAATGGACAGAAAACTGCGAAAGGAGTTTCTTAGAACTAAAGAGGAGACTTACCAGTGCTCCGACTCTTACCCTTCTAGCAAGTAACCAGGGCTTTGATATGTATAGCGACACCTCCTGGCTGGGACTTGGAGCTGTACTTATATAGAATGGTAAAGTCATTACCTATGCCTCTAGGCAACTCAAAGAGCACGAACAGAATTACCCCACCCATGATCTGGAATTGGCCGCCGTGGTCTTCGCCCTAAAGATATGGACGCATTATCTATATGGAGCGCAGTGTAAGATTTATACAGACCACCAGAGTCTGCGATATTTCTTCACTCAGAAAGACCTGAATATGAGACAGCGCCGGTGGCTGGAACTGGTAAAAGACTATGACTGCGAGATTTTCTATCATCCGGGGAAGGCAAACAAAGTGGCCGATGCACTCAGCCGGAAGTCAAGTGCCACCGTGATGGCTATATCTATATTACCCCGACCATTCGAGAGAGAAATTATGAATTTTGGAGTTGAGATCATCTCAGGACGGCTTTCTACCATGACAATATTGCCGACACAGTTCAACGAAGCTACCTGGGAACGCGAGGACGAGATGAGGCGCAAGTACCCAGAGCTATTCTAAGTTCGAGAACGAACTTTCATGAAGTATGAGGGATTGTAACGACCCGGGAAATTTTTTTAATATTTCCTTTAAAATATTGAGCATGTCTAGATGATTTTTCGAGGGACCTAAAAATATTAGTACGGACCTTAGCCTAAAAATCCATGATTTTCTCATTTAAATTGAGAAACTAAGTACTAATGGGTCTTATATGGGCTTTCTAGTACCATGATTATTGGTGGATTTTAGGTAGAAGTTAATATAAAAATAAATGGATTTTAATTAGGAATATTACCATGATTATGGGTGGATTTAGGGGAATTTTCGGAAATAAGGGGAAATAAAAAAAATAAAATAAGAATAAAGTGCATGCACCAAGGATTAAACCTTGGACCTCTTATACCACCATGCATGCACCAACCAATTCACCTAGCAAGGGAGTGCTATGAGGGAATGAAGTGGATTTTTAGCTAAGGCTTGGGAAAAGATGAAGAGTCATCAAGGGAAGAGACACCATGACTCTTCACTTACCCTCCTTAATGTGGCATAAAAGCATAAGAGAAGGAGTTACCTTTCTCTTCTCTCCTTCCATCAAGTCATTTCCTTCTTCTCTTCTTCTTCCTCCCCTCCTAGCCGAAACTCCACAAGGAGATTTTCCTTGGAAAAAATCCACAAGGAGACTCCCTTTTGAAGATCTAGGTTCTCTTCCAAGACTACAAGGGCTAAGGAGAAGTTTGGAGGCAAGAAGATTCTTTCTATTTCTTTGTCCAAGGATTAAATCCAAGATAAGGGAAGGTAAGACCCCCCTCACCTGTGGTATGATTGTTCTTGATGCTTAACAAGATTTAGATTTTTGTTTAAAATTTAAGTTGAGGAAACCATGAAATAGAGCCTAGGGTTTTCGGCCAAGGCTATTGTTTGGCCTTAGGGATGATATAAATTCTCTTTTGAGCACTTAAAAGGTTCATGATCATATGTAAGACATAGTTTATTATTTAGGGAAATTTTTGGCACCCTAAAACCCATTTAGGGTTTCGGCCACATCAAGTATAGGGCTAGGGTTAACTTTAATCCTTCAAGCATGATTAGTATGTTTTGCTATGATAGATTATGGATGGTAATGGAGACTCATATGAATTTTCTAGGGGTTTATTACTCCTCTAGGGTTTCGGCCAAACCATGAATAAGGCCTAGGACTTAGGGTTAAATCCAATTAAGGGTCCAAATGGGTTCCTATGCCATGATATGTAAGGTATTGGAGGTTAACCATGGTTATGCAAATTTTTCTAAGGACCTATGGTCCCATAGGGTTTCGGCCAAGTCCCTAATCTAGGGCTTGGATTGGGATAAGTTCTCAAGGATGCATGTTTATAGACCACTAAGATGTATGTATATGATTAAGTATGTGTAGGAATTTTACGTGACCTAAAAACCTAACGTCAGGTAAATTGGGTCATGACTTTGTGCTATGATGATTCACAAATGTTTAGACTACGTGCCATGAACCTAAGGAATGTATCATGTATGAAAAGATCGAGGCATGTTTTCCTATGTACCATGACCATGCATGTTTTATGAATGATAGGTATGTATGTCATGCTTTAGGAATGACATGTATGTATGCTATGGTTTATGAACAATATGTATGTAAGTCATGTTTCATGAATGCTATGTATGTATGTCATGCTTTATGAATGATATGTACGTATACCATGTTTAAGAATGAAGATGATGAACGAAAATAATAACCATGGCCTAAGACAAAATGATGTAAGCATGACATACCTTATGAATGAAGATGATGAATGATGATGAATGTTCATGCCTTTAAGGCATCATGATGTTAAGTATGAATGATGAAATGTTAAGTATGTTTATGTCATGCTAAGGGATGGGCACCTTAATAACGCCCCGATTCTGGACTACCGACTAAGCTGTCCACGGTTCTGGACTACCGACTAAGCTGTCCACGGTTCTGGACTACCAACTAAGCTATCCATGGTTCTGGAACTACCGTAGCTGTTCCTATAATATGTCAAGTATGAACGATGAAGTATGCATATTTATTTTACTTTATGAATGGGCTTGTACCAGACCGAAGTAAGGGTCCAAGGGATGGGCACCTTAAGAACGCCTCGGTTCTGGACTACCGAAGTTGTCTACGGTTCTGGGACTACCGAAGCTGTCCAACAGGGATGGGCACCTTAAGAACACCCCGGTTCTAGGACTACCGAAGCTGTCCTTACCCTAGTAGGTCGAGACTAGCTACCTCGTATTTACTTAGGGATGCGCGCTTATGATGTATGTATGTAGTACAAGCCGGGGACCCCAATGATGTTATGTTATGTTCAAGTATTGAAAAGGAAAAGTATGATTTTAAAATTAAGCATCCTTATGCATATACGCATTTGATTCATGCATTCATCCATATAATGCATTATGTTATGATAAGTATATCTCATGCTCACGCTTATGTCAAGACTATGCTAAGTATGCTCATGTATGTTAAGAATTATGTTGTGCTAAGTATGCTCATGTATGTTAAGAATTATGCTATGCTATGTATGCTCATGTATGTTAAGAATTATGCTATGCTAAGTATGCTCATGTATGTTAAGAATTATGCTTGTCAAGTATGCTCGTGTATGTTAGGAATTATGCTACACTAGGTATGTGATAGGCTTATGTTTATGTTAAGAACCATGTCATATGCTTATGACTTACGCTAAGACTAAGTTTATGTTTATGTTGAATTATGTTATGCCGAAATGCTTTATATGATTATGTTTAAGTGACGCATGGTTTTAGTGAGTAGGAAAAGGGTCTTACTAAGCCTATGTGCTTATAGTATTATTTTCTCGTACCGCAGATCAAGCAAGAGGCCATTAAGGGAAGCAGCAGGAGGGGCAAAAGTATGTGTGTGTGTGGCGGTGACATGGCAAAAGACTTCCTTTATTTACACATATCGCATGACTAGAGTTTTGAAATGCCTTCTTAGATTTTATGCTATGTTTATGATGGTTCTACCTATTGAACGACTTAAGACTCATGATGTTTACGGATATGTTGCTTGCTACTTATGATGACGATGAATAAGCTATGGAATAGTTATATCATGATGCCATGCATGTCGTTAATATGCTAAGTCCGATGTTATTATGTTCATGTATGACATGTTTAAGCATGTATTGATGTTTAATGTATTAGTAGCATGGTTAAAAGCATGTGTAGAAAAAAAAATGTTCCGCTGCATTAAGATGTTCGATATGTACATGTATGTTTAGTGTAACGCCGCCTTCTTGCCACACCGTAAGGTGGGGTAAAAAGGTCTCATTTCTGAAAGTTTTCCGGAGGTGGAGAAACTCATCTTACAGTTTTTGGTACAAGCACAAATAGTATGAAGAAATACAACTTGGAAGTAAATGTAATCCAACAAAACTAACGATCCCGACCAATCCGAAAGTCCTAAGCATTGCCCACTTCTTCCTGGAGCCTCCTTGGTCATAAAGCTTCGTCTTAGCACTTTTTCTTCGTAGGAAATGAGTAAACGGATGGAAAGATTGATGATATGAAAGCACGGCTCGAATCCCCTTTTATACACTACATACGGGTGCCCTAGAGCACATAGAGGTGCCTCAAAGGTGGTCAAATCTGATCCAGCCTGCGAACAGCACGTAGGGGATAAAACCTGCCTTCTACTGGGATGATGGGAGCACCTAGGTTGATGGTGGTGGCCCCATCTCATAGGGGCGCCTCACCATGAGGGCGCCTGGGTTGACGGGGGCATCCAGGAGGTCCTTTCCCAGTACTTATTTTTTTGCGTTTGCTCTTCTATCTTACCTCGAACTCCAAGTTCTTGCAAAACAACCAAACACACAACAAATAGACAAACAATCCTAGGTTTTGACATTGGATTTCAAATGAAATCCTAGGTCAAACCGACGCCTACTGTTCCCTTTTCCGAGGAACGCGTCTTCACCTACTCCACTCTGGTGAAGTTACCTTTTGCAAACCAGGACGTCCGGTTGGACTTTTGCTCGGCCTCCGAGAATCCCAGATCTCAAGACGTCCGATCCTTGACCTGTCTCTACTTCTGTCCGTAGTCCTCGCTCGGCTAAGTCTTCTTCCCGATCTTCCGGATCAGGTCTTCGTGCCCAGTCTCCGACCAGGACTTAGTACCTAATTTCTCCAACCAGAACTTCGTGTCCAATTCCCCGAACCAGGACTTCGTGTCCAACCCTCGATCAGGTCTTCGTACCCAATTCCCCAAACTAGGAATTCGTGCCTAGATTTACTTACTAGGACTTCGGTACCTTGACAAGGACTTCTTTACTAGTCATCTTAATTCTGAATAGACTTCTCTCTACCAAACATCAAGTCTTGTTTGGCTTAGTCCTTGGTCTAACCGACCAGGTTTGAGTTTAATCACTCTGCCAAACATCAAGTCCTGTTTGGCTTATCCCTTCGTCAAACTAACCAACCCTGGGTACTTTGCCAAATATCAGATCCTGTTTGGCTAACCCTTCCTCTAACCGACCAAACCTCGGTATATTGACACACATATCAGATCTAAGTTTGATCACTCTGCCAAACATCAAGTCTTGTTTGGCTAACCCTTGGTCAAACTGACCAACCCTGGGTATTAATCACTCTGCCAAATATCAGGTCATGTTTGGCTAACCCTTTGGTCAAACTGATCAAACCTGGGTTTACCCTACCAAACATCAAGTCTTGTTTTACTTAACCCTTGATCACTTTGACCAGACATTAGTATATTGTCAAACATCGAAACACTAGAGATTGATTGTTCATGTTTGATGATTTTTGCACCAACATTAAGTATACAAAATTTTCAAATTGAAAAAAAAATTAGGTATGCACGAGGTGTATAACGTATAATATGTAGGGTATCATTTCTTATATAGCAATGTTTCCTTAAATACTTTACCACGTATACCCCATGCAAAGTAGAGAAGCTAGGCAAATAAGAGAAGGATGAGCTCATTCCATTTGCTAAGCAACACTTTCAAATATTTAGGCAATATTCAAAGGTCTCATACTCAAGGGCGTAGCCACCTTATGGCCTACCCAGGTTATAACGTGGAGGCCCGATGTCAATGACGATGAGGAGTGGCTGAATTTTATATGGGAAAAAATATGTGATAAAGAGAAAACAATAGCTCACATAAACAAAAGAAAGAAAGTAATCCAAAGACTTTTTGTCTGATCAACTCGGGGATTGTAAATTTTCGCACTCCGCCTTTGAGTCTTACTTGTTGTAACAAAAGACACTTATATGGTTAGAAATTTTCATTTGTCACTGTATGGTTTCTCCGATACTACGAACTACTTCATATTGATGGTGATATTGATAATGATGTCATCATACCAACTGAAGACCTTGAATCAAGTTGGATTGAGCATTAAGACGAAAATTAACAGAATTCCTGTTTCAAAGATGGTCTACTACATATAAAGGCTCCCGAGTTCAATTACTATTCCATGATGTTGTAGCTATTTGCATTTGAAAATTAATCACAGAGCGTTACGATTTTGACTTCTGACCATGCCAATTGAGGTGATGATGCACTAACATAGGAGGATCTAATCTTTCGGAGGATATATTGTAAGTGCTCATGTGTACAGAATTTGAAGATTTACGTTTGTAATGGGGAATCTATAACAATCAAATTTTGAATCCAAAATCAACCGTTTAAGCCATTTTCGGCTGATAGAAAGATTTTTTTTTACTTTTTTTAGTAATTTTAATTTTTATGGTAGTTAGGGTATTTTTAATATTTCTGATATTTATAAGTCTATATTAGCATCCTATTTTGATAATTTACCTTTGTTATTAAGTTTTCTTTTCTGATAAGATTTTTTTTCCTTTTTTTTTTTACCAAATAGGAATAGAGATATGTATATTAGGAATTATTTTCTTTTTTGAATCTTAATTAGGGTCTATATAAATACATGTTTAGATGTTTGAGGGATTATCCTCTATTGATAATAATTTTTTTAAAATTTCTCTTTGTTATTGGTGATTTCTCTTCTTGTCTTTTCCTCAATCCTACCTTCTCATTAGTAAGTAGGATAATTACTATTCTGCTCAACATCAAATGAGCAATAAACTGATAACATAAATTCTACAAGGAAATGAGGAAATGACACAAGAAGATGATGAGAAAATAACACTCCAAGAAGGTGAACAAAAACAACAACTGCAATATCAAAAATGATGAGATACCTCCATCTTTTAAAGCTTAAGATGGAATTATTTCCAAAATCACTTTTTGACCTACCTAATTTACGAGTTTTAAGTTTGTTTTGACCTAAAAGAATCCATAATCTTAAGAAGTTGCAGATTTTTAAATTATCTTAGTGCACAAAGCTTCAACACTTACCAAAATCTATAACAAGATTACAACTTAGAAGAGCTTAACGTGGATGGTTGTTGTTGGCTTAGCAAGCTACACCATTGGATCACTGAGAATCAACCTAGCAAGATGTGCATCCTTGTCTCTAAGTTGTCAAGAATATTTGTTTGTATCAATGGAGGTTTTGGGCTCACATAGTTGCAAGCTTTAACAAATCTTCAAGAAATAAGATTATGAATACTAGAACAAGTAGTGGAGACTCAGTTGAAATGTTAATGGGCCAACAAAGTCTTCGGGATCGGACTTGTCATTACATTGGGGTGGTGAAGAAGTAAATGAGAGTTTTGAATCAGCTACACCATTACAAGTGCTCGAACCTCTCCAACCCAATGTGCATTTGAAAAGGTTAGAGATCATGTCTTATAAGGGAGTGAAATTTCCTTCTTGGATGAGCAAACAACAACTTGAAGCTTGAGATAGGTGGCATTGATTTAATAAAACACATAGATGATACATTTTACTGCGATGATGATATATTTCCTATGTTGACATAGATCACTTTCTCAGAAATGTTTGCACAGAGAAATGGTGTGCCAGAAAGAAAATATGCTGACTTTTTTCCAAAACTTAAACAATCGACACCAATTCAATGCCCAAAACTCAAGGAAATAAATCTATATTCCTCTATGTGGTTATATTGCTACAATGAGAGTGTGGTTGAACAACAAGATACTATGGTCAGTTGAATTTTGTAATTGTGACAACCTCCAAAACATTCAAGAAATAGATGCAGACGCTTCAAGGTGTCAGCCATAGGGTATGTGAATTTTGAAGCGTCTGCATAAGATGACAATTAATAGCTACAATATATAATTTGGCGACTTTGGTAGCATTGGATTCACTGGGAGAATTGAACATATATGTTTGCCCAATGCTAGCATTCAACCAAGAAGCATTCACAAAACTTGAAGGCTTACAATTAAAGGTTGCCCAAAGATGCCAATATGAGTGCGATCTTCATCTCCTATTAGATTTCATTTAATTATCCCTATTGTTAAATATGAAACTTTTGAAGGGCCTAAATGATTAAAAACCCAAAACTTAAAGCTCTATTCAAATTAATTGGGATTGGAGGGCTAATATGCAAAAGGGCATTTCTTATATGCCTTTCTTCTCCTTTTCGCGACCCCCTCCTCTCCCGACGGTTTCTGCCACAACCCACTCTTCACGCAATTTCCTCTTCTTCCTCTCATCACTGGACTCAACATTCTTCCCCTCTAGCGATTCTCTCTCTTCACGATTTCCTCCTCCTTCTATCCCATGCATGTGGAGATGATCTCCCTTCTCGCTATGTCTCTTCCCTGATTGCAGTGCGTGCCGACGCCGGAGCAGATTTTGAGAGTGACGAGTTTCGAGTCCATACGCCACTCAATTGTGGTATCCTCGTTGGTTATCATTGGTTAGGTATCATTTCTCTTCCTCTAACCTCTACGGATGTTACCTTCTTCTCTTGGCTAACCCTTCTAAACTTGGTTTAGAAAATTTTAAAGGGACAGAAAAAAAAAAATAAAGAGCGTCTTGGAGTGATTAGAGAGAAAGTGAAGGGGGAAAAAAATAAGAGATTATCATTTTTCAAACTTATTTTATTAAATTGATAATAAAAACAAGATAAAAAATCAAAACAACGCCTCTAATTATGCAAATAATAAAAAACAAACGTTTGTTTTTAAAAAAAGCAAAAATTAAATTACACCTCATCATATATGGTATCTTCATAATACTCTTTATTCCAATGCTGAAAAGGTAGCTACTACAATAGTAGCTATTCAAGAATAACTAATAAAATTTTTGGGATTGTAATACAGTGAAAAGATTATTAATTATTTTTATTTATGATTTAATTTTTAATTATGATAAATTTTATAAGATTTTTTTTTAAAAATGGGTATATTATCATGAGATATTAAACTTTTAAATCGTCCGTCTGAACATTTTTCGATTTATCCTAATGACCAATAAAAAATTTCTATAGAACCTGATTAGTTATCCTAGATTCGACATTACCAACTTGGTTAATCATCTCCCGGCCGGTATCTTTAGTTTAATGCTGTTGCATTTGCTTTAATTTGAATGACTTTAACCATACCCGAACACAATTTCAGAAATAAAATTCGACCGTTAAAAAAACTTGAACACTTAACTTTAATCTCTAAAGTCTATTATGATTCATAGTTTAAAATCATTATGGTTCAGGATTCACATCTGATTCGACGGTTCATGATTATTTTTTATATTTTACTCTCTTTTGTTTTTTTTAAAAAATATTAATTTCAATGAAGAAAGCAAATCAGTTATTTTATATAAGAAAAATTGATTTCAATAAAAAATAAAACAATTTCAAATTAGTAAATTCAAGATAAATGAATTGATTTATATTCAATCATATTATTAAAGTATTATATTTTAATACTTAGATTAAATTTTTATTTTTAATTAATATATTTTATATTTTAAAGATATCTAGGTTATATCATCCAAATTATATCATTTCGATTGCCAGCAACGAGGATGATACTTGTGGCATTGATTACAAGTGCTATAGCTATTGGATCGAGCAAATTGACATCAGAGAATTCATTTGTAAACCATAGAAAATTTCAGCAGTTTCAGAAGTGCTTATATTATCACAATAAAATATAAGGTTGGGCTTCAAAAGTGTGCTTATATTATCACAAGAAAATATTGTAATCTACACGTACATACATAGTGATGCAATATATAGCCTATTGGCTTTTAAATTGTGAAATTTATTCAAATTTAGCATGAAAACTTAAAATTTTAAGGAGGCGTTTGGTTTGTTCCGTTTTCCATTTTCATTTTCTAGAAAATCACATTTTCTAGTTTTCTGGAAAATGACTTTTTTTCATTCTCTAGTTTTCCAGAAAACACTATGTTATTTTCTGAAAACAAAGTTGGAAAATACAAACCAAACATATTTTCCAGAAAACCGTATTTTCTACAGAAAATGAAAATAGAAAACAGACTGGAAAATGCAAACCAAACACCTCCTAAATTTCTAACTAATTTGCACAAAAAATTAATATTTATAAGAGTACATCAGTTGATTTAGTGTTCAGGGGATAGAAGGGTTCTTAAGACCTCCTGTCATTTCCCAGCACAACTAAAATTAGTGTTCAGGAGATGGAAGGGTTCTTAAGCCACATTCCTTTCAATGATTTGATATTCAATGCGAATCATGGGCCGCCATGAAATGCCAACACTAAATATTGACACTTATATACAGGAAGCCCATCAAAAAGGAGTTTTTAAACGAAAAAGTTACCAAATGACCAAGCAAGTAGACAAACAAACAAGTTGGACATTTGCAATAGAACAGTAATTTTTAATTTCCTGGTGTGGTTTGTTTGTGAAACGAAAGCCACCATCAACATTACGAATTAAAAGTGAAATACAATGAACATCAGTAGGCCAAAAAAGATGTTGGTTTAGTGTTCACCACCCGCACCATCCCCGTGAGACAATGAATTCATCAATGCAGCCTGGTCAGCACTTTCACGTTTTCGCAAAGCACATCAGATGTCGTTCCAGACAAGGCTGCTATATGACCCATCTGATGGGGGCTGAGTTTAAGGAAAGACTCGATCAAATCTCCGTCTATGATGGCGCTAGCATCTACTGTCCTTCTCTCATTACTAAAAGATCTCCGCTGCTTATGGTTGAGACCGCCCACACCCTCTATTACCTGCACCAGTATATCTTGCAGCCACACACAGAATCTATATTCTCTAACAGGCAAAGATGCAATAACACCAATGGCCCCATTCTTTGTGCCAAATGTCATAATGGGAATGTCCCTGACTGCATGAAGCCTGAGCAGAGCACCATGACGGAAGCGGCTGACAAATTCTCCAAGGTGATATTCGCCAACAACCTCAAGACGTCCCCGTTCTTCGGATGATGCATTGGCATCATTATTTTTAAACAATTTGAAAAGGTTATAGTAGTTCTCAGCACCAATAAAGACGTCATCATTAAGAATCTCAACAGCAGACATCCAGTTTGCATTATAATCTCTATCTAGCTCCTCTATTGCACCTTCCTCATGCTGAAAAGAACAAAGATCATATGAACTGAAAGAACAAAAGTACGCGCCCGACATTAAACTCAGATAATTAAAACAACTAGCTGTAACTCATCTCAAGTCAACAAATTCTGTGGGCAACAATATAATTTATTACGTTCATGCTGCTTCAGATTGAATACAGAAATTTATCGGAAACTATAAATTCGAATATTCAATATAAGGCATCAATCATAGACAATGAAGATCTTTCCCTTTAGCCTTCAGTTTAAGAGATATAAAAAAAAACGTGATACTCTCTGCGAGGTGAAGCAAGACAAAATATAATTTTATTCTGACTACCAAAACAAGAAATGCAAATGCAAAGCAAGACAGGGTTGTCAATCGATAACAAGGAACAAGGGAGCAACAAACCAATACCTTGTATAGCAACAGATTCATTGATTTCATCACGTCACCAACCACAATGAAGTCTTGATGAGTTTGTACATGGAGAGCAAGTATATGCCCACGGTGTCCACACTCAGTTTGCAACTCGTGTGATCCATTTTCTCGAAGTGTCCATTTGTATAGTTGGATCTTCTGATTGATAGCAGCTAGCAATTTGCCATTGAAAGCATTGAGTGAGTAAACAGCACCCTTAGTTTCCTTTTCAACAATCAATTGCAACTTCTCATCTGCCACAGCAAAAACCAGGATTCGCCCCTACCACATAGCAATTGCTCAAACAGTAACTATTATGTAGGTGCTCTAGGATTGGCAATACAAAAAATTGAATGGATTTTGTTGTATGCGTGATCTCACCAAATAGACCATACAAATACAAACAAATGCTTGAAGTGCTCAAGCAAAATGTACTTGAAATATCCATAGAAATTAAATGAAAAATATTCTAACAATAAGAAATTGCACCAAAAGCTAATGTTACTGAACAAGCACATGAGAAGTGAGTCACTTGTAACCCAAACCATATGGAGAAAAAGACGAATAACCCATATACAAGGATCAAAGTAGTAGTAGAATCTATAGTTAAACACTCACCTTGCTAGGTTCGTTTTCTTCTGGCAAGACATAGGCAGTTCCAACACAGTAGTATGCTCGATTATCATCTGAAAATGAGCAGCTGATGATGGAGCAACCATATTCATAAGAATCAAGCCAAAAGTTTGACATGAACTCAAAAGTCTGATCATCCAACAGGCGAATGAAGTGCATTCTAATCTCCTCATTACTAATCTTGAAACAACAAATTGAAAATGTTCCTGATTGTTCCTGATGGCAAATACGACGAGCATGTTCATGTTGCCTCAAAGGAATTGTACGATTGCAAAGCTCTTGTATATCCTTTATCGTACCAATTAATAGTTTGTCTTTCTTAGAAATAGCTACACTGTTTGAAAACTAATAGATGTCAATTAAATTTGAATGAGGAAGAAAATTTAAAAAATTCAAAAGCAATGCAACAGACACTTGAAAATTTGCATCTATCAACATTCAAGCATTAAGAGAATTTCACTGGTGCCAAAGAATCAACTCTTTAATTATGATGGAACAAACACAGGTGGGAAATGTTTTTTCTGTCACCTAGCATTACTCTAATAAAATATGGATCAAGCACAAGGGTGCAAATAATGTGATGCTAGGAAAAGTTATATGTAGTTTCCTACACATACAAATTTGCAAGCAAACAAAATGGTCACATAACATACCATAATTATTCAAGTTACAAAGAAGCACCCTCAATACTGATTAACAATTCAGGTCATCCTCAAATGCGAAAACATTGAAAAATAGGTAAGAACAACAGCCACATGTATACTAGCCACGAGTCATTGCAAATTTTCATACCAAAAAAAATGAAACAAATTGGATCATTAGCAGAACACAAAATGCAGAAGAACCAATAAAGCCAATAAAAGAAGATCAAAACTTTCTTTGTCAGTTCATAAAGCCTATAGTGTCCAAGAATATTAACAACAATTCTGAAAAGAAAGACGATTAAAAAATAAAAAATATGGCAGGCAAGACCAAACCATTCCGATGTCACAAAAGTGAACGGGGTGGATAAACAAGACAACAAACTGACCTGAAATGCAAGCATGTATTTAATTGTACAATATTAGTGTAAGCATGCACAGGACAATGGATGTAAAACAGCTTTTAACAAAAAAGAAATAGAAGAGTTGGAGAGAGTACCTGTCAGGAAAAGCAGCTGAATTAAATGGGCACATGTGACTGACTTCTTTCAAATTAACATCACTATAAAGCAACTTCTTGTTACTGCTGTAGATGACTGTAGGTCTATCTGATACTGCAAACACACGCGTGGTGTCCTTTGAAGAAAAGGTTCTGAGTGTATTAATGGGTTGATCACCAAGAGAAACTTTCTTCCTATTAGATAGCTCACCCGTGTTAATATCCAGAAGAAAGTTGAAGAGGCAACCATCTCCAAGGGCACACAAAAGGTAGGATACCTGATAAAGAGCAACAACACTTAATAGAGACACATGGTATCTAAGTTAAGCATGAGACTCATCAGATCAAAGAAACATCTTTATGGCAAATATCCATACCCCTTCAAGGTAACACTGAAGAATTGATCCCAAATTTTCTTTTGTAAGTAGCTTTAGGGTTGGAAGGGAAAATATCCTGACCGTGAAGTCATTCCACATTCCAACTGCTGCTACTGTAGTATGATTTGGATTTTCACCTATTGGATTTATGTCAAGACAAGATATCTCATATTCCAATTTTATATGTTTGACATCAATCAACTTTTCTTTCTAAATCTCTAAATACACAAGATCACCACGACCAATTGCCAACAAAACCTGCACTCCAGAAAACATATAAGGGTGTTATTACAAAACTAAATTACTAGTGTGATGCCTCTCATTTATCAATAAAAATACAAGTAGATTCATAGGCAAAATTCTAAATTATATTTTTAAAAGAATGTTCCATGTAAGAAAAGAAGAGTCTTGGTGCAATAATGAAAGTTGTTGCCAAGGTCACATGTTCGAGTCGTGAAAACAGCCTCTTACAAAATGCAAAGTAAGATTTCATACAATGGACCCAATGGTCCAGTCCTTCCCTAATACCCTGCACTGACGGGTGCTTCATGCACCGGACTGCCCTTTTATGTTTCAGGAAATAAAAATAGAGGTGGGGATGAATTTCCTAGTAAAATACCATAAGGTGCAAAGGTTAAATATAATGGTGTCAACCAAAAAAAAAAAAATCTAAAGATATAGAGAAACCAAACTTAAACCTGTGAGGCATTAGCAGTGGCAACATTGACCGAGTAACCTGATGGTGCATTCCATTGATACAGCAATTGCCATGTGGTAGTACTCACCAATCGAACAACATTAGCAGTTACCTGTTGCATAGATTATGTTAATGGCAAAATAAAACACAAAATAATTTAAAAGGCTTGTTCATACTCTGTCCATGACCCATGACTACATATAGAATTATCATCTAGAATTAGAATGATAACAAATTTAAAGTAAACAGCATTTAGCATGGAGGTTATCTAAAGATAAATAAAGCCAAAGGAAAGAACCATGGTCAAACTGCACCTGAACAAGCTGATTATGGATGGCATTTTGACAAAACAAGGTTTGTGCTTCTGCACAAAATCCTTCAATCACAGATTCTTCAAATTCATCATTCCTACTCATGGCAAGTACACGAGTCTCGCCGATGAAACTAATGACCAAGTGACGGTCATTTGGATCATTATTAGAAGATTGTAGGAACCATAACCCATTAATTCCTGCGAGTTCTACAGAAGCCTATCCATGATGCAGAAACATAGTCAGAAAATTTTTACTATGACAACCAAAGACAGCACAACAAAAGTCTTACTAGTTCATTGATCCCTATCCCATATCGAACTATCCGGAGGGATCCAATTCCATAAGCACCAGAGCAAGTGACAACTTTACCCTGACCCTGCCTTTCTGGATCAACAACACAGAAATCGACAATGGGGCCTAGATTGTCATATGTTTCAAGAGCTTGAATATATGATCCCTTCAGTTTTATAAGCTGTTATAAATCAGTTTTTTGCCATAAGTCTTAGTACTATAAAAACTCATAAAGCAAAAGGCTACATACAAATCAAACAAGAGTATGGCAACCGAACATAGGTAGAACACAGACTGAACAATTTGGCAACCTTAAGAAAATAATGGTGAGCCTAGAAGCATCAATAATTATTAATGGACATTGCAATTAGTATACCTGCGAATCACCGTAGCTTGAACCAACATATACAACTGCATCATCAAGATAGGATATTGTTGATGGAATAGTTATCACTCCCAAGTCCTCAAATTTCAAGGCTTTTACACTACAGCATAATGGCAGAGGCTTTTCAGAAAAACAAGTCATTTAGTACCAACTATCTGGGATCAGCTAATGATCTTGTTCTCCTAGGGAAGGGTGTCAAAAAATAGTAATATCTTCCACAGTCAAACCACATTTGCTTACGGAAGAAGAATTCAGAATCTTTAACAAAAATATTAGTTGAAACTTGAATGTTTAAGAGATTGAAAACCTTAGATTGAGTCCATAAGTAATAAAGCAAGTACAGATGGTACACCTTTTGCTTTCATGTGTTATAACAAGAAGATGCAGAAGGCCAACTTTATCACCAAGCAAGTACCGGGACCCATCTTTATCAACCATTCCATAGGCTGTTGTAATCGACTGTGCACAACAAGAGATAAAAATCCATGAAATCAGCAAAAGGAATAGGAATTATGTTGGTTCCGAAGAATTAATACAGGGAAAGTTAATGAAGTAAAGAAATTTACTGGTGTGATAGGTATTTCTTTAAAGATAGTGCCATTATAATAAACAATAGTCTCCTCCCCTATGATTATTACACCACCAAATGGCATGGGAACGGGAATCAGAAGACCAGCCCCATTGTCAAGATTATTCCATGACCATGGACCCACAACAAAGTGATCCATATCCTCGAACACCACATAAGTCTTAACATGTCGAGCATCTTTATTATCCTGCATTACATTTAGGTAAATATACAAGTCTTGAAAGAATTAACAAGGTTACTTGGCTCAAATTTTTTATAAAATATATCTAGTGAACTAAATTTTAAGGTCATTTATCCAAAATCTAGAAACACAAGCAATGTCAGCATACAAAAATATCACAAATAAAAGAATGTCAGTTTTAGTTAGATTATCACTTATGATCATAAACCACATACTATAAGACTCACTGACTACGTATGCTCCCTTGAGAAGTTGAACATTTGCAATTAACTTGAACAAACATTTTCAGATGGTTTTATAACATCAAGGTCCTGTTACCCAGAATGTATGTATTCCAAAATATGAAGAATGAGTACTAGAATATCCACTTCCCTCCAATTTCTTAAAAAAAAAATAAAGATGGATTTCGTTTGACTTATTGAATGCAGATTTAAGATCCGTCGCAACCCAATATGGTAAAGCAATGGACAAGAAGAATTCAGAAATTCCAAAGCTTCAATGGATATGAAAGTTAGTGCTTTTACTCAGCAATGAATTTATTGAAATCCATAATAAATGAAATAATACAGGCTTCAACATTCTTAATTGAGCAAAAGATGAGATGAGATCATATTCATTTAGTCGATACATTACATGAGTATATGCACATTTATAATACTTCCAAACAGTGGATACAATATTGATCTAGAGGTGACAAAAATTGTGAGGTGGGTACCCCCACTCAAAACAAATGTAGATGAATAGATTGTGAAAAGATAAATAAGTTCCTTTCACAGACACTAAATATCCTTACCACTGTCATCCAATTGTTTTAAAAAGCGAACTAAGTGATTAGCTATGGTACTCTGCATAGGAATGATTTGTTGCCCCATCCCCATCCCCATCCTATAACATAGATGGGTGAATGGGACAGCATCAATCAATATGTTTAGGTGTGGGTCAGATTCCCATTTCAACTCAATGTAGGAGAATATATTGCAATAAGGTCAACAAGTCCCTTTCCCAATCAATAGATGTACATCATTGCATTATGATCTTGTTTTAACGAACCACTATATGACAAGGGATCACATCACAAATGGCATATATGGTCTGCATATAACTTTTTAGTATTCAAGATCATATGATCTATTAGACCCTTGAACCAAATTTCAATTATATGGTGTTGGCATATGTGAGTCACATACCATCATATGCGGCTGAATTATAGAGGCGGCAAGGAATTGAACATGTGGTTCATTCAAATAAGTTAGGATAAATTAAATCAAATAAAAGTTCAAATTACTGCTCACATGGATCCCTTCTCAATTATCAAGAGCTTTTATGATGTCTTTTCTCCTAACAGAAGATTAGTTATTTTGATTGTGAAACACCTATATAAGCTTAATTATTGGTGAGGTAACCTATAAATGTTAATTTAACCGCTCACATAACAAGTGTTCAATTACATGCATATTTAGCATTGTTAACTAATATAGATTGTTATATACTGTCTGTTTCACATTGTATGGTTATGCAATGTGTAAAGAATAACTAGGTGATGATCAAGGAAGAAGATGGTGTTAGAGTGGAGATCTCGCTTAGTTAAGAAGTTTGTTGATGGGAATGAAGGCAATGAACTATATAACAAGGAAAATTAGTGAAAATACCTAGATAGTGCTCTCTAGGACTACTTATATTCATAGTTCATCTATATGTATAATAAACCCCTAATGTTTAAAATATTCACATAGAGGTCCATAACAAAAAACATGAGTCATTTAAGTATAATATAATGAATTTAAGTAGTATCAATGGAAGAGCATTATCCTCTTACTTGGTATAGGACTACAATTGTAGGACTCGAGCAGCCATAGAGAAATTTTATGTCCAGAACTTGAAGTTCGTTAAGCCTGTGAAGTAAATCAAATATTAGAGAAAAACTGATTCACTAAAATTTGATGCTAACATCTATCTTGCTAGAGAATGATAACTAAAGCGGACTTTTAGATTACATAATAATAATAAACTTGCAGGTGTACAACATTCTCATAAGTCATAACTAGGGAAAAAACTCTTACAATAGAAATAAAGCAAATTTAAGAAATGGCACTATAGATATCTGACTGAAGTGATTTGCAATCAGGACAAAATCAAACTGAAGGATGCAATTTCTGGGCATACAATGATCAACAAGAAGAATGAACAAGATGTGGAACTAGAGACTGGGGTGGGGCAGAAAGTGGAAAATAGAAAAAGAGTTGGGCATTATATATTCTCTTTTCCTCTTTCTTTCTCTTTTTTCAAGTGGCGTTTCCACCGGCTCCCCTCTCCTCCCCTCCTCTCAATTCCTATTTCTCCCTTGTCTTTGATACACAGGGCAGCCATTGCCTGGAGTGAGAGCAGTCACTGTCACATCCAACAACAGTGGCTCACTGTTTTGTCAATGCACTCATGCATGAACCAAACATCTTATGTAACCTAGAGCAAGTCATAAAGCCGACAATGGAAGTTTGAAATCGCCCAATATGTGTAGACATATCTATATCAAATTGGCATAACTAGAAGCAAGGTTTACAATTTTGACCCATGCCAAAGTTTCGGTCCCAGACCGGAACGATACAGTTTCAGTATCGTATCGTGCCGTGCCGATACGATTTCGATATATATATATATATATATATATATAAACTTTAAAAATGAATTGTATTTTATAATTTTAATGTAGTGTAAGTTACAACATAGTTTTTTCAAAATTTTCAATAAAAATATATATTAATAATATAAAATAGAGATTTAAGTATGATAATATTCATGCTTCTAAATCTCAAATCAATTTTGATTCTAAGATAAAAAAAATATCTATAATACTTATATAAATTAATCCTAATTTATATATAATAATTATTATATTAATTATTAATTTATATAATATATATAGTTTATAAATTTTCTAAAGAATATATATTAAATATTTTAGTTTATATATATATATATATATATATAATTTATTTTAAAAATTTATATATTTTTTAATTTTTTTTAACAATTAAATTTTTTAGAATTATTTATTAAAATTTTAAATTATTTATAAAATTTTAAAATTATTTATAAATTTTTAAAATTCTTTTCAATATTTTTATAAAATCTTAATCTATTTTTAATTTATAAAAATGATTTAAGGTTTGATTTTAAAAGTATTTAAATTATATAATTATATATTATTTTGTACTTTATTTTTTATATTTAAAAATAATAATAAAATAATATATTATAATTATATTAATTAATTAATAGTTTATTTAATTATTATTAATTTATATGTAATATATAATTATATTTTATATAATAATTAATTAGAAATTAGGAATTAAAAATTTTATATATGATTTATGATTTTATAAATCTAACTTTTCCTCCCTAAAACCTAACTTTCTTCCCCGTCCGCCGCTTCTCCCCCTCGCGCTTGCACCGCCATCGCTGTCACCGCCTCCGCCTCCGCCATCGCTGCCACTTCTCAACGCCGCCACCGCCCAGCCTCTGCCTCCGGCCTCTAGGTAAGTTTTCATCTCTTTCTCTTGGATTCCTCCTTCCTCCTTCCTTCTGTTGCGCGCGTGATGCACGCAATGACGCACGCGAAAATGCTACGCCTCCTATGCCAGTGTCGGTCTCGTGTCGGAAAGGTAAGTTTCATGCGTTTCGAGCGAGACGGCACGAGATTTTTTTCCTTGGCTAGAAGAGATCTCCAATCATCTGATAAGCACGAGAGATATCACTTGTATTCACATCTCTTTCATGTGTCCACATCTTGAAGCATGACAAAAAGCATCAGCTACATGCTCATAGAGTCGATTGCTTACCAAAGTAGGATTAATAGTATCAATTCTCTTCCAGGCGTTTACTTCCAACTCAAGAATCTTAGCAATATTGGTTGATAGATTGCTCTAATTGATCTTGACTCATGATCCAAGTTTTACTTGCTGCTTTCCATAAAGTATAATTTGTGACATGGAATTCTCTAAAGCAACAATCATGGAGCCTGAAAGACTTGGAAGGGTTCTGGGCTAAAAGGAGGAAGAAGTAATTAAACTAGTTTAGCACATGTATGAGATGTTAAATATGCAATGCATTAATTTGTAGACTTATAATATGATAACGTACAAATAGGTAATGGAGGCTACCAGGATGGAATTAACCTCTATTATATTCTCCCATCTAAGAGTCAATATTTTATCTATAAAACTTAAATATTTAATATTTAATCAATAAACTCAAAATGTTAGTGCAACAGAGAGTTTTGGAGATAATAATAGAAAGATGATTAGATGAAAGGTTGATAACATAAAGCACAAAACAACTCGCTATGAATTTTTAACCAGTGTCTACGCATCAAAACTGATGAGCTTTTTAGGGAATTCAAATGTAACCATGGCTTAAACAATCAAAATTGCAAACTCGGAGCAGCTCCAGAACCACCACCATCATAATGTGATCATATTAATCTTTGAGACTGAAGGCTAACACGGTGGCTCTGACAACTTAAAAAAGGGCATCCTAATTCTCCTAACTTTCAAGTTCATGATGTAGACTTTACAAAATCAACTATCACCGAGACAGAGGTCAGAAGTTCATATAGAAATTAAATCTGGAGTAGTCAAAGCATTTAGTATGATATCCACTTGAATAGTATGAATAACTTAACGCACTATGAGCTTGGAAGAGTTTTGGGTACCTGATGTCAAAAGCTGTCATTAACTTTCCTTCGTTATCAAATGGTATAACCTGAGAAAAAGATGGCAAACAAACTATCTCATGCTCAAACACAAAACATGAGGGAATCGATATTAATAAGAAGCAATTATCACCTCATATATTGATTATCTAAATTACCTTAAATAGTCCATCATATAGGTGTAGACCGATTAACCTACAGTCAGGATCAATTATACCAATCTACAAGAACACAAAATTAATCACATGGGCAAGCTCTAGAAAGAAATTGCTCTGATTTTTACCAAAGAAAAAAAAAATTACACTCAATCTCCACATAAGGACCAGCCAGAATAAATGAATCGACAGAAAGAACTATTATCCAATAACATTCATGACCCTTTCCAATTCTACGAACATGAATACAGTATTCCATCAGACCAGGAAACTACATATGCTTTATCCTAGAAAAAGGTGCACAAAATAAAATATCTTCTGTTTGACAAACAAAAAATTCCGGCATGACTTTTAGAATATAGATTTCGTAGATACTATCAATTTGGAAGATTTTTTTGAAAAGTAATTTGAAAACCTAAAGGTCACATACATATAAGCATCATGGTATAATCAGTGATTAGTGCACAAAGATCAAAATCAGATGGATATATATGAATAGATTAAATCAAAACTAGTATTATTCAGAAGCAATTAGATAATCGGATTGATATGTTTGCATATAACTCATATATTATATAGTTAAACAATTGAATTGATTAATGTTGAAAATATGAGGAACAAAAGAGACCAAGAAAGTTCTAATTAGCATAGTTCTAAAAACACATGCATAAATATAATTCAAAAGATCAGTAATGCTAAACGGCCACTAGTGTATAGCATTGTGTAGAATTTGATAGAGGTATAAGATCCCATAATAGTTGAACGAATAGAGTTATAATTGTTAGTATACTTGGTATAATGAGGCAAAATAAAATGTGTCCTAAAACCCAATTAGAATAACAACTGTTTGAACAACTACAGCAAGCAATATGTCCCCACTATTTGGATTGTCAACACAATCTTTTCCTCCATTGAGCTCCATCTAAGGATATATAAATACTGAACTAGCAATTTTAATTTCTCAAAACAACAATGTCAATCTGCAGTTTCATTTTGTGACCATATTTCAAGAGCCTGTGTATGATCTAGTAACACAGACAAAGGCTACCAGAATGAACCTTCAGAATGGTCAGTTCAGTTGTTCACATATTGTCAAATTACCTAGCATATTNAAGAATGATACAGTTTGGTTATATATCGCACCGTGCCAATATAATATTGGTACCTTTTAAATATAAATGTATTAATTAAAAATATTTTTATTAATATTTGAGTTATATTGAGATATTTTATTAATTAAAAAATATTTTTATGTTGACTCCAAATTTTGATATTATCTCGTGAAATATTTAATATTTATCGAGTAAAGTAGGTTTAGTTAAATTCCAAACAGGACATATATATATATATATATATATATATATATATATAATATATATATATATATATATAATGTACCCTATGACTTAAACACCAAAGCAGAAATTAGAGTTGCAGAGATGATAATATTAAAGTGGATGTATTAAATACAGCACTTCGAAATCCGAATCAATTTTTTTTTTGAGAAAATTACAAGATAAATGAGGGGTCAATTTTAGTAAATCAGAATTAGAGGGTTTAAAGGTTAAAAATCTACGTTTAAGGGGGGCGGTTTTAAATACATAAAGGTTTGAGGGTTGTTGTGAGAAAGAATCCAAATTTAAAGATAAAGGTTGGAATTGCCAAAGTTGAAGGGGCTGAATGCAAAAGGCCATAACTTAAAACCCTTTCTGCCTTTTGTTCTCCGCCGCAACCACCCTTTTTCTTCCCCCGATCAACCCATCCATCACGACAGAGCACATCCTCCTCACCTCTCCCTCTGCGTTCCATCTTCGATCTTCCCTCTTCCCTACCTGGGCTCGGTGAATCAAAGAGTTTCCATTAGACGGCAGGTTGGGGTTAGCCAACGGCCCCATCTGGGATCAATTTGCTGTGATCGCCACATTGTCGGCAGAGTCGAGCTCTATCCATGGGCGCATCATGTGGTTGGTAGAGTGGGTTGTGTCTGCTAGTTTCGGCCGGGGGGAAAGGTAAGCTATCGAGTCTTCCCCGTCTTCTTTCCGATCACTGCCCGGGTGGAGATATAGTTGTTATTGATTGGGTATTGGGCTAAGATGCAGATATTGGGCTCCCAAGAAGGGATCGTGGGTTGAGCTTCTTCCTTGCAGCCATTGATCGGCCAAATCCGGAGCAGAGTGTGGCGTGGGCGTCGGCGTCGATCTAAGTAAGCGGTTGTGTACTGTAGGGCCTGTTTAACGGCAAGCTTGCCCTATTTTCTTTGATCTTAAAGGGATATGATAGTGGATTGAGCTAGCAGATTTGGATGGAATTGGTTAGTTTCTGTAACTTTTAGTTTTGTTTCCTAATGAATTGATTTCAATTGGGATGTATGAATCTGTTTGTTTGATTTGGAAGGTGAACAGTGATAGCAAACTTATTAGTGGTTGGTTGTAGCTTGCTTCACGGACTTGAGATTCTCCAAGCCGTGAGCTACAGAGTAGGTGAAGGGATATTTCAATTGGTAAGGAGGAATTGGGTCTGATGGAATGGCAAATGCATGGGTTTTGTTTTGCTTAAAATCTGGTTGTGTTAGCTTTGAGTAACGATCTAGTGGAATGGTGAGGTGGGATACCCTATAAATTTGGTAAAGCACCGTAGTTGAATGAAGTGATCTTGGTATTGGTTATGTGTTCGATTAGTGATTGGCATAGTTCTTGTCCTTGTTACAACTGCCGGTGGCAATTGCTGGTGGTGCTTCTGTCTTTGGGTGGCTAGGAGGCAAAGTGTTTGGTTCCTGTTTTGAGGTGGTGTTTGGCATTTGGTTTCGTGAGCCAACAAATTAGAAAGGTTAAACCCAATTAGAAGGATTCTATTTAGGTTTGACATTTGATTTTAGCTGGTTATCATTATTATGGTAGCTGGATTATGTCCTTTGATATAAGACATTGATTGTTCGCTTTGGACAGTTGGTCGTAGAGGTTCTACAGGTTACACACTATATTGGAGACGGGTACTTTCTGACTTATCTCCGTAGATATTATCAGGTTTCTATGCATGGTTTATTTTAAGGATAGTAGTAGGATTTATCTTTATCTGCCTTTTGTTTCCTGCTTTATACTTACTACTTGACCTTTGAGATATTCAAAATTTATTTTCAATACAGTCCTAATACTTGATACTCTTATCCTGTTAGAGTACATATGTGTGTATGTCTGCTTAAGAAAATTTGTATGTCATATTATACTTAACAATTATTGATAGCTTGCATTATTGCACACCTAATAACTTATTTGGAGGTCATGATTCATAATTTCAAACCTATGCATCTCATATTGAGATTTGATTGGTGGATGTTGTATGTATTAGCGTCATGCATCATCTTTGCATTATTGCATGACTGGTAACCCTTGGCTCCCTTGTGGTTGAGACGGATCGTTAGTCATATCAGGATTTACACACACTGTCACTCATAAATTAATGGTACTATCAGAAGGGTGTGTGCAGTTACCCTGTCAAGGCTCTTCTCAGCCGCTCATGGGTAGTAGTATCCGCAGCGTGGTAGCAAATAGATATCCCTCCTCTTTCTTGTGATATGAGATGAGAGCAGTGCTCCTCCATATGATTTGGGATAAGATGGGTGCGTCCTCCACCAGCATCCTGACCGGTGACAATAGCTGACTAGCGTCAGAGGTGACTATGTCATTACATCATGTGCAGAATTGCATGGATTGCATTTGCTTGTGCTTGTTGCATTTGTTTGAACTATGATTGTTGTATTTGTTTAAGTTATGTTTGTTACATTTGAATGACATGCACATACATGAGGTATCTTTGCATATGGATCGGTGACCTTGCATAGCTCGTGTGTACGAACTTACCGTGGAGAGCTCAGGTTTTCGAGGGGTTATGACTTTATTACTCCGCAGGTGAGATTGAGACCGGTATGTACATGTATTCAGTTTCCTCGATCATGTATTTTGATTATTCCTATGAGACTGTATCTACATGTTTCTATACTGCTTTGTATAATCTTTTTATACCCATGTATATCTATCTATGTATATACCCGCGAAGTCCCTTTGGACTCACACTCGTTTGCTATGTTTTTATTTTTAGGCTGAAATACTTGACGTCGCCAGGAGAGAGAGCCCTATCGCTAGTCTCACTTCCCGTCGAGTTGACTTCATCTTGGTATTTGTATTTACAGATGTTTCATTGGCATTGTTATTCTATTTTGTAGATATGTATTTTGAGTTTTGTACTGTTTGTGTGCCCCGGAAGGGCTTATGGTATTTTTGATGTGGTATAAGTCATAGTGATATGCGGCTTTCGTGTGATGTGTCGTTATTCTTTTTTTTTCTATTATTATTACCAGCTATGTGGGTCGAGCAGGGACGGAGCCGAAAAAATTATACGAGAGGGGCGAATTTTTTTTAAATAATCAATTATCAAAAAAATATATATACCATATGAATATGCAAAATAATAACCATTTTTATTTAGACACATATATCTTAAGTTTCTATAAAAAATAATGATAATTTAATTTACTATAATAAAAAATATTAAAATAAAACTATAATTTAAAACAACTTACACAAAAATAGAGGTACAATTCCAAAATAAAAGTGTAATTTAAAATAACTTGCATAAAAGAGGAGCAACATGTATAATTTCAAAATTTTTAATTTTCCATCCATAGCATCTTCTCCAGCAATACAACTTGTAAAAATGATAAAACAAAATTGCTTTAATTATAATATAATTAGTAAGATAAAAATAAGAAAAAAATCATTATTTACCAATTTCTTTATTATGTTGATCCATTTTAAGTTGCACTATAGGTTTTTTCTCAAATCCATCAATAATTGATTCAATACTGAAAGTCTGAGCAATCTCATTTTCAATGTAAATCATAAATGACCTAGCCAAAAAATCATCTTCCATCTTATTTTACAATCGTGTCTTGACAATCTTCATAGATGAAAATGCACGTTCCGAAGTTGTAGTAGAACAAGAAGAGTCAAAATAAGTCTAATCAATCGGTCCACAAAATAGTAATTCTCTTTCTTTCCTATCTTTGACTATAATTGACACAATTCTGAAAGTAAGAACACATTGTGAACACTGATTGCGCCGAATATCGATCTCAAAAAACTCCAACTGATATTTTATATGCAACTTTTCTTGACTTGTAAAATCATCAGGATAAAATTTTTCAACAAGTTTGTAAATGTAATTAATATTGAATGATTTGTATCCATCTCTTGGATCCAAACTGAGCTGAGCCGGAGCAATTCTATTGTATTTTCATTAAATTGACAATTCAACTCTTGTAATATTGAATCTATGGTGCTAGTGAATATATCAATTTGATAATGATGCTCTAAGGTAACATTTCCTTTGCTCATTCATCCTCTACTTGATCGACGAGGAGCTTGCATGTCTGGTACAACAATCTCGTGTTTATCACAAAAACTCTTCACCTTGTCAAATAATTGATCCCATCCATTCTGTCTAAATTTCTGAATAAGTTCTTTTGTATTGCCAACTGCATCCATAGCATTTATAATATCTTGAGACTTGTATTGTAGAATTTGACAAAGGTCGTCGGTCATTTCTAACAACTCAAGAACAAATGCAATATAAACACAAATTCAAATGGCAGCATTATATCATAAGCTCCATCAGTTGTTGCTCTACCAGATAAACTATTTTTGTCATTGATGATATCACTTAAAAGATGTAGAATGGGATCAAATAAAACAAACAAACTACAAAGTGCCCTTAAGTGAGAACCCCATCATGTATCTCCTGAACATTGTAATACCCCAATTTGATTTTTTCCTCTTCTAGATTCAAGCTCATTAGTAGATATCAATTCTACAATTGAGTACCATGAGCAATTCGCAATTGATCATGGCGTTTCGAAAAGGAATCCACTAAATTCACTATAACAGCCAAGTGTGAAAAGAAATATTCAATAAGAATAATTCTTTAGGTTGTTGATACCAATGTCAATGGTAGACAATATGCAAAATAATGAATATAATATGCATATGGACATTCATTCAAAAAGAGAGCTTCCATTCTCCTCGCATAGTACTAGCACCATCGTAACCTTGTCCTCGAATATTTTGTATGAGCATATTATTGTGAGATAGAATACCACAAATTTCTCTTTTCAAAGTAGATGATTTTGTATCTTCCAGATGGACAATGTCAAAGAATCTTTCTCTAATTAAACTCTTTATCAGCAAATCGTAAAACAATAGTCATTTGCTCTCTTTTCGACTCATCCCGAGATTCATCCACGATAATACAGTACTAGGCATTACCAATTTCTTCTCTGATGAACCTTTGAATTCTACTTGCATGGAGTGATAAAATCTCTTTCTGAATTTGCGGAGAAGTATAAGAAGCATTTTGAGGTGCATTTTCCAAAACAACAGATTTCACATCATCATTATAAGAAATTGAGTGTTTTATGATTTCTATAAAATTACCACAATTATGTGAGTTGGGGATTCATCGAGCTCTAAAAGCTAATCATTGGAATGCACATAACTTTACTACATCAATTGAAACATTCGCTCGTAAATGACATTTTATAACTAATTCCAAAGATTGTTTGTCCATAATTGTATCAATAAGTTGCAATGAGTTCATCAAATTGTAGGAACTTTTCATAGTCTTTTTGTGTGAAGAATTAAGACCAATCCCTTTATGAGTCAGAAATGAAGGATCTTTACCATTCACTTTTTTCCAAGATCGAAATCTATCAATAATAAATGCATTCGAACCAAAATGTGTGTTTGGCTTAACAAAAAGAAAGCATGGAAGACAATAAGCGGTATTTTTTATCGAAGAATATTCTAACCAATCAGGAAATAACTTATACCAAGCAAGTAAAAATTTTCTTTGATTTTTATCAACAAATTTGGAGATTTATCTGGGATTACTTGATAAGGATCGGCAATCAAATAAGCACGCCGAATCTCATCTCTTTTCTCAGGTGGATAATTCCATATGAATGTACGTAAACCAGGATCTTGTTCAATAACAATATCATCATCTTTATCAATCTTTCGAAACTTAGTTGGAGAAAATTCTATAGTTGGAGCTTTATCTTCGATAAGATTGAGAACCTCAGATTGAATATTATCACAAGCAATATTAGAAGAACTATCTTCTGAACACCTTTTCTTGAAATAGAAATCAATATTTTTTCTTACTCATAATGAACCTATATGAAAAATATTGATAAGTAATCAATTGGTATAGAAAATATCACATATATAAATCATAATAAACCATTATATTGATAAAATATAAAACTTACTAAGCTTATAAAGAATTCAAGATGAAGACGTAATTGAATTGCAATTTGCAACTCTAAGAATTTGGAAAATAGAGACGAAAACTTTGATTTAAGGCTTCTAGTGTCTTTGTCTCCTTGTGTTCTTCAATCTAGGGTTTTTGAAATTGCTTTTCTTTATTCTTTGATCACCACTTTCGTGGAACTTTGAAATTGCAACTTTAGAAATTTGAGAGGAGAAATTTAATCTAGGGGTTTTGGTTTTTTTCTCCCCTTCTCATCGTTTTGGACGAAGCTTGAAACGTCGCTTAGAGCTTCAGCGTCTCGGACAAAGCCCTAGCAATCACAACATGCATATTAAAACAAAAGCAATAAATATGGAAAAAAAAATATAATTTCCAACTATCATGGCCTTTTGTCTTCCAATACGCCTCCCGTCGTGTCGTCATCTCGTCTCCTCCTTCTAGATCCATGCGCAAGCCATCATAGAAGCTCCGAGTCGAGATAAAAATTTATTTTAATTTACATTCATTGATCCTATGCTCCAAGAAGGAGTGTACAAAAATCTAGATCAAAAGTAAACTAAAAATAAAGAGCGGCTAAAGAATGTCGTATTTAATTACAAAAATTAAATATTAATTTAGCCTCGTCAACTCCGAGGATTCAAAAAATATTACAAACACACAATCTCATCGAATCACATACACACATATGGCCATAATAGTGGATTTTGTGCCTGCAACAAAAAGTTAGCCTTAGGGCTGTAATCGAACCGAGCCAAGCCGAATACCTGAGAGTTTGAGTTTGGTTCGTTTATTATCGAGCCAGCTCGAGCTTAATTTATCGAATATAGTGATGGCTCGTGAGCATAATCGAGCCCTAAACGAACTTGCTAAATATAAATTATTAATTTAATTATTCATCAATTTATTGAAAAAATAAATTATATATTCTAAAAAATATAAAATATTTACTAAAATCTATGATTTTATTCATACAAATGAGCTTTATTGGATATTTTATATTTATTAAATGTAAAAGTGTCAAAATTATATATTTAATATTAAATATTAATTTTATATTTTACGAACCAACTCACGAGCTTATTAACGAGTCTGTTCACGAGCTAACGAGCCGAATACTGCTGAGTTTGAGTTTGATTCGTTAATATTAACAACGAACTTCTATCGAACCGAGATCTGAATAGCTCGCGAGCGACTTATCTTGTTTACACCCCTAGTTAGCCTACGCACATCCTACTATTATCCGACATAAAATATATGATTAAATTGCATGAAAGTAACCGAATCTAAACACACAAAATCGAAAACTTGCGCTCTGATACCAATTGTTGGGTTTTAGGCCCTTGGATGGTGTGCATGAAATCTATCTGTTGCCGTGCCCCCGGATTAAAATTTCATTAATTGAAATTAATCCGGACACATGGAACTTTCAAGCGACCGTTTCGTTGTCGTGATAACGACTTGAGCGATCACTTGAACAGAACTTGTTGTTTATGCAATTCGACTCTTCTAGTCGGATATTTAAAATTTACATTAAAAATTAAGGGATAATAAATAATTTTATATTAAAAATTAAAGGAGAGTGGTGGGGTGGGTAGCTGAGTGGTGAGGGGAATTATTTAAAATTTATATTAAAAATAAAGGGCATAAATAATTTTGTATTAGAAATTAGAAGGAGAACAAGGAGAGTGGGTAGCTGAGGCATCTCTCTCCGACGAGGGGAGAGAGAGACGGTCCAATTACCCCGGTAAAGGAAAGCACTTTGCAGTAAGTACACACTTTGCAGTACGTTGTACTTTCTTTGCTTCATCAATATAATCAACTTTTTCCAGTCAAATATTTGGATCAATTCAAAATTAGATCTCTGGTTGACTATTGCGTCAGTTCAAATCTTTTGAGATATAAGTATTTTTTTATCGTCCCTACAAAAAATAAAGATAATAGCAAAATTAAATCCGTGAATCAAGGATTAAATAAATATTTTTAAATACGAAATAAAAATATATATTTTTAATCATTTAATTAATCAAAATAGTTGTAAACAGTAAAATAGAATAAACGGTAAATCAAAAAATTTAGAACCATAACTATATGTAAATAAAAATTAAACTTCATATCTATTCAGGAAACAAAATTATAGAGGTATCTAACTTATAATTATTCAAAAATAATAAAATCCTCCATTTCAATCCAATACAATTAATACGGATGAATGGATCGACATATGAACTTAATCAAGTAAATAGCATAATAGCACCAACCAGATTAGCATGATAACGTTAGGTGACAATTCTCTTACCCAATGATCCAATCTCAAAGTCTCAATGAGCAAGAGAAGGGGAATTGGAAAAGGAAAGAGTCGAAGCATGACAGAATGTGTCATGGATTTTAGGGTTTAGGGTTTAGGGTTCAGGATTTGTCAAACCAAAGCAATTCAAACGAGCTGTCTTACAGAGATCTAGTGATAGAAAAACATACACAAACGTGGATCCATGGTAGCTGGAAGACAAGGAACGTTGATACAAGACAGGGCAGAAGATGCATCAGATCAAAGTGACAACAACAAAAGATTCAAGCATCAAGGTGGTTGTTGGTTGTGCAGAATGTGGAAAGAAGCAACAGATCAACTCAACACATTAATTGAAGTTGTGGTGGGATTAGACTAGAAGACTAAATAAATCATGATGCATGGAAAAAAGGCAACATGAATGGAGTGGCTGTGCCATCTTAAACTCAGGGTCCCCTCATGGGGATTGAAAAGAAGAAAGCACTTAGATCTAGAGAAAATTTCTAAGTTAATCCACACTAATACCAAGTTAAGAGGAATGGCATTGTATCCATAGACGAAAGAGGAAATTACATCTATAAGTACAACTCTAACAAAATATCTAATGACTAAATACCGAATGCGGAACCGGACCTATATTTTAACGGCCACATAATAGTAACCCCATCCTATGAACCTTAACCAACATCAACCCCACCATTTATCCAAATGTTTTATTAACTAACTATATATATATATATATATATATATTGTATTTTACCTAAAAATACATTACTTCCTAAAATAGACTCTTAATTATTTCCTAGAATAGACTCCTAATTTTGTATATAAATATGACTTACATCTGGTAATAAAGTTGAGGAATTTTTTTATTTGTAACATGGTATTAGAATAAATATAGAAATTTAGAATTAGGGTTCATCTACTCTATGTTTTTTTGATTCCTATCTTCGTACGACAAAGTCGCCTATCACTGCCCCTTTCATCTTTATCAACACATCACGCGAAGCTCCTCGCGTTTGTCGCTCGAATTTTGTTCCCTCTCGCGTGCGACACGAGGCCTGGCGTCGGTCTTCTTCTCGCTCTAGACACGATGTTGGGTCTCCGTCTTCTTCTCGCACTCAACACTATTTCCATCAAGATCCAGGTTCTATGATCCTCCTGGCCAGCCTTTTCTGCGTCAGTATTCCTCTCACTTGGATTTGCAGCCGCCTACAACAGTGACAACGACGTGCGTGTGGTGATATAGCTGTGAAGGGCACAAGCCTCCAAAAGTCATCTCGTCAACGACCTTGGTCTCGGCAATGAATTTTGGTTGCAAAAGTAATCAGGTTAACAACTCCACGATCATTTTTTGTTTCTTTCGCTACTCTCCCCTCCAAGTAGCCCAAGCGCAGCCTCTACATCTTAGTCTTCCTTCAACGGAAAACAGAGAATTCTGCCATTGCTGCTTCCTCTTCGAGCAACCACAGCCACGGTCTTCCTTCGACAGAGAAGATTGAATTCCTCCTTGTCTCTTATTTGATTTCCTTTGGGAAAAAATATTATGACTGAAAATAAACCTTCTATTCACGGACATGGTACCTGTGATGTCTAAAATCATGGATTATCAGTTAAATAGTTCAAACTATTTGGATTGGAGTAAAATTGTTTATCTTTACCTACGAAGTATTGACAAAGATGGGATGGCCCTCCCCAAGATGATTCGAAGCAAACATGGCTTAGAGAGGATGCTCGCTTATTCCTTCATATTCGGAATTGTATTGTTAGTGAGGTAATTGGTTTGATCAATCACTATGAATTTGTTAAAGAAGTGATGGATTATCCAGAATTTCTGTATTCTGGAAAAGAGAATCTCTCCTCCATGTATGAGGTTTGCAAAGTTTTTTACCGTGTGGGAAAACAACATCAGTCTCTAATTAATTATTTTATGGCATTCGAGAAGACATGAGGAGGTTAATAAGTTGCTGCCATTTAGCCCTGATGTGAAGGTTCAACAACGCCAACGACAGCAGATGGTTGTCATGAGCTTCCTTGCTGGATTATCTCCAAACTTTGAGTCCGCTAAATCACAAGTTCTCTCTGGTTCTGATGTCTCCTTCTTACAAGATGTATTTAGTCGCATTCTCCATACAGAAAGCACTACACTTGTTCCACTTAGTGATGCTTTGGTGAATCGCAATACTAATTATGTATCTAAAAAATTAACTATTCACAATAGAAACAAAGGAGGCTCACAATATTTTGAAACTCGAACGTCGAATTCTAGTGGTATATGCAACTATTGTCGTAAGTCGGGTCATACAAAGTTTGAGTGTAGAAAGCTTAAGTACAAAAATCAACAAAAACACTTGGCTCATATTACATCCTTTAATGATACCCCTAATAAATCAGTTCTTATCTCTACAGATGAATTTGCCAAGTTCCCTCAATATCAGAAATCATTCAAGTCTTCATCTTCCTCCATCACTGCAATTACTTATTTAGGTAACTATAACACATGTTTTGTTTTCTCATCCTCTAAATGGGTCATTGATTCTAGTGTCACAGATCATATGGCAGGTAATTCTAGTCTTTTTTCTACTTTTTCACCCAAATCTAAAACTCCTATTGTTACTTTAGCTAATGGGTCTCCATCATGTGTTCTTGGGTATGGCAATATCAATCATACTCCTTTGCTTTCTCTATTCTCTGTCTTACATTTACTTAATTTATCCTTTAATTTGTTCTCTGTTAGTCAATTAACTCGTAATCTTAACTTTTGCATCTCATTTTTTTCTCGATCATTGTTTATTTCAGGATCTCTTGACGAAGAAAATTATTGGTAATGGACATGAGTCTGGAGGCCTCTACATTCTTGACACATCTGTCCCAAGATCCTTTGCTTGCTTGAGTGTAACTTCTCCTTTCTGGGCTCATTGTATATTAGGTCATCATTCTCTTCCTTGCCCAAGAAGCTTTGTCCACAATATAGTAGGGTGTCTTCGTTAGATTGAGTCATATCAGTTTGCAAAGCATCACCGTCTTAGTTCGAGCCCAAGAGCAAATAAACATGCTATTATTCCTTTTGAGTTAGTTCATGCTGATATTTGGAATCCTTGTCCTATTTTGTCTAAACCTAATTTTAGATATTATTACTTTTGTGGATAATTATTCTTACGTAACCTGGTTATATTTAATGAAAAATCATTCTGAATTATTTTCTCTATTTTGTGCCGAAATTAAAACTCAGTTTAATACATCCATTCGTACTTTGCGAAGTGCTAATGCCAAGAAATATACATCCAATTTATTTCAATCTTATATGGGTCAAAATGCATACTTCATAAAATCTCGTGCATTGATACTCCATCCCAAAATGGTGTGGCTGAACGTAAGAGCAGACATCTTCTTGAAACTGAACGAGCCCTTTTATTTCAAATGAATGTTCCCAAATCTCTTTGGGCAGATTCGATTTCTACAGCATATTTTCTCATTAACCTCATGTTATTTTCTATTCTTCATGGTGAGAACCGTAACAAAATTCTGTTTCCCAATAAGTTGTATCCTGTTAATCCCAAGATATTTGATAGCACTTAGTTTTGTTCGGGATGTTCATCCACATGTCACTAAATTAAATCCTAAGTCTTTAAAGTGCATCTTCCTTGGCTATTCTCATCTTCAGAAAGATTATAGGTGTTATTTTCCCAGTATTAACAAATATATTGTCTCAATTGATGTCACTTCATGGAAAACACACCTTATTTCCCATTCTCACTTATCCGGACTTGTCAAAGGGAAGATGATTTGTTGGTATATTCTATCATATCCTCCGCACCTGTCTCAGAACGGCTTTTGTCAAGCCTCTTATTATTCAAGTACACTCAAGCGTCAACCTCTTGATTTATGTCTTGCACCTACTACTTCGTCATCAGATCGAACCCCGAGTGATGATCTTCCTATTGGGTTACGTAAAGGTAAACGTCAATGTACTTATCCTATTTCTTTTTTGTTTCTTATAACGATTTGTCGTCTTCTTCTTGCTCTTCTATTGCTTCACTTGACTATCTCTATTCCTAAAAATGTTGTGAGGTCATATCTCATCCTGTTGGAAAGATATAATGACAAAGGAAATGAAACTTTGGATGCAATAACACTTGGGACTTGGTCGATCTATCTTCAGGAAAATGGCTATTAGATGCAAATGGATATTCACAGTTAAAGTCACTCCGGATGGGACAATTGTCAAACTAAAAGCTGGTCTTGTTGCTAAGACTATGCTCAGACCTATGGTGTGATTATTCTGATATTTTTTCTCTTGTTGTAAAGTTGACATCTGTTCAATTATTTATTTCACTAGTTGCTACTAATCATTGGCTTTTACATTAACTTGATATCAAGAATACTTTTCTTCATGGTGATCTTTAAGAGGAGGTGTATATGAAGCAATCTCCTGGTTTTGTTGTTAGGGGGAGTTGGGGCGAGTTTTCTTCTTCGAAAATCTTTGTATGGTTTGGAACAAAGTCATCGTGCTTGGTTTGAAAAATATAGTCCGGTTGTTGAAAATTTTGGTATGATGAAAAGCAAGTCCGATCATTCTATGTTCTACAAGCAGTCAGGAACTAGTATCATTCTGTTAGTTGTGTATGTAGATGATATTGTTATCACTGGAAGAGATACTATGAAAATTTCATCTCTTAAATCTTTCATTCTTACTCAGTTTCATATAAAAGACTTAAGGGTGCTAAAGTATTTGTTAAATGTTGAAATTACGAGTAAAAAAGGTATATTTTTATCTCAGAGAAAATATGTTATCAACCTATTGACTAAGACAGAAAATTTAGGGACAAAGCCTTGTAATACTCCAATAACTTAGAACATGCACCTCACAGAAGATGAACTATTTGAAGATCCTGAGAGATATTGAAGGTTGGTTGGGAAGTTGAATTATCATACTGTAACTCGTCCAGATATTGAGTTAGTGTTGTTAGTTAGTTTATGTCATCTCCAATAGTTCTTCATTGGGCAACATTAGTGCAAATTTTGTGTTACTTGAAGGGAACACCCGGACGGGGTATCGTATATAAAAATTATAGGCACACTCATTGAATGTTTTTCAGATGCAGATTTGGCAGTTCTAAAATAGATAGAAGGTCTACTTTAGGTTATTATATTTTTGTCCAAGGAAATTTAGTCTCGTGGTTGTCACAATTCAGTGCAGAGTCAAAATATAGGGTCATGGCACATAATATCAACTGTTGACTGAAGTAGGACTTACAATTTCAGTACCAGCAAAACTATGTTGTGATAATCAAGTTGTTCTTCATATTGCATCAAATCTCGTGTTTCATGAACGAACTAAGTACATTAAAATTAATAGTCATTTTATTCGTGAAAAAATTGAGGCCTGATCACTACAGGATATGTGAAGACTGGAGAATAACTAGGGGACATCTTCGCAAAGACTTTAAATGAGGTTCGGTTTGATTATCTTTGTAACAAGTTTGACATAAGTAATATCTATGCTCCAACTTGAGGGAGCGTATTAGGTATATATATATATATCCTAATTTATATTTTATTTAAAATACATTACTTCCTAGAAATAGGCTCTTAATTATTTTGTAATAATTAAGAGCCTATTCTAGGAATAAAGTTGAGAAATTCTTTTATTTGTAACATTTCCAAATCACAAAACTTTAATGGATATCAACAAAGTAGGTGGTTAGAATTGTTCTAATTCCTAGCACCCAAGATCAGATGAGCAATGAGGTCAAGACTGCCTCCTCACATAGCACAGAAATGAACTTAATAAAACAGCTAATAAGTCACTCAAGCTACTGTTTCCAACAGAGATGCCTCCTACATGAGTTGAGGTCATACAGGGCAAGGAAAAAGAACCATGTATGTTTATCAAGTGTTAGGATTTGCATTTTTCTAAAGCTTTTATTTTTTTACATGGTTCATATTTTTTAGTTATTTAAGTAGGACCTAGATACTCATTTGACCCTTGTTCGACACCAAATGGATGGAAAATTTAACATTAAAATAAATTTGTTGTCATATCACATAGGTTAGAATTATAAGGGCAATCATGTGCATAAACCTCCCGTCAATGCGGGTCTTGGGGAAGAATCGGGCTATATTGGATCTATTTTATATAGCCAGCCTTATTTTATATTACAAGAGGTTGTTTCCACAACTTGAACCCATGACCACAAGGTTACACGGCAATAACTTTACTATTGTACCAAGGCTCTATTTCATCGCATAGGTTAAAATTAATTAATGAAATTTATAAGATCAAGTATTTGTTATAACTTCATGCTTTTTTTAATGAAATTATACTATAATAAGATTGTTATAACTTCATCCCCCTCTCAGCCTCTCTTAGTTAAAGACCACTAGTTTCTTCCTGCATATTCATCCCCAGCATAAACATCTTCAATGCCACCATGCATAGTGCAAGGACATACATGCCATTGTCAGTTATTCACCCAGTGTTAGTAGGAAGAGATGTTACCCCATCTCAATATATCTTCTCACTTGCCTGGAAAATCAACCAGTTATTCAAAATATTCAGTTAACTATCAATTCAAGCTCATTTTCACAAAACATAAATATATTTCCTTCAAGTTTAGATTATTTCAGCAGCTTGACAGATTAAGTATTGAATCTGATTTGTTGGACAAAACCATAGCAGTGCCCTCCAGTTTGAATTCAAGATAATTGATTCAGATTGGAACTGCCCACTTCTTATACACAACAGCCTACCAAGGAGAGATGTTCAATAGCTTAAGTTTGACAATTTGAAGTAAATAAAAATAGCATACATTCTTTTTAACATATTAGATGAATATGCGAAAAGGTTTGCAAGCTTACTTTCAATGGAAAACATAAGCTTAAAGAAAGTTAATTCAGATGTTCAAAATCTGCTCCATATTAATGTTTCAAAAAAATTTTAAAAAAAATATTAATTAACATCTATTCTAACCTTTTCTTCTTGAAGACGACTATCTGGGAAAGATTCTTCCGCGTAAGTCCTATAAAGTATCTTCAAATCATCAAACCTTCTATCACCATCATATTGCCCACCTAATTGGAGATTTAAAGAGTTACAGCTACTTGGTCATAATGAATCTATTGCATGAAAAAGGATGAAGCAGCTTGTACCAAGTAAGGAAATAGATCCAATGCCGGGAGCAAATTGACCATTTTCATGATGCTTGCTGAGTGATGTAAGAAGGCTGCTGAATGCCAAAATCTTATCCAGTTCTTGAACAACTTCCGCTGTTCCCCTGCTGCAAGTCTGTGTTTTAAAAAATTTTATTGATATTAGAATGTGAAACACCAGATATGTAACATGCTAAATTTGGTTAGAATTTTTAACTCCATAAGAAATTCATCGAATAAAGAAAAAACAAATTCATAGACTTATCTGTGTTAGCCTTTCAGGTTATAAGACGTGCATGCCTTAGCAAGAAAGAAAGCTATTTAAAAAGATTGTATTTTAAAAGAATTTGCACCATAAACCACTTGACTCCATAAATGTCCTTTCACTGACTGGCTTGAAAATGGCATACAGAGGCTGTCCAGGCCCTTTTTGATGTTGGATGGCCTAGCTGCTCCGACACATGCATGAAGAAGGTTCTAACATGAGGTTATTTTGTGAGTTTATCAAACCGTAGAATTGCCTAGATACAAATTGGTTCATCACTCTTATCCTAGAGAATAGGTATTATAAAGTGGGTTTGTTATTTCAAATAACTTGTGTTCATTGACTGCATGTAGAACGCATGGACCTTATTAGCATCAGTCAAACCCATGAAAACCTGAAGCGTGCCTCTTTGACAATAAATTTCATGTAATTTCATGTCAAATTCTGAAAGTTCATGGCTAGGTGCTAAGTTATCATTAGTGTTCAAAACCTGATTTTCGAAGACATTGCATTAAATTATCTTTCATAAGTTTATCAAAAGATACCTTTCACATAGCCCAATGGAGGAGTAGAATTCATATAGTCAGCCCCAAACAACTGGAACAAACAAGGCCTTGAGATGACGAACAATGATATTGTTTTCTCTCTTTTTATCATATGTTGAAGATACACGTATTAGAGGAGCTTTATAAGCTAGATGAGTTAATATTATTAACTGGACTTCAGCATTTTGGATTGATGATAGAGTCTAACGAGTTAATAAGTCAGTCTCTCCTTTAAGTGTTTGTAAGAATTAGTATCAATCACATTTTAATCCCAAGTATAGTGAGGTATTAGAAAGGATTGTTTGTGTAAAAATGTAGCTATCATTGTGTCTAGCATGTCACTGACTAGAGAGAGGATTCTGGTTAGGAGATGAGAGGTTAGGCCTCGTCTAAGTTTTAAGTGAGTGAAATTGTCATATCCTAATTTAGTCCCATGTTCTGAGTTGTGGGCTAACAGAAGAGCTTTATAAGGTTTTCGTTAGTTATTTAACTTGGACTTAAGTAATTTTGGTCAATGATTTGACCCAATAAGTCTCCAATCTAAGTAGGCATAACAATTTATAACGCCCTAATTTATAACTGTTTTGAGTGTCCATAATGTGCGTAAAATGAGTGAGTTGTGCGATAAAAACTCACACTGTTCCAATTAGCAAGTATATTAATAACATATGCATGAGTATCAATCTTTCTCATAGTTTAGTGCCCAAAAGAATAAGCATAAAGCTTTTGAAGGACTTTTAAGAAATACATTCAAAGTGGATATGGACAAGCAGATAATCCCTTACATTGTGCTCTTTAAAGTTATAATGTGAATTAGCTTGAATTAATAAGCTTTATTACTCAGTTCAATCTTCCTTTTGATGTTGGTAAGAGTCCTCTAATATGCTCAATAGTTTGACGAGCGTTGTGCTCATGACTTTGAATGGACTTGGCTTTGTACCCATACATGACTGTGAATGATGACTCTGAATGGACATTGACCAGTAGATCGATTTACAGAATTATCATAAGCAAATTCAGCAAGTAACAAAATTGAATCCCAAATAGCCAATTTTTTGCTCATTGGACAACCAAGTTTCCAAGTGTGGTTGACGACCTCAATCAACCCATCAATCTGTAGAGCAGACAAAAATGTAAGCTAAGTCCTAAATGGCTTTCATGGGATTATTCAAAAGTAGCTAACCAACTTTATATCCTTATCCAACACTTGTGCAATACTTGTGATGTGGGAAGCTCAAGAAGTCTAAAGAATAGTTTAGCTATATGTGATGTGTCATTGGTTTGTTTACATTTCATCGTTGTAATCTTTGAAAATAGGCCAACCAACTAAAATAGAGTTGTGGCTTCAATTAGTTAAGGTAGACCTAAAACAAAATACAAGCCAATATGCCTTTCAAAGGCTTATGGGGAATCAATAGTGGCATCTAGAGACTTGTGTACCACCTAGTTGCCTTAGATATCTCATGTGTAACATTGTAATATCATCCAAGCAGCATTTCATCACACTAAAGGCAAGTAAAATCAATCTAAATAAGGGTGACAAATCTTATTTTCTTTTTAAGTGTACAACTAGTCCACTTGTGTGCATGTTCCGAAAAAACAATCATTAAATGAAGTCCTAAAAATGTACAAACGTGTGTCCTTAAACAAATAATCGTCTATAACCACAAAAGTAGTCCAATTATATCAATCCCCCATGTTGAATATCCTCAAATATTTCCCTAAAATCAAGACAAGTAGAATAGTCATCCTTAGTCGATCAAAGCTTACCATCGCCTTGTTCTTTGAGTATATTGTAGCTACAGCATAATTCAATGCATAAGCAGATTTGTTGTCTTGTTAGGTCAATGTTTTAGGACAAAGGTCTATTTATAGAGAAGTTCAACCCACCAAACATTGGTAGCACATAAGTTCTCTAAGAGTTTATGAAACTTATAGTTATAATGCAGGATAAATTGATGAGGCACTGGGTAGCAACACCAATGTTTAAGGGCTTGAACAATAGTATAAAACTCCTACCATATGTTAAATAGCATTATTAGATTCCATGGACTCAATGTTCCCCATATTCTTACCCAAGACGCATCATAGAACACCTCAAAAGGTTGAAGAGATTAGGATGCCTAAGAAGAAGGGCATCATCGTTCCCTTAATCTACTAAAAGGCAATAGAGGCAAATTTGGACCACTAAAGCTCCCCTTTCTTAAAGAAGTTTATTACATGAGCCATAATGGTAGGAAAATCCTAATGAAATACTCATAGAAAGTTGCAAAGTTGTGAAATCTTTGAGCCTTCTGAAGGATATGGGATTCATACCAATTCTCAATTATCTTACATTTCTCTGGATATCTCAAAATGCTTTCTGCCAAAACGATAAATAATCCGAAACACCTCTTCATATTAATAAATGACTTTTTTATAGTAAGTCTCAAGGATGAGATGAATGTATTCTAGTGAGTATCATGTATGTTACTATAAATCAGATATCATCGAAATAAACAGAGGAATTTCCCTACAGAGGGCTTTGGGTACTTAATTCATCACCTTCATATAAGTACTCTGGATATTTAAGAGTTTTAAGGACATAACTAGTCACTCATACAATTCATCTTGTATCTTAAAAGCAATTTTTCATTCATCCCCACTATGTAAGTTAAATTTTCAAGAACCATCGAGCTCCCATCATCAAGTCTAAGTATGGGAGATATAATCGATGATAATTTGACTTCTATCAACACAAATGCTCCAAGAGATATCCTTTTTAGGTGTTAGCAAAGCAGTAACTTATACTCTGCTTAACAAAGTCTTTTTGTAAGAGTCTTTCAACATACCTGGTCAATTTAGTATGGTCCAAAGGGTCTGTGCAATAGTGTAGGAGGTAGAATAATTGTGATCCTGAGAAATAATCAAGGCAAGTTGGATCATGCACACAAGTTAGAGTACATCAAGTATTCAAGAGTTATGTCTTGGAACTTTCTAGGATCAACTTCTTAACCTGAAGCGTGGGAATGGTCTTTCAGTGAGGCATTAGACTCGACTATGAAGTCATGGGCCACTAAAGCTATCATTACTCCTTCTGTCTTCCTCAAATTAAAGTTTTGCATAAAGGAGAACGAATTTTCTTAGAGATTGGAATAGCCTGGATGGCGGTTTGAGTTTTGGCTTAGTTTTGGTAGCTTGATTGAGCTTGGAAAAAATAGGTTTTTTCTCGCCCAAAATAGGTAACCATTGTTGTAAAAGTCGGCCTAGGCGGCACCCCACCGTGGTGCCGCCTAGCGCCGCCTAGGAGCCAACTAGGCTCTAGGCGGTAGTCCTCCGCCCGACTACCGCCTAGCGATTTTTACAACCTTGTAAGTAACAGAGAGATTGTAAAACCAAGCTTAACCACGAATGTTGGATGACATGGGCAACATTTATGGAAAGATTAACCTGCTATCTCTTATCACTACATGAAGTCATCTCAATAAAGACCAAACATCTCTAATTGACACGGAGGGTGGTTTAGTTTACCCATGCCACCTTGTAAGAGTGTAGGTAAGGTTCAAATGTGACCTAATCCTAGAGAGGGTATGTGGGTAATTACATTTATGCAACTTCTACAACAATAATCTTGCAAAACATATTCTCATACTTCACATAAGTAGGGAAGATAATAGTGCAATTCCACAAATCCTCTATAGTCTTTTGTGTGGTTCATTTTAGAGTTTAATCTCCCTATCACTCCCTAGAGTTAAAAAGCAAGGTACCTCATTTTCAAGGTCATGCTCAAGATTTAAGACAAGGACTTTATGAGGGCATTTTAATGTGACGTGACTCTTATCATGATAATTGAATTAATGTATGCCAGAGAGTTAGGATTCTTAAATTTCCTACATGCTTATGTGCTAGTTTTTTCTTGTTGAATGACAATTACAAGACAAGTTGAGCGAGTTAGTATCTCTGATTACAGTGATGCCCTATAAGGAAGTGTATAGTCTTACTGGGAGAAAGTAAGAGATCTGCAAAAAAATTGTTCAATCTCTGTGACCTTATGACAGGCCTCTTCTATCAATGTCAACTCAAACAACTAGATTTATCACTAAATTTCAAGCCTAATTTCATCAATGAAGTGAGAATTTTTCTAGTGTATTTTGGGGTTGCAGTGTTATGTAAGTTCTCAAACTTACTTTGATATTTGATTCTTATAGTAGTATCAAACCTCCATATTCCCCCTTAGCGTCTTTAACATGATGCTATGAATTATGATAAATCATCAGATAATCTCTTGAGACACCAAAGCAATGCTATATGTTCATAATTCATTGTCAAAATAGCACCCATCCATGTAAACTTTTACAAGTGGAAGCAGCCCCCGGGGTTATGGTGTAGTAGAAGGGCGACTAGTTGTCATCCCAGGCATCTGCGGTTTGATCCCCAGCTACGACGTATTTTGTAGAAATTTTTCTTCCAAATGGGGCGCAAATCCTAGGACGTTGTGCTTCTAGACCGCCCGCCGCGAACACTTCTCGATTTACCTTAGCGGCCGATGGGAAACTTCCGTGGGACTGGGTCGGACCGGTCGCCCGAGGTTCGACGTTACCCAACCTCGTTAATCGTTTTTTTAACAAGTGGAAGCATGCCAAAGGCTAAAATAAAATCCTCAAATTTACGATGAAATAGACTAAACAGGAATACTATAATAGAAATAACAGATTTTATTTGTTAAGACAAATTGCAATGCCACTATTATGATTTGATTTTGCATAACCTTGATGTGGAAAAGATATGAAGCTAATATCACTTCTGATTTAGTGATGTTAGCAACACTCCTGTCTACCTGGAAACTTATGGTATTAGATTGATGAGCATCGTGCAATCCAGGCGGAGAATTGCTATCATATGACTAATGTTTATGCAAGAGAAATTTCCTTTAGTGTAATCACAAGAAAAACTAGTTCATAGCTGTTGAAAGGCATCTGTGTTATTTGCTAAATTAAAAATGACAATCAAAGACTCTTTCATCAATTGATTGGCTGGCGCATGTACTGAAAACTGAAACAAGAAAGAAGTGGACAATAAAATACCGTGCATAGCCAAATATTTTTTTTAAAATGAAGCAACTATAAATTTTAGCTTCAGATTCGTCAATATAAAAGAAGAAATGGAGAAACAAAAAGGCATATCACAAAGAGAGTAGTCATACGTGGCCTGTGAGCGAGACTTCAAAATTAAAAGTGCTGATGAAATATTTTCTTCAACCAACTTTCTTGTATGCTCCCTGAACCTTTCGCCAGCAATCTGCAGAAAATCATAATCAAATATTTCAACATCGAGCATTATAATCAAACACACAACAGTATACCAAGAGGAATTCAGACAAGCATCAGAGGCTGCATAGGCAACCCACATGTCGAGTGCATATGGTTAGTTCTGAACTCTAAAAAATTTTAAGTATTTAAATGAGAAGATTACTTCACTTGCACAAATGTAGGGATGATTGGCATAGACACAACCACTTACATTCCTATTTACTCGAAAAGAAAGAATAGGAAAGTTGGAGAGATTGCCTAAAAAATCTTGTTCATTTCCAGAGAAAGTTTAGGCAAGAAAGGAATTTGAACAGATTTACATTACGATCACTCTTCCCAATCTAATCAGCCCATAAAGGGGAAGATAGTGGAGGACAAGCTATTTACAACTGAAATTACTAACTTAACCTTATTTCTTGTAAGGCATGATTAACATCATGAGTAAAATGGTATTTCTACAAAATCTTAACAATGAACTTTCTTGCTCTCCTACTTATCTTCTCCTTGCTGCTTATCTTCACTAATTTTTTTCCTTCCCAAAGCAACAGGGTAAGTGTAGCTTATAACTTGATAAAATTACATATTTTAATCATATTCATCTTTATAACATACAAAACATCATTCACAAATGTACTTATATACCTGACAAGTGAAAAATAAATATCAACATAAAAAAGAGACATTGCATGTGCAAGGTTAGTAAGCTTTAGTACAAACCAGTGTTCTAAAAATCGACCTAGGTGGCCACCTAGGCGCCAACCAGCCACACCAAAAGCATGCTAGTCGGCCAGCCTAGGCGCCTAAGCGGGATTAGGCGGCCCTAGGCACCGACTAATCGGTCAAATCGTCTAGGTATCGCGGAAATAGTGCAGGTTTTCATAATTTTTTTTTGTTTGTGCTTTTAAATTTAAAGGTCAATTAAAATAAAACTGAAATGTAATCTTTTTTTGTGTTGAGCTTAAGTTTTATAAACCCTAAACTTTGGTCTAATAAGAAAATTAATTTGTTGGCTTGCCCTAGCTACTAACACCAAACTTTATTTTCACATACTGAGTAATCAGAGAAATTAAAGCGAATGAAGAACTCACATTTTGGAGTTAAAAAGAAATAGAATAAATTTTTGATATTTTATTAGCTGTGTAATTTTGAACTCATTTTAAATTTGATATTATTGTGTTGGAGTTATAGAATGTGATTTATTATGTAATTTATGTTAATACCATGGAATCTACCTAGCGGCACCTAGTCTCCGCCTAGGCGGCCTAGGCACTAGGCGCAGGCCTAGCGACCGACTAGCGCTTAGCGAATTTTAGAGCCTTGGTAGAAACGTTGTCAGAAACGATGGTTTGCAATGTAAAGATTGCAATCAATTTGTGTCTTTTCCGACCAAGTAGTAAGTTTAAAAATATCATTGGCCAAGCTAATGTAATCTTTTTAAAACCAAAAAATACCAAAGACTCATCTGATTTAATCTTTTTAAAACCAAAAAATACCAAAGACTCATCTAGCATTGTACATACCTGATCAGAAAGTTTATACGAGAGTTGTGACTGTCTAAGATCAATGAGTTGCTTCTCATCAATATCAACAGATAGAAAGCATAACACAGTTAGTTCCAGCAATGAACAGCTAATTAGTAAGCAAAATAAGTCCAAATATCTGCAACATTCAAAGTTCAACAATAAAGAGATCCTTATCAACTACAAATTTTCAATCATGATTACTAAGGTTACTGATAAAGATGGTAAAAATTTATCAATCTAGGTACCGAAACAGATAACTAGATAGTTTCAGATAACACATTTTTGGAAATCCACCAGAATGGCAACCATGGATAATTGTAGGCAATTATGACCAAGTTAAGGTCTTGTATAGTAGGATAAAATGGAGTTAAAAGGGAATGATTAATTCTCTCTATGTTTCCATTTCAATATTTGCATGAACAGTTTGAAGCGCAACAATCATTCGAAAGATTGATTCATCCCGTCCATTCCATAGTTTAAAAAGTGGAATATTTACACGACCCATCCCATGCATGGATTAGGAAATCCAGACTGTGAATAGGTTGAGACGGCTAAGACTAAACTAGAGTTAGATAGTTTACATGACCCGGTAGGTCCGGATGGACCATCTCAAGGCCGACTTAGGATTGTCTATCTTAACTTTTTAAAGTTTGTCAATTGGCACAAACTCACAATGTGGGAACTAAACTTGTGATGCGACAATCTTCCAACTTAAGCCTTGACGTTGTCATCAAGACTCAAGCTCTAAATCATAACCCAAAATCATTACCAATTGGTAGCATATGAGTCCCAATGATGGCTTCGCCAACATGTAGGCAATCCTTTTCAACACCTCCACATGCATAGGATTCGGCCTACTTTAATACTAATTCTCACAATGCACTTAACTAAGAGGAGTCCAATTATCTTATGAAGTCCAACCACCCTTAAACACAACATAATAATTTAATGCAAAGAATTCATAGCTATCCTTCCAACGTAATGAAACTTAAATAAAAAATTTTATATTAAATATAATATAAATATTAAAGTATTATATCTGTTACAGCAAAATAACAACTTATATAAGATGAATGATAATTGGATGATAATACAATAATTAAAAAAGATTCTTCTACTTGGAAGTAAAAAAAAAACTTGTATTAAGTAAAAAGTTTGTAAAACAATAAGATAGGAAAAAATATTTGTTATAGTAAATGTTGATTATTAAAATATGTAATTGATGACAGCAATTAATTGTAAAATGAAATATTTTAATGACAAAATCTACAAGAGTTGAAGAACTTTAGAGGTTGCAAAATTCCAAAGGTCTAAAAGCATTTTAAAATTAATTAAAAGTTTTAATTTCAAATAGGTTCACACTCCTACAAATGAAGATGTGTAGATGATGTTTAATGTAATTGTAGTTGTTACAACCTGCCTCCTCTCTCTCTATCTCTCTGTTCCTCTTGGTATCAAAGTTGCCCTTCTCCTTCAATGTCATCATTTCGATGGTGGCAACTCTCCCTTCTTGTCTGGATACACCTCCAATGCCACGCCACATTAATGAGTTAGAGGTTGAACGCTCAAACAACATCACACCAAAGATATTACACAATTTATGAGATAAAGTATGATGGTTGTTCTAATCCAAGTCTTTCAAACTCAACAATTCCTGGATATGATAGGGATAATCCAAAGATACTTAATTAAACCCTAATAAAATTATCTAATTAATTAAATATTTTATTTATTTTAATTTTAAAAATATATAATAAAATTTTTATTTGTTTATTTATTTCCCAATTATGTTATTATTTTTTTAATGGATTCAATCAATCCTGACTTAAATAAATAGTCAAACATATTTCTTAAAATCCTAATGGTATTATCCCATTAAAATATATAAAAAATAATTTAAAATTCTAAAAAATTATAATAAAATATTATAGATTCGTAAAACCAAGATTCAAAAATTCGCTAGGCGCTAGGCGCCAGGCCAGTGCCTAGCACCATGGCCGCCTAAGCGGAGACTAGGCGCCGCTAGGTGGATTTCTCGATATCAACATAATTTACATAAATCACATATTATAAGTCCAACACAATAACATCAATAAAAAAATATTATAACACCATTGAATTCAATAAATAAAAAATATAAATCAGTAAAATAAAATTATCAAAATATAATTTTGATTTATATGAATTAATAAAATTTATTAGAATTTTTTAAATGTAAAATATAAAATTATGAATATAAATAAGATTTATTAGAATTTTTTAATTTTAAATATAAAATTATTAGAATATAAATAAATTAATAAAATTTATTTTAAAAATAATTTTAAATATATATTTTATATAAGTTATTGGGATAATTTAATTAGGATTTCAAAAGACTATTCGAATTACCCCCATTATTTGAGAAAATATTTAAATTAATAAATAATAAATAATAAAATTAAAAAAAACAATGCCTCCGTGCCAGAGGCATCGCAACGCATCCAGCGCCGCCAAAGGCGTTGTGAGATGCCTCCAATGACGACGTGTCCGGCGCCATCGGACGCATCACGAGATGCTTCCGTGGCACCAGACACGTAGCCGGAGGCATTTGACACTACCGGAAGCATTTCGCGATGTATTCGCGCCACCGAAAGAGTAAAAAACCAAATTTTCTGCTATGCCTGGCGCCGCCCAAGGTTGCCTAGGCTGGCAACACACGGGGTGTTTAGGGGGAGGGGGTGCGCGGGGGTCACCGGCCATCGAGCGCCTAGGCTGCAATTTAGAACATTGTGTAAAACCCTCCGCGAGGGCTGCAGTGCCTTGATGGTTTCTACGAGTCACCGTAGTGAGATTTTTTTAGTTTTTTGGTTTAGTTAATTTTTTTAAATGTGTATTTTTTTATAAATAAACTATTATTAACAATAATTATAAAATATTAAAATTTATTTCAAAATTTTTAAATAATTTTAAAATTAAATAAAATTTTAAAATAATCTAAAAAATAAAAAATATAATTCTTAAACATTTTAAATAAAATTTTTAAAATTAAAAATTTACAATACATTCAAAAATAATAATAATTTAAGATTTTCAAATAATTTTATTTTTTTTAGCCTTTCAAAAAAAAATTATAATTTTAAATTTAATTTTGAATTTTAAGAATTACTTATTTTTTAAAATATTTTTTATAAAAATTTAATAGGCATTATCTTATGAGAAAATATTAAAATATAAATTTAACGTCTCAAAATATAAAGCATATTTAATAATTAAATATTAATATATATTTATATTTGAAAAAATACCGAAACTATATCAACATAACACGATATGATATCTAACCATATCGTTCTAGTCTGCGACTGAAACCTCGGCACAGATCGAGATTTTAAACCTTGCTAATATGATAACATCCATTTGGAACTTTGTATAAAAGTGGCTAAAACATGTTTACACTAAATCTCCAAAAATCTGAATTAATAGTAACCTCATTAATCAGGGTTATGTAAGACCTGATTCCCATTTAGGTCAAGCTTTCTTGACTTAAAACCGATCCATCAACTGTTGTAAGTCTCCTTTAATTTTGATTTGATGGTTCTATTAAAGTTGGTATCTGTACATAAATATAAGACACTAAAACAACACAAAGCATACACACTTATCAAGCAAGAATATCCAACGATGTTTCCAATCAACAAAAAATTGACCTTATAATTCATATCGCTCAAGATATGTCTCCCTATTTGGAAGCCCTAAATTTTGACTACAAGTCAACAAATTTAGATTAAAATGTAGGAGGTTAACATCAGCTTCAAAATTTGCCATTGTTGTGAGGTCAGACATTAAACACAACTCAGAAACTGAGAAGATTCCACTGATTACATTGTTAACCGAGGTTAGTTTTATATGCAAGAACTTGCATAATAGCCTTAGGATAACCGGTCAGCAGAAAAATGAATCTCTACATCAATCATGCAACTGGCAGACTGACTATTTACCTGATGATACTCATTTATCTCCATTCTGGTGACTGCAACACAATCCATTTTGTCTTCTTTGCTATATTTCTACTGTCATGAGAGGATGGACTGTGCAATGAAAACAGAAATCACATAGAAATGCTTTTCCCTAAAAAGTTGTTATAGCTTGGTAATTGTCAAACATGAATCAAACACCAACAAAAGTTTATGAGAACTCTAGTTTTTTCTCGACATGAATCTGATTTTCCAGTACTCAAGAGTTATCCAACATGAAACTATAGAGCAAATGGGGGAAACAACAGAACTCAAGTTTGATTTAAGAGTTGATAACTTTGTTCCTTTTTAACACATTCATTTTTTCATTAATCAGTATAAAAAAATGGAAATCATGCAATTAGCTATTGGCTACAAAAAGAATAACAAAACTTGATGTTCTAACTTCCAAGGTATGACTCATGTCTTCAAGAAAAACCAAATACGATTACTGAGTAGCAAAATAATGCACAGAGAACAAACATAAGGTTTGAGATGTAGAAAAATCAAAGTTCAGTTTGCTAGCATAGAAAATGGAGGAAGGTAGAAGATTAAACTTAAAACCTAAGAATGTAAATAAGGATAGGCAAGCAAGAAAAAAAAAATTAAAACAACAATGGATGGAGAAAGAAATTGAGGTATGACTGCAGCAAGATCCAAAGTAAAATTTTTGAAGCTTAGTACATCTCCAAGAAAACCAAAAGGAGCTAACAATCATCAAAAAGCTAAATCAAAAAGTTAGGAGCCAACAGAGGTAGGCAAAGAGGGAATTCTTATAGATTATAAAATTGTTCAATAGCAACAAGACATATATTGCTATAAACAAGCGCTAAAGAGATATGTATTTTCATCTTTGTTCCTCTTGTGCAATTAGGAAAATCTATACATGGCTCTATGTTTTTAATAATTAACACCACAGTTAGGAAAATTTTACGAAAGCTAAAAATAGGTAATAAGTTAGATGCAAATAATATATATAGAATAAAGTGTTCATTTAGATGTCTATAATTAAATCAACTAAAGAGGATGTAATAAATATTTAACTAACTAAAATTTATATTTGATGTTTGTGAGAATCCCCAAAATGAATAAACTTCATTAAATGTTGGTATGAAGGATCTCTTTATTGATAACGAAACCAAACTGTAGGAATGTATGATTCATCTCGAAGGACAATAGGTAATGATGTATTTTGATAAAATAATAGAAATTATAAAGCTATCAAATTATTGATATTAGTTAGCAAACAATATATAAATAAAGTTTAATATTTAATTTGTGTACATGGTTTATAGAAGTATTTTTAAATCAACTTCAACTTTTAAAATTTAAACTACTTAATAATATTCAAAATTTAGATTTACAAAACTATATAAATAACATGTTTAAGATATTATTTCAAAAGAGAATACCATGAAATAGCACAAATGATTGAAACTTGACATTAGAAAAATATTATGTTTTACATTATTAAATATAATTTTTGTAAAAAAAACAAAATGTATTTACTTTTTATCAAGTATGATATTTTAAAATATAATGTCTCTAATAAATAATAACCTATATTTTAACTATTCACTTATCATAACAGTTAATTTTGTTTATATAAACTATAGTTTTCACACTTCACTATATTTTAAAATATCATGCTTGGTATTGAAACAAAATGCATGTTCACACCTCTTCACTCACTAATCACTATATTCATGCTTCCATGAGAAGATGAAGGATATAAGAAAAACAGAAATCATATCAAAATGAAAATTTGTTATCTTCTGATTTGTCAAATATGAATCAAAAGCCATCAGAAGTGTTAAGATAAGTACATGTGTGGATTTTCCTCAACACGTGTTGGATTTTTCAGTACTCCAGAGTTAGCCATCATGAAACCATTGGGCAAAGGGGAGCAAACAACAGATTCCTTTTGGCACATCTAATTTTTCAGAAATCAAAATCAGATATATGACTATCGGCTATCACGAAATTAACTCGGATGAGAATAATCTTTCTAAAAGAAAACTTGGATAAGAATAACCAAAGCCTAATGTCCTCAGTACTAACTAGGGTAGCGTTCACGTCTTTAGAGAATGCATAGACGAACAAACAACAGACCAAGTAGTAAAAACGATGCACGGAGAACAAAGAAAGGTCAGATTTTTATCACAATAAATGGTTTAAGGCAGAGGTTAAACCCTAACAGCAATCCAAATAAGGATCGACGAAGAATAAAAAATTAAAACAATGATAGATGAAAAGGGAGAAGTCGATTTCCGACCACAGGAGGATTCAAAGTAGGTATTTGAAAGTTCGCATTAGAAATTAGGCCTCAGTGAAAACTGGAGAATAACCAGCGATCTTCCAAAAGTTAAATAATGAATTAAAAACAAAAGTTTACCCGGTAGTATGCGGAGTAGCAGACGGCGCGCAAGGGGGAAAAAAAATTTGGACCATTTCTCGATTTATGCGTGTCATCCTTGCGCAGGGGCCATGCTAATCTTCTCTGTATCGTTCCAATTTTATCGGATGTCTCCGAAGAGACGGATCTCCTTGCAAGGTCAATTACTTAAGACGCCTGTTTTCTATGGAAAAATTGGCGATGTGGGACTAAACGGCTATATGCAATGCCAGACAAAAACAGGATAATGAGGGGTGGAGCGGCCATATGAAAAGTGGATCACCGTAACTTGCTGAAAGAAGAGGCTCTTCGCTCCAAGCTCCAAAGGGGAAAGGAAGGGGAAGCCTGAAGGAGGAGATGCGATGTGGGCAAAGTGCATACCTGGAGCAGCAGCAAGCAGCACTTCACTTTAGCTACGGAGAAGAGGTGACTGCCTGACTGGTGGGGCATGGCGTCGCCTGCTTCTTCGTCGTCGCCGCGCGCTGACGCCGGCCGGCGAAAAGGGTTAGTCCCTTTCCTGTGTCCATGTCGATTCGAATTCTCCAACAAAGGTTTATTTCGGCTTCCAGCCTTCCACCTAAGTCACTTATTTAAAACCAAAAAAATTACATTTTCCAAATTAATAATTAATCTTAGTCATTTTAAGAAAGAAGAAATCTATTTTATTCTATTAATGTTATTCTATTTTTATTCATTTTCTAGACTCTCTAATTGACTTTCAAATAACAGTGTCAAGTTGTGGATTGAATTCAGTTCCTTTCTCATCTCTTTGCTAAGAACTAAACTATGTAATTCTACATCTAAAGGTCAAATTCAAACTAATAATCAATTGATTTAAAAATGTTTTACACATACGTCATGAGTACTTCTTAATTTACCTTAATGGTTAACATGGGGTTCAACTAATCACTTCAAGATTAGTCGATATAAATTGAATATATGATACCAATTAAAAAAAATATGATTACTCTTAGCCCTAAACAATGGTAACATATCTTAGGGCTTTTTATACGCACCCAGGGTTTAAAATTCAAAAAGTGTAAGAAATTTGTCTACTGTGTTTGAATTGAATAAACACATCTTGCGACTATTGGTTACTTTTTAAGCCCACATAAGCAAATTAAGGTTTAAAAAAAAATCAACAAACTCAAAGAAAAGGGAAAAAAAATTAATACGAATAGGTCAATATCAC